>OZ007556.1:27374979-27974979 GCA_963931855.1 Philhelius festivus | reverse complement strand
CAAATTGCTGCATCAATCATTGTAGCTGGTTCTTGAAGTGAAGGCTTACTTTTCTTCTCCTTATTTTTCTATATGAATGAATACATTGCCCTCTGACACATGATGCAGACAACAAGGAGCAGAGCTGCACATTGTGTTCAGTTTTTGTTAAAAACAAGAATAATGGCCCAAATGGCTGGCTGCCTGCACTATAACTCCACCGCCCTCCTCCAAGAAGGCTTCACTCAACAACCGCCATTCTGAAGAGTTGAACCATTTCCCAAAATGGTTCAAGATAAAGTTTGTGGCGGAGCAAGTTATCGGTGGAATTAATAAGGAGCCAACTTTAACTAATTTATGCCATCTGCCAAGGATGTTATGTCTTCGGATCACACACTCGTATGTTTTTTGGAGGAGGCGGACTCAGCTGATATGCCAGTGTGAGCGACATGACACCATAAGGGCGCTGCTGCACTATACAGAAATACCTCCTCGTATATTCCCAGCCTCGCGAAGATGGATGAGAATGCTTATTGAGTTCTTGGTTCGATTGTGTTCGGAGGTCGTAAAAACAAAAACCCAAACTCACCGAGAAGCATATGGAGTGAAGTCGAACAGGGAAAAGGATGGTACCAGTAGTGTGTGAATTTGCCATAAAAAACAGCAAATGGAAGGGCTTCGTGGCGAATTGATTGGTTTTCATCATCATTTAGATCTGATGGCAAGGTGTGTTAATGGAGATTGATTTTTTTTTTCTTTCTTTTTTTTTTTGCAAAGTTTGTATTTGGTGAAGGAGGTGGTTGGTTGATTTAATTCTTCGATGACTAGTTGTTGGTAGCAATAAAGCTACAAATGCGTTTTAGGTAGGGCTGAACAGACGATTGTGGTCATGTATTATTGCCAAACCTTAACAAGGCAGCATTAGGAATAGCAATCTTCGCAAAAGATGTTTCAATAATATGAATTTTGTACTACTTAATATACATATGTATATATTTGTTTTTTTTTTTATATAAGGAATCAATCTTTCTTACTTGCGAAAAATCCATCCGGGTTAGATTAAATTACCCAATTCATTTTGTACTCGTGGTTTCTTTTTAAATCATAGGTTATTTTGACACTGACAGCTGTTCTCGACTGGAAATCTTGACATAAAGTCAGTATCATAGCTCCGCGGAACGAAATGAGTCGCCTTACGCTTGAATAACGTTGGGAAATATGGAAAACTTATTTCCAAACTGATTGTTGTGTAGCCAAAACAGTGCGTTTTTTTTTTAAAGAAATTTTGGCCGAAATAAGGCACCCACTGCACCAGATGTACGCAAGTATGTGCAAAAAGTTCGTGAGACTGGTATGGTCGTGGACAACACTCATGGTACCCGTCGAAGTACGGTGCGCACAGACTAGAATGTGGCTACTCAATTCACGAACATCAAATCGAAATCAATCTCAACAGCTCAACCTTTCACGCACTAACACTCAGATTATTCGCTTACAAGGTCCAATTGACTCAGCAATTGAAGTCGCACGACCATCCGCGGCATTATCACATGAACGACGACGTTGTGTTCCATAATTAATCAAACAAAAAATTTAAAATTTTTTTAAATACTAATAAAAAAAGTTTTGAAAATTTAAATACACAATATTATTATTATTATATTCGAACTAGAAATACATATATGTATTTCGAACAGTTTTTCTGAAATTTTTTTTCAAACATGAACCATGTTTAATCGAATAAAATGTTTTAAATTGGTTTTTTTTTAACCTGTGCAACAGTTTTTGAGAAAAAATATGTTTTCTAAAATTTCGAAAATAAAAAAAAATTATACCGCTTTTTTTAGCTTTAAGAAAATGAAAATAAAATTTACGACTTAGTCGCACGAACTTCTCTTATGTAAAAGACTAAGAATTTCAAAAATAAATGTTATTAGAGAAGAACGGTTCATTAGCATATAATTATTTCTTTTAAATACCTAAAACAACTCCTTTAGTAGCCGGAACTAAACACAGTATGCCATGTTATGCAAGAACAAAAATTATTAGTCGTTCTAGTGGTTTCTTAAAAATCATTTTTGTATACAAATTTATATACAAAATTTTTAAAACACTTTTAAGAAAAAATTTTGGTACTTCAACTTAAAAAACTGATTATGTGGTAAGTAATATCTTAATTTAAAATTTTTTTTCTTTGAATTATAGATCATCATATGGACCAAAACGCAAAAAACGAAACCACAAAAAAAAAAAAATATTTCAAATTTCGCGGGCTTTTCGCCATTTTTATTTTTTATACATCCCAAAGTAACGAGTAACATAAATTTCAAAGAGATATTCGTTACTTACTTAGCGAAAAACACGTTCTTCTTTGATTCCTTGAAATTAAAAAAAAAATTAAAATACAAAACGAAACAAAATGGTAATTTTTATTGATTCAAAATTAGTTTTCTAAGTGTTATCCATTTTGGTCACATTAAGTAAGTTTTGTTGAAAGTATAGGGCTTAAATATTTGGAAAAACAAATTGAAATCAGCATTTAAAATTTTAAAATAACAAAGAAACTCACCGCAATATTTGATGTAACGTAACAGTCCAAGAACCTTAAAAGTTTATTTTTCCAGCTTCTATTATATCAACATATTAATAAAACCATATTTTCTCCGAGTAATTTTAGTCTGTTTTAAAAATAAAATAATAAAATAAATAAAAATAATAATAATAATTCTAAATAATGCCGTTGCTTAGAACAGAAAACAGTTTGTAACGTAACAGTCTTTTTTCGTATTCAAATTAAATAAAATGCACGACTGGGTCGCACGAACTTGCTCCTATGTAATAGACTAGGAATTTTAAAAACGAATGTTATTAAAGAAAACTGTTCATAAGGATAAAATGAATTTAAATTAAATTAAATTCTTTTAGTAGGTAGTAAGAGATAAAAACAGAATGCAATGCAACCATGAATTTATGCAAGAACAAAAATTATAAGTCGTTGTAGTGGTTCCTTAAAAAAATAAGCTTTTATGTACAAAATTTTTAAAACATATTTAAGAAAAAATTTTGGTATGCCAACCTTAAGTTTTCATTATTGTACGAATAAAAGTCTAATTTCCACAAAAAAAAAAATACTAAGCTGTTCTTGAGATATCGAATTTTTCAAAAAAAAACGCCTTTTTTTCTAAAAATAGAAAAAATATTTTTTCTTAAGTTTTTAAATGCAATGTTTTTTAAACTTTTTTGGAGCTTTTTTATAAAAAATTTCATTAAAATCCGTTAAGTCGATAATGAGAAATTCAAAATTCGAAAAAATCGTTCTATGGTAGGTACAGTCAGTAATATCTTGATTACAAATTTTTTTTTATTAAATTATAGATCGTAAAGATTAATCAAAATGAAAAAAAATTTAGCAAAATTCTCGGAACCGTTTTCGAGAAAAATGCGATTTTCGAAAATCATTTTTTAAAATTTGTATGGAAGGTACCGTTAGTTTTAGATGAAACAAATTTTTTTTTCTCAAATCTTGTAGATTATGTTAAGAACCTTATTTTTGTCAAGTTTGAAAAAAATCGAACATGGGGTTTTCGAAATATTGAGTTTCCAAAAAATTAAAAATTGAAAATTTGAATATGTAATAATATTCAAAATTTGGAGGAGCTGTAGCATAAAAAAATTATTTAAATCGGCTGTTCCGTTTTCGAGAAAATCAAAAACAAAAAAATAAACCCAGGGGGGCTACCAAAAATAACAATTTTTTGTAAAATTTTTTTCAACCATTAGCTAGTTTTAACCAAATGAAATTTTTCAATTTTTTTTTTTAAAGTCTGTGGGACAGTTTTTGAGAAAAAAAAAATATTTATAAAATTTCGAAAAAAAATCGTATGGCAGGTACCGTTATTTTTGGTCTTAAAGAAAACAAAAAAAATGTCCGTAGGGAAAAACTAAAACCCATATCTACCAAGTTTGAAGAAAATCGGCCGAGCCGTTTAGGCTGTAGTCGAACCGACAGACAGACAGACAGACAGACAGACAGACAGACAGACAGAATTGCGAGACCCACTTTTTTGGTCTTCGCTATCATCGTAATGTCAACTTTGATCAAGCGTAATTTTCTCCGATTTCTACGAAATATACGAATTTTGTATGATTGTAGCCGTTCCGATAGGGCAATCGGAAAAATCTACGGAAATAAAGTTTGTGTGCGTTGAAAATGTCAAATCCTTGCGTTGCATGCCGATGAAATCTCAAAATGGCAGCAACGCATGGTGAATTCATGCGATTTATGAAGATATTTGATTTCCGATTTCTCCGACAGCAAATTATAAGAGGAAAATTTTCCAAAGAAAAATTAAAAACGAATAGACTTTAATAATTTATAATAACGCTGTATCTGAGTTAGAAAATATTTGATATATTTCTTAAGAATATTCTTTTTTCTTTATTTAATTTTCTTTATTCATATCTTTCCGCTTCCAATAACACTGCTGCACTATCCATGATTCTTCTTTGCTTATTTGACACGAATCAACACTTTATTAATTTATTGGCGTTTATGTCAAATACACGCGTTAGTAAACGTCGGTTTTTTCCGTTACGAAACAGATACCATGAAGGAAATAAACGTTACGATCGTAAAGATACGATGATAAGGCTGTATATATGTATGTAAATAGTTTAAAAAGGACGGAAAAGTTTGAGAAGTTGTTGAATTCCAAATTAGAATTGATTTATATTTATTTACAAAGCACTATTTATACTAAAAGTTTGTTTAAATTCGATAAACAAACTTAATAAATTATTACAATGAATGATTGATGAATTTATCTTAAATAAAGTAAAATACGAGTATTATTATTTTTAAAACTAAATGGAAATACTTAAAGTAAGTTAGTGGATTAATGGATCGCCACAATTTCGATATCTACTTACCTATAATGAAAAATAAAGTTTTTTTTTTTTAATTTAATTTGTATGTTACAAAAGTTACCCTTTTTTAATGTCTAAAGATAAGAAAACCAAATAACTCTAAAAAAAATACAATTTTAGCCATTTTCCATTCTGACTTTAACTCTTAAAAGAGCCAAGATCGCACATATAACGTAACAGTCTTTTCATGTAACGTAACAGTCCCAACATTTTTCTTTCCACAGAATCTAAAAATACAGTATTTAGTATAATTAGTATTTTATTTGCTACTTCCTTTCTTAATCTCAGAAACCTCGTACCTCACGTTTGAAATAGTACACTAAAAGAGCAGACTTATTGCATAATGTAATGCAACCTCAAAATCTACTTCCAAATTCATGTAACGTAACAGTCCTGCTAAAACATTTTTAGCGTTTAAATGACAGGCCTCACTGATTTTTAAATTAATAGAAAATGTTAGTTAGGAAGTCTATTTTGAGAAAAAAATAAAAGATATTGAAAAAGTATTCAGTTTCATATATTTTCATGTAAATTTGTATTGAAATATGCGTATGAATGTAACGTAACAGTCCGCGTTTTGGTCCATATAATAAAACGGGGGACATGTTTTTTGTGGTACACAATTCGCGGCCCACAAAAACATATTAAATGAAAACATTTTTTGCATAGATGTGCAGAATGCCAAAATTATTTAAATATACTACATTGAAATTGTTTAAAACAATAAATAAAAAGTGCAAAAAAATGCCCGAAAAACAAAAACAATTAGAAATGTCAAATCGACTGATACATAATTAGAAATATCAAATCGACTGACACATAAAATGTCAAATCCAGAATATAAAAAATAAAAGCATTCAGCGAAAACCCAAAGCCAGAACCCGAAACATTAAGGTGGGTTCACAGTGGTGTTCACATTAAACAAATCCGCCAACACGACAGAAGTTGATGAACATGTTGTTGTTGTGAATGTGAATGGGAACCCCCCTAAGTGAAAAAATATTATCAATATAAATATTAGACATGTGTTTTTTTTAGTAGTTGAACTCTTACAATAATGTTTTGAAACATAAAGCGTTAACTACAATCGGCGACATCTATTGCTTTCAGTTTGGCGACATCTATCGGTCATTTTCTGAAGCAATTTATTCAATGTATTAGTGTTTTTAAAAAGTGAAACATTTACTTTTTGGATTTTTGAAATGGGAGCAAAAAATTTAAAATTGAGTTGGAAAAGGGGAGCAGATTTTTTTTAACATTTTCACTTTTCAAGTTCATTGCAGTTATGGCTTTACAAAAATAGGGGTATTCATGCAAAAAGTGTAAGCTCTGCGTATTTGTATAAGTCAATTATTTTCAAAACTTATTTACATTTGTCTGCATTTGAATTTTAAAGATTTGCGAAAAAAGAGAATACAAAATACCAGACGTGAGACGTCGCGTCGTCAAAAATGCGGACGAACATGACTTACGATACAAATTTAAATCTCAATGGCTGAATGCATTCCATGGGCTCAAACCTACCTCATTTTCGGAACGCTTCCATTTATGTCATTTTTTGTTGACAATAAACAGCTGTCCGATTGATGTGCAAACACAAAAAGTTTTACAAAAGTAAATTGAATTTATGTTTTTGAAGTTAGCTATATTTCTTTAGGCGCGTTATGAAAAAATGATGAGAGTGAAATTAAAAAAAAAAAATACATGTATGTAACACAAAATTCACAGGCTGATGTCACTCCGACGACGTAGGCTCGATTCCAATATTATGGCCATAAAAACAGCTGAAGGACAATGACATGAAAGATTCGAAACAAAAATTGTTGATGTGTCAAAAAATTGGACTCCAGAATTGAGTGCTTAGTAGGTACTTCTCATTGCATTCAACAATTTAAAAGAATCATGTATTCTCTGTCTTTTATTGATGGATAATGAATTAAATAAATAAATTGGCAGTCGAATTACGAGAGGTGGGTCGGCTAGTAGGTACAAATTAATCCAGCGAAAAAAATTTTATCAAAATTCTCGGAGCCGTTTTCGAGAAAAAAAAATTTAACATTTTTTGGTGGGTACCGTCATTTTTAGGTGAAATAAAAAAAAATTTCTCACATCTTGTAAAATGTATTAAGAAACTTTTAAATTCCAAGTTTAAAAAAATCTAGCATGGGGTTTTCGAAATATTGAGTTTTGAAAAAAAAAATTGAAATTTTTGATAAAAATCCAAAAAAAAATTTGAATACACAATAATATTCAAACTTTTGGAGAGCCTTATCATAAAAAATGATCAAAATCGGTGGTACAGTTTATGAGAAAATGAAAAACAAAAAAATATAAAATAGAAAACAAAAATCGTATAACAGGCATCGTTATTTTTGGTCTTAAAAAAAAGAAAAAAACGTTGGGGGATAAAACTAAAAATGATATCTACAAAGTTTAAAAAAATCAGCATAGCCGTTTAGGCTGTAGTCGAACAGACGGACAGACAGACAGAATTGCCAGGCCGACCTTTTTTGTCTTCCCTATCAGCTTAATGTGTGAAGGGATCGCTCTAGCGACCACTTAACTAATTGTTTCATATAGAACCTTACTTCGATTATGTGACACTCGATTCCCACAATATGCAATGCATTGCCTTAAGCAGTGGATACATAATGATCAAAATCCAATTCAATGCATTATATTGCCTTCTACGCCAGGGTAATAATACATTCAGTGTACATCGCTCAGTGCAGATAGTCATACAGCGGACGAATTAAATTTAATTTAAAAATCCACCCCTAAGTGTAAAAAGGTCAAAATTTCTGATATACCTGCGGGCTACCAGATTTTATTGCCTAAAAAGTAATTAAAAAAGGGATTTTCCCAGTGATTAACTTAAAGATTAATGAGGATTAAGTGTGTTAAACAGAAGTTTTTCTCAAAATAGTGTTGTGCGTGTTTAATCCGTTTTAATCAATAAAAGTGAAAAAGGTTAATCCAGTAATATGGAACCTCTCAATCCAGCCTCGGCAATCGCTTCATTTGAAGCTTTGCTTAGGAGGATAGTCAAGGACCTTGGACCTGAATATTGTGGAAGATTAGCAATGTCTTTCAATAGCATTGTGCAGCCCAATAAAACCAGTGACAACAACATGGAAACCGAAGAGGTAGACATTGACGAGGAATCTTCAACCACCAGCACGTTGGAGGAGTCATCCACTGAAGAGGATCCTAGTGAGATCACCAGCTCGGAAGAAGATACCAGTGATTTTCCCCTACCTGGACAGAAGAGACCAAGCAAGGCTCTTAAGGACAAAGGTACTAAGCGCATTCAGCTGGAAAAGGACTGCTTAAAGAGTCCGATTAAAGTGCTAACGCCTGTCCAAACCGAAACCGAGAAGTCAGTCAAAAAGACGCTGATACCAGCTTCATCATTCTCAACAGCTTCAACATCAGCAGCCACCAAGCCCGTTCCAGCTTCATCATCTTCAACATCAGCAGCCACTAAGCCCATTCCAGTCCAGCCTACAAAGACATCGAATAAATCCACAGTGAGCCCAACCAAGGCCCCAGGAATGCCCCCAATTTTTTGCTATTCCGGCAACATTGCTGAAATCAGCAGGTTCTACAAGAGCAAGGGATTGAGTGTAACGTTCAAAAACAGAAATACAAAGACGACTATTATTTCCACTGGAAACAGAGAAGCCTTCGAAATCATCAAAAATTTCCTGAAAGCCAGAAAAATCCAGTTCAACTCTTTCACACCACGCGAGGATAGGAAGAATTTACTTCTTCTTAAAGGAATACACCATACCTATGCTGCCATCGAAGTTGAGGACGAACTACGGATAGAAGGACTTCCAGTGGTCAAGGTATCCCATTTTAAAGCTAAGAGGGCCCAAGGGAAAACCTATAACAATTTTGTAGTAGAGCTATCAAAGACATGTGACATTAACGAAGTCTACACGAAAACTCTAATAATGAACCAGAGGGTGCACTGGGAGCGACTAACGACCGACGACATTGTTCAGTGCCGGAACTGCCAGCGTTTTGGACACGTTGCCACCAACTGCGGACGCCAGTACGTATGCGTTAAGTGTAAAGAGGATCATGAACCCGGGCAATGCCAACGTAAGGAGAACACTGGGTTGGATGTTTGGTGTGCCAACTGCAAAAAGGAAGGTCATCCAGCCAGTTTCAAGGGGCACCCAACACTTAAGGAAAGACTCACCGAAAAAACAAAATGTCAGCCGAAAAAAAGGCACATCAGTTATTTGCTGCAAAATCAGCATGTTTGGTTACCCGCCCTGCACTCAGCTTTGCAGCAATGGTGAAAGGCGGTTCTTCGCACAAACCAACCAATTCCAGGAGCCAACAGCAACAACAGAAAATGAAACCAGCGAAGGTGATCACACCCCAAGCAACAACACCAAGGAGTGGACCAACCAAACCAACAACAACCGCACCAACAAACCTGAACACCGAAGTCCAAAGGATTTTTGGATCCGACCTACTCACGGTCATTGGAAAAGCTCGGAGTGCAGTTCCATCGAACTATGCTCAGCTTAGCGAAGGTGAGAAGTCCGTGGCGCTGGCCACCTTCATATTCCAAATATGCAATTAAAGAAGCTCCGCATCCTGACGTACAATGTCAATTCATTGTACAGCCTTGAGAAGAGAACGACATTTAATTTATGGATGAAAAACAAAAACCCGGACATCGCCCTCATCAGTGAGACCAATGTCACCAGACGCAACAACATCGACATGGCCGGCTTCAAAACCTTCCGAAAGGACAAAGATGAGGGCCGTAGAGGGACGGCAATCTACGTAAAAAAGAAGATTTGCCCCAACACCGCCGAAACCGTTATCACAGGTCTCAGAACCAGTGAAGCCACTGCCGTCACCATTAAACTTGGAAGAAATGAAACTCTTATCGTCATCAGTGTCTATTTCAAGTGCCAATCCAGCATGAGAAATATTCACAATGACCTCCAAATTCTCAACGGTGTCCTCGTGAGAAGCACATATGGACTCATCGGCGGTGATTTCAATGCCAGGCATCACATGTGGCTGGATACTACGATTTCACCTGAGGGCAAGGCGATTGTTGACTGGCTAGACGCCAACAACGACCAGCACTCCTTAGTGGTTGTTTCACAACACAAACCCACCTTTCCCAGAACACCATCAACGCTGGACTTCTTCCTGGCTTCCTCGAACCTGGTGCATACTCTTCCGGAAATCCGGAATTATGTCTGTACATTATTGCATAGTGACTCGGACCATGAAGCTGTTCAACTATCGATTAACCTCAACCAACCCATACTCCTTACAACAGAAGCTCCTGAGAATTTCATTAATTTCAGACGGCTGGATATTGATAGACTTCACAGAGACATAGAAGACAGCTTAACTCTCCCACCTTCAGACAAGAATCTTCTGGATATCGAAATCGATGCAGCAATTGTCAACTTTGAACATGCCGTATCTGATGCCCTGGACAAGCAAAAACAGTCTAAAACGTCAAAAGATAGGTACCAGCACCTTCCCGAGTACGTTCAAAATCTGTATGCTCACAGACAACGTTTAAGAAAACGTCTCCAGCGGATCCATCAAAGTGATCTGAATACAACAAACAGAAACTACCAGATAGTTTGGAATGAGCTACAGCAAGTCAACATCATGCTCCGGAACTCTATTCAATACCACAATAATATCCAATATCAGAAAAGATTACAAGCAATCAAGCCAGGACCAGATGCTTTCAAAAACATCAATAGGATCATTGGAAAACAGCCACAAATACCGGAAACCATCATCAGCAATGATACTCAGGCTACCTCGGCCCAAGACAAGGTGGAAGCGTTCGCCGACTACTTCGAAGGAAACTTCACACCGAGCCCACCTACTGACCCAACTTTCTTACAAGAAGTTGAGGCAACAGTTCAACAAACACTGCAACCAAATCCGGATAGAATAAATTTTAATATTATCAATCCAGCAAATGATCCCACCGATAGTCCACATTTATGCAATCTAGAGGAGGTTGTTGAAATCATCGGCAATTCTAAGCCAAAAAAGTCTGCTGGACCAGATGGTGTCTCCTACTACATCCTGAAAAGGCTGCCACAGGCGGTAATGATTTTCCTCACAATCATTTTAAACAACTGCATCAACAACTGTTACTTCCCCCAGAAGTGGAAAACAGCGAAGATTGTGCCAATTCCGAAGAAAGGTGCTTCCAACTTAGTTTCCAACTACAGACCAATATCACTTCTCAACAATATCAGCAAATTACTGGAAGAATTAATCTTACGAAGACTGAAGAAATTCTGCTGTGAAAATTCAATCATCCCTGACATGCAATTTGGCTTTCGAGAAAAACACTCAACCTTGCATCCACTGGTTAAATTCCAACACGATATTACCACAGCCCTCAACAGTAATCGTGTCACCGTCGGATGCTTTCTGGATGTCGAGAAAGCATTTGATAGCGTGTGGATAGACGGTCTAATCCACAAACTTCATCTTATGCAAGTACCTCCGCCATTAATAAAAATTCTCTTTTCTTTCCTATCTTGCAGGAAATTTTTTGTTCAAGTAGATAACTGCAAGTCAAACATGAAGACCATAAGAGCTGGAGTCGCCCAAGGCTCAAAACTAGGCCCCTTCCTCTACAACTTGATGACTTCAGACCAACCTTCACCAATTGGATGCGAGAACCTCCTGTATGCTGATGACTCGCTCACCTATGCCACATCAATTTCACCTCTAATCGCTGTCCAAAAAGTAGAAACCCACATTAACAGACTCTTCCAATTCTACCAGAAATGGGGCATCCGAATCAATACTTCCAAATCGGAACTTGTCTGCTTTAGGAGACCTTCAACTGGTAGAGGCCTTCGCACCGCAACAATTTGCAGAAATCTGGCCCTAAAACTCCCTGACGGATCCTCCATAGTGGCAAAACCAAGTGTCAAGTACCTGGGAGTGCACTTCAACGAGTTGCTAAGGTTTAACCTGCACTCAAGAAATGTTCTGAAAAAGGCCAGCTGGGCCTTCAGCCGTTTGCACCCATTGCTGAAAAGAAGATCAGGTCTTAGCCAACCGACAAAGATATTAATCTACAAACAGCTCCTGCGACCAGTGATTAGCTATTCCTTCCCAGTCTGGTTTTCCATCTCGAAGACAGCTATGAAGGAACTTCAACTATTCGAAAGGAAGATACTGAGGATCTGCACTGGACTCTACTTCGACCGTCAACGACAAAAGCACTACAGGAACGAGCATCTCTACACAGAAGCGAATTTAATCCCACTGGACAAATATCTAGTTCATTCAACGAAGAAATTAATGAGGAACATCATCGACCACCCGAATCAGCTTATGAGAAGGATGACCACAGAACAACGACATCCCGAGCCGAGGTACCTCAGTGTAATGGAAACTCTGGATGACAACGTAATCATGGACAACGAGGATGTAGTCTCGTTCTACGCTGACATTGGGTCAGCCTACCACCGCGGCTAAAACGACATCCCTGCCCACAACCCACAAAAATCACCACTGACAACCAGGAATGAACACCCTGAGGACAATACAGTCAACCAACATTTTAAATTTAATTTTTTTTTTTTGTCATGTAAATTTTATATAAAAATAATTAAACTTAAGTCACTGTATATAGTTAGGCCCCCTATGAGCCAACAAATGTAAATTTTCATGCATATGTATGTAGTATCTTATTAGTTGTAAGCCAAATTGTAAATAGTATGTTCAATAAAACAAAATTGAATTGAATCAGGGTAATAAAAGATACACATGAAATGAACATATCCGACTCGTTGTCGATGACCAACCAAAAAAGTATCATATTTTCCTAATGGCACGAACGGCATAAATATACAAAGTGCATGGTATTATGTGAATGGGTTGATGGTATGCGATCAACGGTCATTTGTTTAGGTTGACAAAATATGTCAACTAAGCATTGTAGCCGAACGACTTGTGCCACTTAAGATAGCTGGTCGATCACCCTTAGCCCATACGTACGAATTATGATGACATTGAATATCGATTATTTGTGAGGTCAAGAATCGAAGTATGGATCGATTCCGATAACTAATTTGTAAGTATAAATAGGAACAGTATTTTAAAATAAATTTGTCTTTGCCTTTAGACATCAAAGAAGAAGGTCTTTCTTTTAATACTTGAGGAGCTTTCGAGCTATAAGTAAAAAGGAGAAAATACTTTGATTCTAGGTCAAAACCTCGAGTGCAGTTTTGTCAGAGGTCTGAGCTGAAGCATTCGTTGCTAAGCAATTTGATCGTAGATTCCTTAAGGTATTTCAGTACCACAAATCTCACCTCTAACTTTACAAATGTCAAGTCAGATCACAACGTCAGGTCAGATATTCTTAGGAATGCCTAACTTAACATAGTACGCACCTACACATATATCGCAAGTTAAAATTAGATTTACATGAGAAATTCATAGATGAAAAAAACTACGCAGGAAATTATAAAGAATATGGTCAAATCTTTTTTATTTGCACTGTAGTAGATGTAGCCTTGATCACGATCCTCCGCCGCATTGCAAGGCTAGTGAATACACAAGAGGTGCAATAATTTTACTTTCCACCATACAAAGCCTGATTTGATCAATGGGCTTCGCGTAGAGTCTAAAATAAAACTTCGCGTTCCAAGGATTTTTCCATTGGTGGAAAAACGTAACTCTTCGGCGCTTCATCAGCATTCCTTTACACAGATTTCAAAACCTTCGTGACCATTCCAAATAAGTCCTGATCTTTAAAGACTCTTTCCGTTCTTCATGATTAATATTCCATCTATGGACAAAATCTTATATTTACCAAAGATTTCTTATCAGTTTTCCCGTTGATAGACCAAAATGAAAAAAATTTAAATTCGATGTTTCTATATCTTAACTCAAACTGAATTAAGAGAGGTCCTGCTTTAATTTCATTCTTCGTTAGCAACTGTTTGAAAAATCAATTTTCACGAAGAAAACTTAGCTTAGTTCCAAATGTGAAGACTAAACATGCCATGTTAATAATTAAATCAGTATTAGTCAATAAGCTTAATAGCTATTAACATTATAATGGTATTTAATACAAAAGCCACTCCTTTTTTCTCTAAAAAAAACTACCCTTGCTTTGAGCTTCCAACCATAGCTATTTTTTTTAATTCTCTCCTTAAAATTAAACCTTTTCTTAAATTTCTAAAACCTTTAACTTAAGCCTATAAATGCCCAAAACCCAAATGTAGCTCTTGAATTATACCTCACAAAATATCCATACAACTTTAACACAAACGATACCCATTCTTTGCCAGGACCAGGAAGTACAGAGCCAAACCTCATTTTGATAGCAATCAATTATCACACCTTAGAGAGTTAACTGAACATCTTGTAATTGTTTAAGACCCCGGAAAACTTAATTTTCTCTCGCTTTTGCTTTCGCTTTGCTGAAATTGAGTGCGAAAATTACTCCTAAATACCCATAAGGATATTATACAGCAGACCTTAGGTCGTTCAAGAATCCTGCCAATAGATTCAAATAACGAAGTGTTATAGCTTCATATCTACCCTTGGTATAGTCGTATATGATGTCGGAAGAAATGGGTTTGAGCTTTGAGAGTCTGGTGCGTTGTCGGTTGTCTTTGCTTCGAGCCATTAAAAATATACGTATGTATACAAGTCCTGTCTCAGGAAATGAATCGTAGATATATAGTGGAACTTACTTCTATGCCCCATCCAAATAATAAAACCAAAATCAATAGGGGGGCTTAGCAATTTATTTGCATTATATGTTTGGATGGCACTCGCAATGGCAATGGCAATGTAATTGGAAGTGGCATTCCGCAAGACATGCAAGGGATCAAAGGCAATACATAATTCGATGAGGAGCCAATTTCGGAATTTCCCTACCGTCCAGTACCGTGCAGTATATCACACAGTTAATCGTCTTCGTCTCATAGAGAATTCAATTGCTTTCACCTTTGGAATATTTCATGGTTTGGCATGTATGTCCTTATAGGTATGTGCCTTTAGGAGAATACGCTTCCTGTCTCGAATTGAAGTTTCCTCTCAATTTTTTTTTTTTGAAAAGCAACTACAATTCCATGTAATTAGCGAAAAGAACATGAATTCTTTCACGTATCCACATCCCAAAAGAGACTATTCTATCCTGCGGAGGAACCGGAAGAAGATGGGTGTCCTTTATCCACACAAATCCATGGACTAACAAATTGGCAAAGTTTTCTAATTTGATTTTGTGATTTCATTCAGCATTGTTTAATGCAAGGAACCAGATGTGTGTTTATGTGTGTGTGTATTTTCAGGATAGTTGTACAGTACGAACTGGGGCACCAGGGAACGACAAGGGGTTTTTATGTCGAAGGATTAACAGGATATATTTAACACTGGGAATTAGTCTTGGGTAAGTTTCTTCATGTCCTGTCGGTATTGTTTTTATGTTCATTTGTCTATCTTCCTAAAGGACTTGTTAGCTTTTGTACTTTAGTCGGATTATCGGATCGGAATTCTATAATACGTATCAGTTGTATGAATTTGTGTGCCAGACCCTCTGATGAGCTCATTCGATAGAATAGCATAAAACTAAATATCTTTATTTATTTTTCAGGGGATTTGAACAATGATCACGGTGTTTAGTATCTCTTGTATTAAAAACTGATGTTAGAAAGCTAAAAAAAAAATTTAATTGAAGATAATTGAATGTGAACAAATAACAAGGAATCAGCCTACGCCCAATACCGATTGGATTAGTGCTACTTCAGTATTTGAGTAGAAATAATGGAACTGCTACTTTTTATTTATAATAAAAAAATAACAATCTTCGAAATTCTTTTCCGTATATTTTTTTTAAAAGAAAGCCCCTTATTGTCAATTTCTCAAGAGTTGGGATGACATTAAATAAATTTCTTTTAAATTCTAAAATAAAATTAAAATTCTTTTGAAAAATTGTGTGAAAGAAATATGAGTTCGCCAGTCATTAACTGTAGGTTTTCATATGATGGATGCGCACTCAAGGGGTTATAAATAGCCTTTATATTTTAGACAACACAGTGCAAGCATTAGAGACATTAGAGAGGATAAAAAAGAGGCTCCGATGCACACTGTTTTTGAATCTCTTTTAAGCCCCTTTTAGACGATCAGTTGTTCCTTCAGTTATCAGTTCAGTTGTCAGTTCAGTTAAAAAGGCAGTGTATTTAGACGTAATTCCAGTGTTCAGTTGAGCTTTCATTTTACTTATGAGCAGTCGAAAATCATAGGAAATACATGGCGTAAAAGCCTTATTCCAATAGCTATAGTTTTATCGCTTTATAAATCACCGCAAACTGAAACTGAAATGATCGTCTAAAAGGGGCTTTAAAGTTTTAGTTTGCAGCTATTTATTAAGCGACAAAACTATAGCTATTGCAATAAGGCTTTCATCGTCCATTACGCAATGTATTTCCTCTGATTTTCGACTGCTCACAAGTAAAATGAAAGCTCAACCGAACTCTGGACTGACGTCTAAATACACTGCCTTTTTTAACTGAACTGACAACTGAACTGATAACTGAAAGAACAACTGATTGTCTAAAAGGGGCTTTAATGAGAGTGGAAAAGAGAGCTGGGTAGAACATTTCGCATTCGTGTAGTACGGCTAAAGAAAGAATCTTTGTAGATACTCAACAATACGTACCTTAACAATGAGTTTTATAGACCTATAGGGGACATGAAAAATTTCCGTTTGGAAACATTAAACGAACGTATGGGTTGGCACAATGTTTAGTACTCAACTTCTTTGCGACTTAGGAAAAATAAGTTTTTCGTATAAGTAAGAAAGAGTTCTTGTCTGTATTAAATTGAATACAAAACTTAGCACCTTACAGATAGCAGACAGTACAGACAGAAATGACATTTCATAGAAGCCATTCGCAAAGTTGGAAACGTAAGCGAACCGACAGGGAGTTAACGAAACATTATTAAGTTCAACCCTCAATTTTCTTTGTATCGAACATCCAACATTACAGAAAATAAAGCTGCCATAGGTTTTTACCGGAATGGCCTTGACCCTTACTGGGAGACAATTACTTACTTTAAATTAAATTTCTCCTTTGCTCGACGTTTTTGGTTTAGCAATCTTGGAAATGTGATGTTAAAATAAACGATCGTTGAGATCAAGAAGATTGCTTGGAAGTATCTTTCCCAAAACAAGACAATGACGAAAAATAATAAAAGGAAGCACACCACACTTTAGTCGTTGGTTAATACCTTAATCGATTGCTGGGTGTGTGTATCCTGGGGTTGACAGGCCCTGAGTTTTGCAGTATCTCATCTGTAAGTGACCTTGGTTGACCTCGGTTGCGTAGCTTTACCGGAAGCTAAATTCTGGCACCACGGGAGATACTGCCCAGGAGATAGAGATCGGTTGCGTAGTGCAACCTCTCTTTCTCAGACTATCTACGAGGTAGGCCCCCTTGTGGAAGTATCGTGGTGGCGTGGTTTATTCCAAATGCGGAAACATATGGTTTTCAAGCGTGTTTGAATTCAAGAGGTGGTAGATAGACCTCGCCTTAAAGCAAGAGGTGTGCACAAGCACATGCTGCAACATGTCACAACTTTGCTACTGAATCCGCTTCGGCTGATTCGGGGTTTATGGTCAGGACTTAATCTGACTCCGATGAGGGTAGGCTCTCCGTGAGATACAGTGCTCACGTTAAACCAAACATAGGTTCTGTTTCCTTACTTTGATTGGCGCTACAACGCGGAGTGCTCCTGGGCTTCAAGTAATAATCTCCGCCAGCTTTATCAAAATCTTGCTTGCTGTCTCCATTGAATACCAAGTTGGCGTCTATCTCCCTCAACTTCGTCACGCCTCCAGAGATAAGGTCTGCCTCTGTATCTCGTTCCCTCTACGTAAGCGTTGAATACCTTACGGACCCGAGCATCGATGTTCATTTGCTCTAGTTTTTGACCAGGGGCACGTCATCGCTGCTCAGCTTGTATAGTTCGTGGTTGTATCGACTTCACCAGGTGTTATTTTGCTTATCCACACAAATCGGCTCACACTTCACACATCTTGCTACTACCTTTCTCTCGAAGGCACCAAGGGATTTTGTATCCCCCTGGGAGAGAGTCCATATGCTTCTGCCCCATATAGCAAGAACAGGATGATTGTTACATCGTCTCCTTGGTACTTCTCTACAGGGCTTTATTTATCAATTGCTTACCAAACCCAAAGGAACAGTGATTAGCAAGAGTTATTCTACTTTTGATTTCAGTGCTGATGTCATTTGCAGAAATCAAATCAGTGCCATGAAGACGTTCTGACTATGTCTGCAATGGGAATCGATTGTATTTATCTATACTTCTTCTTGTCCTCATTGATGACAAGACCCATTTTGCACGCTTCCAATTCGATTCTTGTAAAGGCATCCATGACCGCTCGTTTGGTTCTTCCCATTATGTCGAAGTTATCCGCATATCCAAGACATTGTGTGGATTTTTGAAAGATTGTCTCAGATTCGTTGCCCTGGGTGTTGCGCACCACTTTTTCAAGAACAATATTTAAACAGAGCAGCGAACATTCTCCAAAGTCATCCTGATGATAAGGCATATCAGTTTGGCAGGCTTATCCCTGTTCACACTGTCGTAAACTGCTTTGAAATCGATGAGAAGGTGGGATGCTACTCAACACCATGTTCTTCCGAAAATGATGTCGTGCAGGCTATGTTTTTCGATTGTCTTACTAAATATATTTTCTTTAATAATTTTAGCATTAAAATCTCCAAGGAATATTTTAATGTCATTCTTGGGGCATTGCTCATACATAGGCTTTGGCGAGGAGCTGATAAGGCTCAAGTGATGAAATGATGCGGATTTTCGTCACTCACTGGGAGGCAGTCACCAGAGAGACAAAGAACTCTGAGTACACCGTATGTTTTGCCAAGAGGGACAGGTGGGCATCCTTAACCTTTGGTTGAAAATTATGCATACGTTTTTGGTATTTTTAATGAATGGAAGCTGCCAATCTCGATGGTATAAAAGTTTGAAGTCTCAACTTTGTTTTTTTTGTAGCTGAGGTATAGTTGTACATCAGCAGCGTACATTAGCATGTTACAAAATTTAAAAATCTGAGAAGGTTTGTTAATAAATAAAAAGACGACTGAATGACCCCTGAAAGGGAGTTCATTCACACAGGTTGATTTCTTCCTGACAAGTAATTTTAAATTGAAGTCACCACAGTTGACTCAAAATGGAAAGTCTTCAATAACATTAGTAAAATATGATGCGGAACTGGATAAAAAACATTTAAAAAATCGAGCAACACCCGCGATGAATCGTGTTCCTTGTCGATTTCTTGGCGAATGTCATCCACAAGTTTTAAGAGAGCTGTGGAGCAACTATGTTTTTGTCTTAAGCCAGCTTGTACTGAAACTAACTATTTTTATTAACTCAAGATTCTTTCAAAGACTTTCGAAACAAAAGGAGGAGTGGAGATCGGGCGATTTTCTTTAACCAATAAGATATAATTTTTTTGGAATCGGGATGATTTTGGAAACTTTCCATATCCTAGGGTGTAAGAAGATGTGGATAAAATTGAATTGAATAAAATGAACGACTGGGTCGCACGAACTTGCTCCTATGTAATAGACTAGGAATTTTAAAAACTAATGTTATTTGTGTTCATGAGGATAAAATATATTTTTTAAACACTTTTAGTAGCAAGAGATAAAAACAGAATGCTATGCAAATATGAATTTATGCAAGAACAAAAATTGTAAGTCGTTGTAGTGGTCAAAAAAATAAGCTTTTATATACAAAATTTTTAAAACATTTTTAAGAAAAAAATTTGGTACGCCAACTTAAAGTTTTTATTATTCACGAATTAAAATTAAATTAAATTAAGTTTTCACAAAAATTTTAAATTAAAATTCAAAAAATATTTTTTTTTTTAAATTTGAAATGTAATATTTTTCAAACTTTTTAGAAGCTTCTCTCTAAAAAATTTCATTAAAATCCGTAATGCCGATAATGAGAAATTCAAAATTCGAAAAAATGGCTCTATGGTAGGTACAGTCAGTAATATCTTAATTTCAAGTTTTTTTTTTATTACTTTATAGATCGTAAAAATTAATTGAAAGAAAAAAAAATTATCGAAATTCTCGCAACCGTTTTCGAGAAAAATACGATTTTCGAAAACCATTTTTTAACATTTGTTTAGTGGGTACCGTTATTTTTAGGTAAAATGAAAAGTTTTTGCTCACATCTTGTAGATTATATTGGGAAACTTTTATCTGTCAAGCTGAAAAAAAAATCTAGCATGGGGTTTTCGAAACATTGAGTTTAAAAAAAAAATATTTTAAACTGTTTTTAAAAATCAAAAAAAAACTTTTTCTAAAATTTGAATACACAATTCTATTCAAATTTTTAGGGAGCTTTAGCATAAAAAAAATGATCAAAAACAGTTGTACCGTTTTTGAGAAAATCAAAAACAAAAAAGAAAATGGTTCCATGGGGGTACCATTAATAACCATTTTTCGGAATTTTTTTTACAACCATTATTTGGTTTTACCCGAATGAACTTTTTTTGTAATTTATCGAAGTGTTTTTGAGAAAAAAAAAATATTTTTATAAAATTTCGAAAAAAATCGTATGACAGGTACCGTTGTTTTTGGTCTTAAAAAAAAAAAAAAGAAAAAAATGTGAAGGGGGAAAAATTAAAAACACTATCGACCAAGTTAAAAGAAAATCGGCCGAGCCATTTAGGTTGTAGTCTAACAGTCAGACAGACAGATAAAATTTCGAGAACCCCTTTTTTTTTACTTCTCTATCATCATTATGTTATATTTGTTCACAATCTCCAGTTCGATTTTTTTTACGCATGCATAACTTGCCTTAGAGTACCTATAAGTCGCAAGTTAACGTGTATTTATAATATTCCGAATAATAAGTGGTAAAGTAATGTTGTCCAGCCCAATAGCTTCGGATTTAACTCTACTACACTGAATTTATTACCTAAATCTCATTAACTCGGCAGAAACTGAATTGGGTTAAAGAGTTTGATGCTCAACTTACACGGTCTTCGATTGAGGTGCTAGAAGCTTGACGAAGGGCCAGCGAAAATTTGACATAGCTCATTTGTTTAATAATAAAGTACTATGAATGACATAATGGCTTTCCTGAGTGCCGAACACCCGACATGAATTTTTTTTAGAAAGAAGGATATAATTGACATGAATATTCTGACATTCATATTGCCTTATTGACAAGAGTACGACAACTTAGGCGCCAAGAAATTATAACGGTTTTTTGTGGAACAGTTCAATACAAGCATTTTTTACTATAGGAGGGGGGGGGTCTATCTCCCCCCGTTTGGGCGAGAGGGGCAATTTTATAAAAAAGGTACTAAAATGGAAACAAAAATATTAAAAAATAACGGTAATACTTACAATTAAGTATTATACCTTTTTTTAAAGCCAATACTCTGATCTATTAGATAATTTTTAAATCAAGTAGAATCTTTGCACAGTTTTTGAAAAAACGAGTTTTAAACTCAAATTTTGGTGAAAAAAAAAAAATAAAAAAAAAGTTTAAAGTTTAATTTTTCAAAACTGCAAAGTTATAAATTATTATTTTTCCTAAAATTCGTTGCTCTAATATATTCTTATTCAAAAACTGAAAACTAGATGATTTTATGTCGTCTAGTTTTTGAGAAAATTGAAAATAACTAAAACTACTTTTTTATGGGATATTTGCTTTTTTTGCTTGCTTACGTATTACGGCGTATAAACAGTGAGATATGTATGGGGGTCATGCTGCCCCCTGCAACCCCCCTGCCTGGGCACACTATAGGATTTGGGGTAGGTGCGAGGTTGGGTGTTCAAGGTTTCTTTTGCATTTACAGAATCTGGATTTAAAGAAACTTTGAATTTACCCTATGGTCTATATCCAATGTCTACTAAATATATGTATGTACGTAGCCCAAAGTTGCACATTTAAAATGTTCAGACATGAAAATTTAACACATTATGAAAAATTCACATTTTACCTTGGTACTACTGTACGAATGCAGCAAATTTATATAATTCCTTAATTAATATGTATGTTTATTGTTTGTGTCTAACATTTTTAATGCTAATATGGTACAGGTTATTGTTTACCAAGGTCATTCGTTATTCAACCTTTGTAAGAGTAAAGTATTTTTTTCTTGGAATAAAGAATGGCGACTAAGCATCCACTACTTCATCCTAAATTAAATAACTTTTCAATATTTAAAAAAAAATATTTCAAAAGCATCGCGTTCTTAGAAGAAATTGGTCTAATTCCAACTAAAGCGTCAACTCCCCTCAACTCCAACTCAAAAAGGTTATAAAAATTGTAAGAATACAATATTATTATTATTATTTATTCATCAACCAGACTCTTACAGACTAAGATACATAAGTAAATATATAGTTACAAATTTGTAGGTGGGTACATAAAATTCAAATTACATTTAAATGATTTACATAGTTAATCTTTTATTTTAATAAATAACGTTGCTTAAATTTTTCTTAAAACTAATGATTTAAAAGTTTCTCTGGTGCAATCCATATAAAAGTTAATCTCAGAGCAATAAACCCATCTATCGGCACATTTTTCTATGGGCCTCAATATTGGCTAGAGATTCGGGAGGTGCTTGGTAAATTTTTTTTTTTTGTGATCAAAATGCCTGTAAACACGGTTTTAATACATTGAACATTGAAAAATTGACTTGACTATTTTTAAGTAACACCTGACTTACTCACAAACTGACTGACTGAGACTCGAAATGCCATGCAATTCTACCTCCTCTGGTGCATTCTTGGTACCCCTAAATGATTTGCTGTACTTTAGTTACAACTGAACCACATTAACATTAATCCTCAAAATGAAATCACCGTAGTTAAATACCAAAAATCAAAAATTTCATAAAAAGTAGTTTTAGTAATTTTCGATTTTCTCAAAAACTAGAAGGAACAAAACCATTCGGTTTTTTGTGTTCGATTCAGAATTAATAGTAGCATTGACCACAAAAAGCCAATTAAGCACTTCATTTTACAATTTTGAAAAAAATTGGTCTAAACTTTTTTTTTTCATTTTTTTAACAAAATTTTGAGTTTGCATGCCGTTGTTTTTTAATATTTTTTTTTTTTTTTCAATTTAAGTCATTTTTTCTAAAATCGCCCCTACCTTCTAAACGGGGCCAGATAGACCCCCCCCCCTCCCATAGTAAAAAACGTTTGTATTTGACCCTTCTACAAAAATCCGTTATCAATTTTTGGCGCCTAAGTTATCGTACTCTCCCCGCCTTATTTTAATTCCAAAATATATTCAATGGAAAGAATGCAGATTAATATTAACTGAAAAAAAAAATAAGACCTGTCATAATGCAAGAAATTGAATGGATCCCATCCGGACCCTTACTTCAATAACATACTTAATAGAATTAAATAAAAGAAAGAAGTATACAATAATTTTCGAGTTCCGCATTTATATTGAAGCTTGTCTGTCCCACATCCAATCTTTGAGTTCGTACCGTGTCCGAAGCAAATACCAGCAACACAAACAAAAATTGATTGTAAAAATAACTTCATATTTAAAACCTCTGAAAAAGTAAACCCATAACCGGTCAATTCTGTTTGTTAAGCTCAACATTTTCTCTGGTGTATAAAATTCGCATTTCTCTTCCTTTGGGATCCATTTTTATTCCCATTGTTGCAATTTCAGCTTTTCACCGAAAAGACTGCTTCTGGTGTGCCATTTGGGCTTCAGTCAAGTTGTTATATGAATGCAAATGAACTTCAACCATAACCGACTCTGACTGACATCGCCCGACTTAATACTCTACTCTACACACATTCAAATATTTTACACACTGCAATTTTTATGTATTTATTTATATTTTTTTTTATTGTGGTTATTTTCAGTTGGAAACTTTTCGTTTCCATTATTCTGTCTGTCATTGTATTTCAAGTGCAAAAAATTGCTTTTGAAGGCTTTTGGCAAGAAACAGCTTAAGAGATGGATGAGAAAAATGAATATCCCAAATATGGAAAGTGCTTTTTAAAACGAATTTCCCTCCAGTTTCCATTCCTTATGGTAATAGACGCATGGGTGTACTTCTATGAAATTTATGACATTGCCTGCAAGCTGAAAAAGGAAAAGCAGATTGCATTCTAAAATATTCCTCTTATTTCAACAGTATTTTGAAAGAAATTATTTTATACTTTTTTGGACATTTTAAAAATACGAGTAATTTTAGAACCGTCTATGAATTTTTAGTTAAAAAACTATTCTTTTCCCGATGATGATGATTTTTTTCTAATTTGACTATCTTCTGAATTATTAAGCCAGCTTCTTTCTGGTTCTTGAAAGACAAAATTTTGACAAGACAGACCTGACAACTTCCACCTGACAGCTTAGCATTTTTATATCAGCCAACCTAACCTTTGTATTTGTCTCCGTCCAGAATAGCAGAATAACTATTAAAAACATTAGACAATTGACGAAAAAATAAAATTAACGAAAGAGCATTTTCAATACAAAATGTTCATTGGTTTCGTAACTGTCTCAAATTAAAGAACGTATTTAAATAAAGGTTTCGTATCGACAAGATTATATCCACAATATTCGAATATGTGTTTTTTTTTAGCTGGCTACGGCATAGCAAGGCACTGTACCACTGATACCTTTTGATATCAGCTAAGACTTAGCAACATGACCTCTCCGATCATTCCGCCAGAAGTTATCTGGCTATTGATAATAAGTGCCGGGGCGCATCGCTAGTTTAACAATAAAGGATACATTTAATTTGAGCATATAGGCATAACAAATATTATAAATACTTCAATTAGAATTAAGGTAAAAAAGAACAAGAAAACCTGAGTAGTCAAAAAATCTAGTGTAGCTAGAACTTACAAAAAAATAAAAAAAGAAAATTTTTTTGGAAACTTCGGATTCGTAGAAGTTAAGCCTCACACGTTTACAGCCATATGAATAAAAAATGCATATTCCACCTGTATTCCACGGTTTAACTAAACCATGGAATAGGAGTTAAGTCCTGGCTTAAATATTTACATTAATAAAAAGGAAATGTTCGCGGAATAGTTAAGTGAAGTTTATCAAAAATTCTTTGAAAAAATCTACTACAACAAGTAAGCTATCTCATATTTATATTCTGTGGCTGCCTAAATTGATTGTCAATTGCTTGTGTCTAATTGTGTATATTTGTTGCTGTTTCTTTTGTAAATTATATTGAAAAATCAATTATGAACATGGAACATGGAAAACCTATATTTCTTTCGGAATTCCTCTTCGCTTAGCTCTTTTATTGGTTATTGGATCATATCGGGGTTTATAGATTTTTGGTCTTCTTATAGAAAAATTAGGATTATCCAGCAAATTCAAACGGTTCAAGGAATCGTTAAAACTTTGTGCCATTTTTATTATTACGATTTCTTTTCAAAATTAATTTAGAAACTTCTCACTTTTGTTTAATTTTCTGATAAAAAAAAAACGAATTTGAAATTTCTATTTCTTATTCCTTCGCTAAACCATCTACCTTGGTGCTTTAACTTAATCATAGTTAGTAAACGTCACTTAACAGAAAATTTGTTTTATTAATGAAATTTCGCACTTAGTCCAGGAATTAACGATAAACCTCCACTAAACCATCTTTATTAATATGGGTGTTAACGTTTAAATTTGTTACATTTCCAAGTCTTCTTATAGACCTTAAGGTTTTCCAAATTTGTTTTACACATTATTAAAGGAAAATAACATAAATAAATTGTCCCACTGGGTCGCACGAACTTGCTCTTATACATATAAAAGACTAAGAATTTCAAAAATAAATGTTATTAGAGAAAAACTGTTCATAAGCATAAAATTCATAAATATTTTAAAAGACTTAAACAACTCCTTTGGCAGTTGGACCTAAAACAGGATGCCATGTGATTCAAGCAAATACTAGTTAATACAAGAACAAAAATTATAAGTCGTTGTAGTGGTTTCTTAAAAAAAGAAAGTTTTTATATTCAAAATTTTTAAAAAAATTTTATGAAAAAATGTTAGTACGCCAATTTAAAGTTCTTATTACTGTACGAATGAAAAATAAATTTTCAAACAAAATATTGAGCAGTTTTTGAGATATCGATTTTTTTTTTCGGAAAATCTTTTTCAGCCATTACCATTACCTAGCTAGGACTAGGAATTTTAAAAACGAATGTTATTAGAGAAAACTGTTCATAAGGATAAAATAATTTTTTTTTTATTCTTGCATTAGTAAGATATAAACACAGAATGCTATGCAAATATGAATTTATGCAAGAGTAAAAATTATAAATTGTATAGTGGTTTCTTAAAAAAAATAAGCTTTTATACAAAATTTTTAAAACGTTTTTAAGAAAAAAAAATTGGTACGCCAACCTTAAGTTTTTATTAATGTACGAATAGAAATTAAATTTACAACAAAATATTGAGTCGTTTTCGATATATCGAATTTCAAAAAAAAATTACCTTTTTTCAAAAGTTAAAAAAATATATTTTTTTTTAAGTTTTGAAAGGCAATGTTTTTTAAACTTTTTCGAAGTATCTCCATAACAAATTTCATTAAAATTCGTTATGTCGATAGTGAGAAATTTAAAAAAATCGTTCTATGCTAGGTACAGGCAGTAATATCTTAACTTCATTTTTTTTGTTAAATTATAGATCGTAAAAATTAATTGAAAGGAAAAAAATTTTATCAAAATTATCGGACCCGTTTTCGAGCAAAATACGATTTTCGAAAACCATTTTTTAACATTTGTGTGGTGGGTACCATTATTTTTAGATAAAACGCATTTTTTTTCTCAAATCTTGTACATAGTATTTAGAAACTTTTATTTATAAAGATTTAAAAAAAAAATCGAGCATGGGGTTTTCGAAATATTGAGTTTCCAAAAAAAAATTTTGAAATTTTAAAATTTGAATACCTACGTAATAATATTCAAATCGGTTGAATCGTTTTCGAGAAAATCAGAAACAAAAAAATGGTTCCAAAGGGGGTACTACAAATTAGCCATTTTTTGTAATTTTTTTTTTTCAACCATTTCCTAGCTTTAACTAATTTAAATTTTTTGAAGTTTTTTTCTTAAATCTGTGTGATTGCTCTTGAGAAACAAAAAATATTTATAAAATTTCGAAAAAAAATTGTATGACAGGTACCGTTATGTTTTGTCTTAAAGAAAAAGAAAAAAACGTGTGGGGGGGAAAATTCAATACGATATCTACCAAGTTTAACGAAAATCGTCCTAGCCGTTTAAGCTCTAGTCGAACAGACAGACAGACAGAATTGCGAGACCTACTTTTTTCGCCTTCGCTAGCATCGTAATGTCAACTTTGATCAAAATCTCGAGTTCAATTCTTTTTACGAATGCATAACTTGCCTTATAGTTCCTATAAGTCGCAATTAAAAATAGATTAATGTGCAATTCCAAATTTCTAAGTCAACTGGAACTGATAGCCGCCAGAAATGGGTTAAAAAACACCTTGTATAAGGTAGCAAAGCCGGAGATATGTTCATATATAAATGTATGTTATTGTGCTGTTGATACTTTAACAATGCAGTCAGCAATAGCTTTAAAATCCCCAAGAAAATTTCAGGTAAGCCTGATTAAACATAATTTGCGTTATTTGGACTTTGGAACAAAAGTCCAGACCCAATCGTTAAAAGAAGTTCGAGAACGAAAAATCATATTGTTTGTTGCGAGTTCTGATTTACCACAGGGGTGTTACTTTTATATTGGAGAAGAGCGGCGGCATCACAAGTAGCACAAAATGGTATAATTTCGGTATCACATTTCTTAATTCGTACTTAAAGCATTCTTAAATACTTCTTAAATTGGCATTTCTTAATCTTTTTGTTACTTAATTCCTTCTTTAATCCTTCTAAAAACATAACTTTTTTTTTTCCTAAAGCTTAGTACTCACCTAGCGTGAAATGAAAAATAAATACGTTCCAAATTACACACACGGAGAATAAAAATGAAAATAGAATAAACTTTTCCACGTGAATTTTTGATACTCACCTGAAATACTGAATACTTTCATTGTAAACTCTCGAGAGCAGTATCAAAAAATTCGTTATTATTTCTTAATTTCTGTTTATAAATTTTCAATTTTTTATTTTGAAACAAAATATTTAAATTAACTGACAAATGTCACAGTTTTCCACGATGCGCTGCCTTAAACTTTTTCCTGATGGTTGTATATTGAGAAATGAAAATTTGGCGTGGAAAAAGTTGTGGAACATAGTTGTTTTTCCAATCCACATTTTGGTAGTCACCTCTCGTTGGGGATTTCATGCGAGTGAACCAGCCGCCACATTTATATGAAATTTTCATTTTCACTTGAACTGAGTACTAGGCTTAAATCGGTATTTTTCAGATTCTTTAAAACGTATTTAAGTCTTCTTAAACAGTATAATTAAAAACACGAGAGAGATTATTTGAGTAGCACTTTGAGACAAGTTATTTTATGTTTCACAGTGGCACAATAGGCAGAGTACAAGCACGGCAAGCGAGAAGACTCGGGTTCGAATCTCCGTGGATAGCACAGAGGTAAATTAAAAAAAAATAACTGTTAAAATTCTTTCATTCCAGCAAAAAATCACATAAATTCTAATGTGGGGAGGTAAAGACAAAATGAAGAGAACTCCAAAATAAATCAACAATAATAAAAAACCAAACAATTAATAAAAAAAGCTTTAGTTTTATTGTTTCTAATAATTGCCGTAGCTCTTTAAGAAGGAGTTAAGAAGTATTTAAGAAGATGTAAGGAACTATTTAAGAAGGAATAATGAAGTATTTGAGAAGAATGATGACCGGATTTAAAAATATTTTAAGACTCAATTTATCTTCTTATTTCCTTCTATCGGACCGCCCACTTGCGCCTTTTCTCTACTTAATATGAACTTAAATCCGTCTTAAAGAAGATGTCAGATACCGATTTAGGTATCTTCGTTAAGTAATTCCGTGCTACTTGTGATGCTTGCTCTTCGCTCGGCCTAGCACGAAGGATGGGGTGGTTCTTGCCCCTCTCCAAGTATCTCTCACTCAGAACACAAAATTTCCATGCCTTGTTAGAGGAAAGGGGAAGGGAAAAGGAAAGGGAAAGGATATAGTTTATAAAAGGAGTAATTCAAAAGGATATATTACAAATCTATAGTGACCTATGCCACCATATGAAAGAGGCTTGAGTCGATTTCCTTTGAAAAAGAAAATTGTATCTTAATTCTATCTAAATATCTAAAACCCTACTCACTAAATGTATACCCTTTTGGATATAAAGAGATTCTTTATAAGAATATCTTTTGTTTCTTAACCTAAACTAATCTATACTAAATCTAACCAAAAACAATCTTTTTCTCAAAAAAAAAAAAAACAGGTTCGAACTCAACCCCACTGTCTCTCCCATACAGTGGTTCGTCAGATCGTCAAAAGCATTGACAGATGTTATCGTCAAAGGTTAGCCATCCCACCCTTGTATCTAAGATACAACCGTTGCCATCTCCTTGGCCGAAATCTCTGGAGATAGCCCCTAACACAACCTCCAGTCATAATCACTATTATAGTCAAATCTACTGTATAGACCCACGATAAGACACATACAAGAGACATGGTTTTCATGTAGCTTTCAGAAAAATTACAAAAATACAAAATTTTGTGTGTAAGCAACAATTGTGATTTGTATTTGAGTAGCATTTTCAATTACTTAATCAACTGGATTATTTAGGAAAAGAAAACCTAATCATCAAATCCTTCTAAAAACAATCCTTAGGAATTTAATTTTAATCGAAATAACTTCCAAGCAAAATACCAAGAAAGCAATGGCCAACAAAATGCCACAGAGATACAGAATTCCATCCAATTGCTGAATACCAATAGTGACTTTTTTCGGTGGTTTTTCGACTTTGAAAAATGAAAAGTCTATCGCCTCTTTCACCCATGCATCCATCAATCCAACTGCATTCGTCCTTAAGATAAACCTATTTATGCGGTCAGCTAAAAACGAATGTTTCGTCAGGTACATGCACACATTTTGATTCATAAAGGCTTCTTTTAGTGTCGTCAAGACACCAATTTTTCGACTCTTGCCCAAGTAGTCCAAAATAAATTCAATCGGGGCAGCTGTCAGGAGTTTCCGATTTGCATTTTCTTCCAAATACTGAAAAACTTCCCAAGTTTGAATACTATCTAGAGAAAGTTTTTTCGCTGGCATATCTTTGAAAATACTCATGCTGCCCATTTCATTCCAGCTGGGTTTATTCAGAACAAAAGTATAGTTCAAATTGAGGACTTCATCGATGGTTGAGGGTGGCTTCAGAAAAATATTATTCCGAATCAGATGATAGATGATGGCTCCGTATTTTGTTCGGATCACCAAAACGAACAATACCCAAGATGTGATGAAAATTCTTTTGGAGTTTTGTGTCGGTTCAGCAGATGGCGGGATACCCAATGTGTAGGCAATGTAGTTTAGGCCAATATTCGGCTTGTTCGTGGGGATGAATTTGATGAATATAGCTTGGAGCTTGGTTAAAATACAAAACAATGTAAGAGTAACGAGAAATGCTGTCAGTAGGGCCATTGCAGCCTCGGGCTTAAATGGAAACCAAAGGGCTAGATCGGGCTTGAAATTGGTTGAAGACTCCATTAAGATGGGCATGTTCTTGGATTGCCAATACGTGTCTGTAGCTGTGAGAACTCGACTGCGATTTTCGGAGAACCATATGCAACCAAGACTCAAGTCGGCTTCCTTCTTACGCAACTAATACCAAAGAAAAGATGTCAAGAAAATTTTGTGTTATGTGTGAAATACAAAGAATACTCACCATTTCCACTGCTCCTGTACTAAGGTTACCAAATATAACTCCTCTTAGCTCATTATTCGGTGGCACGACAACCTCGATTTCAAAATTCATTTTCAGACTCAGTTGCTTCAAGAGTTTGCCCTCAAATCCTCCTATGACATCACGCCCTGTTTTCGAAAAGTCCAACGTCAAGTACGGTGGAATATCATAGGTGGCCACTCTCAATGGACAATTATACAAATTGTTGAGCTTCGATGGGAAAAGATTGTCATTTTCCATTTTTCCATTTTCGAAACGATTTATTTCTACTGGAATGACTTCCCGGCAGTGCGTCTTGGAAAATGGAAAATAACTGTAGATTATTATATCCCCAAATGCCGTTTGTACCTGAATATTGACATTAATGATGTAGTTATTCCAGCAATAGTCGAATATTATTTGCATGTCATCCTCGACGTATTGGTCGTCGGTTTTTAAAAAGATGTGGTAGTATTCGTTGATGTCGTAGTTTTCAACCTTGGAAGCGGGATCTATGTTTCTGGAAAATAGACATTTATAGGGAATCTTTTAATTCAAGTTCACTCACATTGTTTGTTGGTCGTTAAAAACAATATTACACGAATAAGTCGTATATATACCGTTTTGTAGAAAAAGATCGATTGGGTAACAAAAATTATAAGATGAATGCATAAAAATCACATCGAGAAACTTAGACTTTCGGGCCGAAAAAGCTTTATATTTATGACTTGAGCACAACAATAGAATTTTATTGCCTTAAAGTTGTTTCTTGTTATTTAGTTGCACAATGAGATTCGTCTTTTTCCTAAACCTATCAGCCAAAAATCTTGGTTTTTCTGAACTTTCCATAAAAAGTTTTCTACCTTTAAATTAAAATACTCGTACAACAAACTTTGTGCATGATATCGTAGAGTTTTATTTTTTTAATTAACTTCATTCAAAAGCCCGATGTAAGCCATTTTGTTTGGAATATAACATCATTCATATATCCGCTAGGTGGCGCGTATCTACAACGCCCAAATTTTCTCTCTGGTGCATAAATCAGGCCGAATTGGACCAGTAGCATTAATTATGATGGCTTTCAATCATATGGTTTTGCTAGCACAGGCCTCTGACTGAAGAACACACCACAAGAAAAAGACAAAACGCACGATTTCGGCGGCCAGTTCTCATAACCTCCGCTTGAGATAACCTTGCTTGGAAATCGCTCGTGCAAAATGTCCATCGTGGTACGGGCTGTGTGGCATTTAGTCCAGTTGAAACCAGATGTCATTGGTATCCATATAATCCCATTCCGGCCAAAAGAAATTGGTTATCATCAACCGATAGCGCTTGCCATTGACGGTGATGGCCTCGCCAACGTTGTTTTCAAAGTAATATGGACCTATGACGCCCGCCACGCTACCAGTCAAAAATCCACACCAAAAAGTGACTTTCTCTGAATACTCCTACAATACGATTTCGTGGATCTCCAATCCGACAAAATTTTGCTTTTTGAAAAACACATTCATCCAGAAATGACCCTCGTTGCCAAATATGATTTTTTGGGAAAACCCTTTCCCTCGACACTTTTTACTTGCGACTTATAGGTACTATAAGGCAAGTTATGCATTCGTAAAAAAATCAAACTCGAAATTTTGATCAAAGTTGACATTACGATGATAGCGAAGACCAAAAAAGTGGGTCTCTGTCTGTCGGTCTGTCTGTGTGCTTAACTACAGCCTAAACGGCTTGGCTAATTTTCTTCAAACTTGGTAGATATCATTTTTAATTTTTTTAATTCGTATGGCAGGTACCGTTATCTTAGGTCTTAAAAAAAAAAGAAAAAAATGTGTGGGGGGAAAAAATTAAAAATGATATCTACCAAGTTTAAAGAAAATCGGCCGAGCTGTTTAGCCTGTAGTCGAACAGACAGACAGACAGACAGAATTGCGAGACCCACTTTTTTAGTCTTCGCTTTTTTTTCCGAATGCATAACTTGCCTTAAAGTACATGTTAAGTCGCAAGTTAAAATTTCCGAAAAATAGTTCTTACTGATACAATTTCTTTTAGAATACATTTTCTCAAAAAGTGCTACTTACAAGTTCGAATGTTAAGTATTGTTTAAGAGAATATTTTTTAAGAACACTCAATATTTTAAAACCACTTTGATTTTGATTCTTCGAAACTTGGCACCTTACAGTTAGTTTCTCAGCCCTCTGTCTTTGAATAAATTAATGTTCTCCTATTCAAATATATCAGAATAACGGTGATAAAAATATTTTTCGAAAAAACAACTCCTAAAGTATTACAAAACGTTTTTTTGTATCTCTTTATTTCATTAAATATCAGAAAATTTAAAATTAAGACATTGGCAACACTACCTAAGATTTTGTTTTATTTATTTTTAACTTTGTCAATACCGGCATAACGGAACTGAATAAAAAATTTTATCCAGATGTTTCAAAAACATTGCATATCAAATCATTCAATAAATAGTTTTTGAGTTTTTATATAAAATTTTCAATTTTCATTTTAATGAAAGAATACTGGAAGCTATTACAACTGATCAATTGCAATTCAATGTTTCCCGACATAAGATTTATTATAAGCTTCATGAAGAAATTCTTTACCCATACCACCATCCACCAGTTCAAGAACTGCTTCTTCATTATTAAGAGGCTTGAGTTATATAACTGGTGGAGGCGGATCTTGGATGACAACAAGTTTAATAGTAGATTTCTTTTGACGGACGAATCTCAATTTACAAGAGACGGGATCACAAATTTTCATATTTTCATACATGGACTGCTTACACGCGTTTATGTAAAACACTAATTGTAGTATTACGCATTTTCTGTAGGAAATTAACATCAAAGCCAAACAATAGCGTAGGCAAAAAAATTAACAGGCTTAAAAATTGGATAAATGTAGACCCCAACAAGACCTCAATCTTATTTTACAGCAGTTATAAGGCCTTGTAACTATTTATCTATCTTCTAAGAAGAAAGTCCTAAAATAAGTTATTAATATGAGTCAGGATATACAACGATTTTTTTTTATTAAAATATAAATACTTGTAAGAATCATTTCCCAAAATACTCTTGACAAATTAGGGGGCACCCACTGCTCATTTGGTAGGGTTTATTATTAACCCAAAACAAAAAAGTTTGGTTTGGTTTTATTTCCAAATCGTATAAATCGTTTCTTAAGACCACTAAGTTTTGTTTAAATTGATGTAAGGGTGATTCTACAAACAATGGAATAAAATGATACAAATTTCGTCACAACATTTTTGTGGATTCCAAAAGTCGTAAGAGTTGTTCTAGATGATCATTAGAACGTCCCTTTGCGTCGTTGAAAGCGGCCAGTTAAAAAAATAAATAAAATGCACGACTGGATCGCACGAACTTGCTCTTATGTAAAAGTACTTTGGAATTTAAGATACATTTTATAAATATAAAACATGGATTGAATGAGATAATAATGTTCAAATGCATAAAATTGCCGTCTGGTTTCCGGAAAAGTATGAATTTATGCAAATAAACTTTAAAAAATCGTTTTATTATTAAATAAAATTTTTATATAAGAAATTTCTCTAAAATTTTTCAAGAAAAAAATGTGGGATGCGAATTTTAAGTATTTAATAATATTGGTTTTAGGAAATAATTTCAAAAAATAATCGTTCATAGGTTTTGAAGATATTGATTTAAATTTTTTTTTAAACCCAATAAATATTTTTTCGAATATTTTTATATACAATATTTTTTTAAACTTAAGGGGACTCCTGCTTAAAATTTTGGGTTAAAATCCTTAGAGCCGTTAATGAGAAAGTCGAAAATCAAAAAAACGGGTCTATGGCAGGTACCCCTAATAACATTTTACCCCAAAATTTTTTTTGACCAAAATGTAGTCCATGTCCATAATATCACACTTAATTTTTATATCAAAATCGTTAGAGCCGTTTTCGAGATAAATAAGATTTTGCATTACGGGTGTATGGGGGGTACCCTTAGTTTTGGAGCTAAAAAAAAAATTTCAATTTCCCCTCTAGGGAATCACCGAAGACCCTTAACTACCGAGTTTGAAGAAAATACCTCCAGTAGTTTAGGCTGTAGTTCGAGGTACAGACATACAGACATACAGACAGACAGACGGAATTGTCGGACCCACTTTTTTCGTCTTCGCTATCATCGTAATGTCAACTTTGATCAAAATCTCGAGTTCGATTTTTTTTCCAAATGCGGAACTTGCCCTATAGTACCTACAGTGCCGGTAAAAAAATAGCACCACCGGTACAAGTTTCATTTTAACTTTTTTAAATTAGTAAATGGACACATATTTCCAGCCTCTACTGTATTTTGTTATTGCTTGAAGTGTTAACTCTCTGTATTGTGTATCTCTGGCACTTAAATGGTAACGGTTCTTTTTTTACGAGGCCATATTGGGGAAAAACCCTTTTTTATTGCGGTAAAAATAATAGCACTGATCGCAGTTTTCGCTAGAAAAAAACATTTTTTGGTGTCATATTTCAAGGTAAAGTAACCAAATGTTAAGATTTGTTAATTTTGAATAGGTTTCTTCATTTTAAACAAACAAAATTACAGTTTTTCAAAGACAATGGGCAGTGGAAAACACTGCACAAACGAAAAAAGTGAAATTATTAAAAAAATGATTTCAGAAGGTAAAACTTACGGAGAAGTTCGACGTTTTGTTGGCTGTTCTAACAAAATGATTCGAAATTCAATAATATACGCACCCAAAACCGAAACTCGTGGGCGAAAACCAGTTTTGTCGAAAACTCTTGTCAGACGCCTAGTCCGAGAAAGCCAAAAAAATCCTTTCAAGCCTGCAACTGAGCTCAAAAAAGACCTGAATATTACAGCTTGCGTTGAAACCGTTCGCCACAGATAGACAGAACATAATTTAACAGCGTGTAGTCCCAGAAAATTCCCTCTTTTTAACTGCAAAACATGCAAAAAGCGTTTAATGTTTGCAAGACAGCATTTGAACAGGCCAGCAGCGAAATGGCGCAACGTTTTATGGACGGATGAGAGCAAAATCGTGTTGTTTGGCGGTAAAGGATCTCGCTCCTACGTAAGAAGACCTCCAAAAGCGGAATATAAACCCAAATACACAAATAAAGTGGTTAAGGACTGAGGTTCAAACATCATGGTGTGGGCTTGTTTTTCCTACTATGGAGTTGGACCCATATACTGGATTAAACCCATCATGGATCAACACGTCTACGTGAATATTTTGGAAAATGTTATGCTCCCGTATGCAGATGAAGAAGTGCCGCTTTTGTGGGTCTTCCGACAAGATATTGACCAGTAAAAAGGCAAAAAAATGGTTTGGAGATCATTCAATTAATGTAATGGAGTGGCCAGCGCAATCGACTGACCTAAATCCCATCGAAAATCTGTGGGCCGACGTAAAGAAAGCAGTCTCAGATATTAAACCGACCAGCAACGAAGCACTCTGGGCTGCAGTTAAGGCCTCCTGGGAGAATATTCCGGTTGAAAGGTGTCAAAATTTAGCTAATTCAATGACGAGACGTTGTGAAGCAGCAATAGCCAACAAAGGCTATGCAACGAAATATTAATTTTGTTGGACTACCTCTAAGGAATAAAATCATAGAAAAAGATTTTGGATTTTTACCATGATTTAGCTTTAAGTTGTACGATGAAGCAATGGTGCTATTATTTTTACCGCTTATTTGTTTGATATAAGTTTTTTTTAAAAAGTTGATGAATAAAAATAAAAATTCTTTTTGAAATGTGTTGTTTTAACTTAATATAAACTTTTTGCATATTCAAAATTTCCCTCGATATATTGGCATACATTTTATTTTGCAACGAAATTTTTTTCTCGTAATGGTGCTATTTTTTTTACCGCAGCTGTATATCGCAAGTAAAAATGACGATTTTAAGGTCATTTTTTGAAAAAGGATGTTCAGGGTACTGAGTTTTTTTTAAGGGAACTGAATAAATCTTAATTTTTTTTTTTCTTATTTTCTCTTGGGTACACATTGAAATATAGAAATTAAATTTAATTATTCTTCATAAACATAAAAATTCATGGTAAATAAATATTATTTAGCATTTTATTAAGAGAATATAATTGAGCAAGATAAAATAAAGTCACCCTAATAATATTGTTAGGCAAGGTAGATATCAACAAGATTTAATTTTATAAAAAAAATCAGATTCAATAATTGAACGGATTTTAAAATATTTCTTTGGCCACCGAAAATTCCATCGTTTGTAGAATCACAAAGTTTATCATAATGATGATAGCGAACACGAAAAATTCTGTCTGTTCGACTAAAGCCTAAGCGGCTGAGCCGATTTTCATTAAGATTGGCTTATAGAATTTTTTAGTTCCCCCCACCCCCACCACGCGTTGTTTTTAAGACCAAAAATAACGGATATTTTATAAAATATTTTTTTTTTATCAAAAACTATTCCACAGAACTAAGAAAAAATCACAAAATTTAATTTATTTTAAGGTATGTAATGATTTAATAAAGATTTCCGAAAAATGTTTATTAATGGTACTCCCCCTTGGAAACCATTTTTTGTTGATTTTCTTAAAAACGGACCAACAAAATTCGATAATTTTTTATGCTAAGGCCCCCAAGATTTTGGATAGTTTTGTGTATTCAAATTTTCCAAAAAAAAATTGTTTGGATTTTAAAAAAATTCCAATATTTCGATAATCTCACGTCCGATTTTTTAAAGACTTGACATTTAAAAGTATTTTAATATATTAAAAATTCAATATCTTGAAAATGGGTACGCGATTAAATTTTGAAATTACGTCTAAAATACTAACTAATTTTAGGGAAAACTTAGTACACAAAAAACATGTTTCAGTATGTCTGCATGGCTGTACCTATCCCTACAGCCTAAACCACTGAAGCTATTTTCTTCAAGCTCAATACTTCTATGGTTCCCTAAAGGAGAAATTGAAATTTTTGTTTAGCTCCAAAACTAACCGTAACCCCCCCCCCCCCCCACATATACGCATACAACGTTTTTTTTTTATTTTATTTTCGGTTTTCTTAACGGCTCAAACGAATTTAACCAAAATTTTTATGCAGGAATCCCATTAAGTTTAAAATAATATTGTATATACAAATATTCGAAAACATATTTCTTGGAAGGATTATTTTTTTAATTATTTCCTAAAATCTATATTACGAAATACTTACAATTGGCATCCCAAATTTTTTTCTTGAAAATTTTTAAAGAAATTTCTTATATAAAAAATTATTTTAATAATAAAACGATTTTTAAGCTTTGTTTGCATAAATTCATACTTTTCTAGAAATCAGACGGCAATTTCATGCCTTTTAAAATTTGTATCTCATTAAATCCGTGTTTTATATTAATAAAATGTATTTTAAAATCCAAAGTACTTTTACGTAAGAGCAAGTACGTGCGATCCAGTCGTGCATTTTATTGTTTTTGCATAAACTAACTAAAATTTGCTTGAAAATCACATGGCGTCCTGTTTTTAGCTGCACCTACTAAGGGAGTTAAACAGTTGTATGAAGTTCGTGCAGCTGTGCATTTTATATTTTTAGAACTGAAGCACGCAAGAAGTTAAAATTTTTGATTGTAGAGAATTCTGTTAGAGCATAAAAGACTTAGAAGGAAGCTTTTCAATTATAGACAGAGAAATTTGAATAAATTACGAATAAACAAAATTGTTGAAAGCTGTTCCAAAAGTTGTATTTCTGTGTTGAATTGATAGACATAATTTTAGAATCTAACCTTAGAAGGCTCAGTAAAATGTTTTGCCTGCCCCTGCATGCAATACCGTTCTTATTGATATTAAATATAGGTACATAAATACTTACAAGAAAGCCTGCCACGAATCCACCAACATGATGTTATAAAGCCGTTCGCCATAGATTGTTGGCCCAACTGACTCGCTGTTTAAGACAATATGCGTCTTGATGTTTAGGCGTTTTCCCAAAACCAATCTTACGAGATCGGAGTAAAATTCAATTGTATTGTTTCGTTCGTTTGCCATTAGCAGAAAATATGAAGTACTTCGTGGCATGATGAATTTTTCAATAACAAAGATGAGGGATTCTGCAATTTCCAAATTAATATCACGTTCGGCAAAATTTCCATTTGAACTTAGTAAATAATGTGTTAGCAGAGGAATAATATTCATTTCGAGACCGATACTAGTTGAAGAGGTCTTTAACTAACAGTAGCTGTGTGAGTAATGATTCAAAGTTGGCCCATTTATTGGACATAGAAAGCCTTGAAAACCAAAAATGAAAGGTAAACACAAAGCACTCAAAGACCTAATCATGAGTCAATTAATTGTCCTGTATCTATATACTTCTTAACTTAAATTAAACTATAATCAAAGGAAGACGCTTGTGTGATGTGTTTGTGACATAATTACTAGAAAGTTCCAAAGTTACTTATAGCATTGTCTTAAAGACTTTTTTCAAAATGGAAATGAATATTTAACTAAGACAAACTCAAAGATTGATTTCTGTGTTACATGTATCTTTAAATTTCTTTAACAAACAATAAATATTCTGTTGTCGAATGATATTACAAATTAAAGTAAAAATAAATTTCTTGTAAATTTTGATATGCAATACTTTTCAAACTTTTTCAGAAATTCTGTATAAAAAGAAATTCATTAAATTCCGTTATCTCTATAGTGAGAAAGTCAAAATTCGAAAAAATGGTAAGGTACTGTCTGTAATGTCTTAATTTAAAAAAAAATATTAAATTATAAAATTTTAAGATTAAGCCTAAGAAAAAATTGCATCTTTTTTTTTAATAAAATAAAATGCACGACTGGGTCGCACGAACTTGCTCCTATGTAATAGACTAGGAATTTAAAAAACGAATGTTATTAGAGAAAACTGGGGCCAAATTACCGCATCAGTTATCGAGTAATACTTGACTGAATTATGTGACTTTGGCATTACCGCTTACGTCAACTAGCAATCGATTACTCTAATTTGACGTTTTCATTCGGTAACTGATGGGACTCACTCACTCGTTCACTGATGCGGTAATATGGCCCCTGTATATAAGGATAAATTTTATTTTTTAAACTCTTTTAGGAGTAAGAGATAGAAACAGAATGCCATGCAAATATGAATTTATGCAAGAACAAAAATTATAAGCCGTTGTAGTGGTTTCTTAAAAAAATACGATTTTATGTAAAAAAATTTTAAGACATTTTTAAGAAAAAATTTTGGTACGCCAATTTAAAGTTTTATTATTGTTCGAATAAAAATTAAATTAACAAGAAAAATATTCAGCTGTTTTTGAAATATTGAATTTTCAAAAAAAAAAAACAAACAGTTTTTTTTTCAATATCCAAAAAAAAAAAATATTTTTCTTAAAGTTTTGAAATGCAATGTTTTTTAAGCTTTTGGAAGCATCTCTATAAAAAAATTTCATTAAGATCCGTCATGTCATTAATGAGAAATTCAAAATTCGAAAAAATGGTTCTATGGTAGGTACAAGCTGTAATATCTTAATTTCAAATTTATTTTTTATTAAATTAAAGATCGTTAAAATTAATTGAAAGAAAAGAAATTTTATCAAAATTCCAGGCGCCGTTTGCGAGAAAAATACGATTTTTGAAAACCATTTTTTTTTAATATTTTAGCATTTATATGGTAGGTACCTTAATTTTTAGGTAAAATATTTTTTTTTTCTCACATCTTATAGAATATATTGAGAAACTTTTATTTATTAAAAAAAATATAGCATGGAGTTTTCGAAATATTGAGTTTTCAAAAAACAAATTTGAAGTTTTTTTTTTTAAATCCAAAAAACTTTTTTTTGAAAATTTGGGTACACAATTCTATTTATGTTCTTGGGGAGCTTTAGCAAAAAAAAATTATCAAAATCGGTTGTACCGGTTTTGAGAAAATCAAAAAAAATAAAATGGTTCCATGGGGGGTACCCTCAATAACCATTTTTCTCAAAATTTTTTTCAACCATTACTTAGCTTTAACTAAATAAAACTTTTTTGTATTTTTATTTTTTTTGAATCTGTCAAATAGTTTTTCAGAAAAAAAAATATTTATAAAATTTCGACGTTTTTTTCTTTTTTTTTAAGACCAAAAATAACGGTACCTGCCATACGAATTTTTTTCGAAATTTTATAAATATTTTTTTTCTCAAAAACTGTTCGACAGATTTAAGAAATAAAAACACAAAAAAATTTCATTTAGTTAAAGCTAGGTAATGGTTGAAAAAAATTTTCCGAAAAATGGTTATTGAGGGTACCCCCCATGGAACCATTTTTTTGTTTTTGATTTGCTCAAAAACGGTAGAACCGATTTTGATAATTTTTTTTTGCTAAAGCTCCCCAAGAACATAAATAGAATTGTGTACTCAAATTTTCAAAAAAAAGTTTTTTGGATTTTTAAAAAAAACTTCAACTTTTTTTTTGAAAACTCAATATTTCGAAAACCCCATGCTATATTTTGTTTTAAAACTTGATAAATAAAAGTTTCTCAATATATTCTATAAGATGTGAGAAAAAAAAATTATTTTACCTAAAAATTAAGGTACCTACCATATAAATGCTAAAATATTAAAAAAAATGGTTTTCAAAAATCGTATTTTTCTCGCAAACGGTGCCTAGAATTTTGATAAAATTTTTTTTCTTTCAATTAATTTTAAAGATCTTTAATTTAATAAAAAATTTTTGAAATTAAGATATTACAGCTTGTACCTACCATAGAACCATTTTTTCGAATTTTGAATTGCTCATTAATGACATGACGGATCTTAATGAATTTTTTTATAGAGATGCTTCCAAAAGCTTAAAAAACATTGCATTTCAAAACTTTAAGAAAAATATTTTGTTTTTTGAATATTGAAAAAAAATCTGTTTTTTTTTTGAAAATTCAATATTTCAAAAACGACTTAATATTTTTCTTGTAAATTTAATTTTTATTCGAACAATAATAAAACTTTAAATTGGCGTAGCAAAATTTTTTCTTAAAAATGTCTTAAAAATTTCTTACATAAAATCGTATTTTATTAAGAAACCACTACAACGGCTTATAATCTTTGTTCTTGCATAAATTCATATTTGTATAAGATTCTGTTTCTATCTTTTGCTACTAAAAGAGTTTAAAAAATAAAATTTATCCTTATGAATAGTTTTCTCTAATAAAATTCGTTTTTAAAATTCCTAGCCTATTACATAGCAGCAGGTTCGTGCGACCCAGTCGTGCATTTTATTTTTTTAACCCAGAGAACTGTATATATTTCATTAATTGGAGTAAACAACTAAAAGCTATGCTAGGCATTCTTTTACGTGGTACAGTAAAACCCGCTTAAGAGAAACCCGCTTAAGAGAAAAACCCGCTTACCTGAAACACTTTCTTCATCCCCAAGTATTTTCCGACCAATTTCCCTTAAAACACTACGCTTAAGTGAAACTCGCTTAAGTGAAAAACCCGGATAACTGAAACATATTTTCAGTTAATTTTTAATATTTTTCATTGAAAAAAAACTCTCTTAAGTGAAAAAAAAAAATTGAATCGAACAGAACAAAATTTGCTAGTTTTCGTTGTTCAATAAATTATTTTTGTGTTATTTAATTAATTGTTATTTTATTTAACTTCTTTCAAGGCAAGTCCAAAAGATAAAAACAATATTGTTTCTAGCATTAAATCTCCGCTAAATGGAATTTTTAAATCCGCTTAAGTGAAATTTTTTGTTTCACTTATCCGAACTCCGCTTAAGTGAAATTATTTTTCACTTAAGCGGGGTTCGCTTAAGTGAAAAACCCGCTTAAGTGAAAGAAATACTGTGACATTTTGCCGTTTCTCTTAAGCGGGTTTTACTGTAATAACATTTAAAGAAATATAATTTAGTTGCTTTCGAGCTTATATCAGTGAAAAAAAAACATAAATCATAGAAAATATTTTTTTTTATTTTCAAAGAACACACTTTAAATGTGATGAAGTAAAAAGAAACAAATAACAGTCAGCCGGGTGGCATTCCTCGCGGTGCGGCCCGGAACGTCGGCCTCCCATGCGTTGTGTGTTGTAGAGCGCCACTCCAGGTGAATGTTATTTGTTTCTTTTTACTTCATCACATTTAAAGTGTCTCCTTTGAAAATAAAAAAAAAAAAACATTTTATGTTCTTTTTCCAAAATATGTCATTTTTCATTATCAAAAAAGGCCCGATTTTTCATACAAAATGTTGGAGGCATTTTACTTTACATTACTGGTTCTCCATGACCCATGAGTGTTGTACCGTAAATAGATTTATACTTGCTATAAGTATTTTATGGCAAGTTATGCATTATTAAAAAAAATAGAAGTCAAAATTTTGATCAGAAAAATAAAGTGGGTCTAGCAAATCTGTATGTCTATCTGTGTGGTTGACGGTAGCCAAAAGGGCTAGGTTAATTTTTAATCAGTGTTTTTAATTTTTCCACCCAAAAGTTTTCTTCTCTCAGATCATAAATATTGGTGAGGTACAAATATTCTTCAAATTTTCAAAAATTTTTCTTATATGTCGGTATAGGTAAAAAAACTTAAAAAGAATTATTAAGAAAAGGCTATAGATAATGGTTGCAAAAAAAATCACAAAAATGGTCTTCAATTTTTTCAACAACGCCCAACTGATTTTGATCGATTTTTTGTGTAACAGTTCCTAAATTATTAAAATTATCAAAACAATTTTTTATATAATTCACACGCGCTTTAGGGTTTATGGACAGACACTTATAATGTCAAAAACAGCACGAGCGATGTTGAAATTAGGGGAGAGAAAGGATATTTCGATGAACATTGGTATTGAATGTTTTCAAATTGAAATGGCAAGAGAAACGGTGCCGGGTAAATTTGTCCATAAGCGTGTTGTACGACAAAAAAACGAATCTCTGTATTTGACGGTACGACCAAAATTAGGCTCGAGGATAAACTGTTGAGCATTCCTAGCGAAACGGGTATCATGGTTGAATTGATTGGGGGGAGGGATGCAAGTGTCTACTTTGATTGAGCATTGCTTGTGAAAAAAGCGATAAAACAAGTAAATATCTGAAACATTTCGACTATATTACCTCTATTTCCTATCAGTTTAAATACTCTGTTTTAAGTTCTATCCATTAATCCATTTTTTCGAATGGAATTTAAGTGAAGTAAAGTGAATTTTATACATTTTACTCTAATATCAATAATTTAAAAATTCTTAGTATCTTTAATATAAGAGCAAGTTCATGCGACTGAGTTTGTCATGAATATTGATTGTATATTTGATACGGATGAACTGATTTTCAGAAGTGTTCAGTGAACTTGAAATATCCATAATTTACCAGTTTTTCGAACGACTTACAACACTCGTCGCATAGGAAAGCTAAATTTTGTACCTGCATGTTTTTTCCAGCAAACTTACTTACAACTATCGATATAACTTGTTTAACAACCTCACTGTAGATGTGACAGAGGTCATAATGCTAATTTATTTTCAAAACTTTTATTACACCACCGCCACCGATGAACCACATCGGAATAAGCCCTACCATTATGGACACTTTCAAAAAATTAAACAAAGCAGCTTATAGTGATAGCTTATGCTAATAAAATAAAAAAAAAACCTCAATCGAGAGAAATAGTAGTCTTATATGTAGCTTGAAAATGCCTAATACTCCTATCGTTTATGAACAGAAGTTCCTGTTTTTTTTAAATTTGGGAAAATCCCTCTAAGTAAGCCACAAGATCAAGAGCACAAAACAAAAACAAATCGCTGTTCCTCATGACGGGAAAGCTGAATAACCTGGAGAACCAAAACGGAAATCCCTTATATTTTTTCATACACACCCCCACACAAACACACAGTTCCGACAAAATTCCTCCAACTTGTGATGAAGGGAATAAAAGATGACGACAATGACGTTGCAAATGTGTTGCAAGGCAAAATATTAAGCTTAAGGCTACGTAAATCCTTTTATAAGTTGAAAAAAGAGTCTTTCCGTAGTAAAGACAGAGGAAGACGTTACTCTATTTTGTTTTGCTTTTTGTTGTCTACCTGGGAAAAAAGAAGCCAAAGGAACGATGGAATTTTCAACAAGAGCTTCACGAGTGCCTTGTTGCTGTTGTGCTTTTTCTGTTGTATTAGTTGTTGTTGTATGACATAGCAGGTGGTTGCAATGGACTAACCTTGCCTAACCTCTCCTGATGGTCTGACTTTGTGGTCGATGAAAAGTTTACTCGTCTCATCGTTCGTTGGTTATTTGTTTTTTTTTTTTTTTGTCTGCCAACATTCTTTATACAAAAACCAACACACCTGACCAAAGTTTGCTTTGTAAATTGAGAAGGACTCAGCAGTCTTAGCCTTTGTGTTGGCATCCCGCCAGTTGAATATAACTGATAGCCAGGGATTAGGGCTGATGACAGCTCACCGGCTAAAGTCAATTGTTGGCATCTGAAGGGCGAACAGATTATTTCCTTATACTTCTTTATATGTATACCTAAATACATACGTATAGAACGTCAAGAGGTGGAATTCTTCAACGTGTTGTGATTATTTATTGCTTGACTTATCCTAAGCATGGGATCGTCTTTGAGGAGCTTTTGAAAAACGGAGGTGATAGTGGATTATTTGAGTGAGGCTTGATGACTCGACGGCAATTTGATGACTGGATTGGCAAATATGACGTCTTTTATGGTTAACGTAGGTTTTATAGGTACACGAGTATGTACCTATATTTTGGGAAATTTGTTTGGAAAACTGTGTGTTGCCAATTTAAAGTACATATTATGTGGACTCTTGCGGGTATATTAACGAACAGATATTCATACAAAAAAATTACCTACCTAATTAATAAAAATAATGTCCCGTCCTTTTGCTCGGTGTCTATTGTTCTTAGTCGGCTTTTATTTGAATTTCAAAGCCATTCACCTTTCAGATTTAAAACAACAAGGCTTCAACAAAAATCTTATTCACATATCTCCCAATTTATACTTTTGGGACTTATACTTACTTGCTTACTTAACCGGCTCCCGATCCATGAAGAGTCTTTGCCTGAGACACGGCAGCTTTTCATCATCTGCGATCCCGAGCACGCTGCTTCCAGTCATCTATGCCAAGATTTCTGGCATCCGCATTGGCTTGGTTCTTAAGCCGGAGGTTCGGTCTTCCTTGTCACCTCAAATCTAGCGGCTGGGATTCGAAGAATCCGTTAAATGAAGTATTGTTTTCTATTCACAATGTAGTCAACGTGTTTTGGCTTTGTGGACTACATCTACATCTGATAATGTTCACTGTTATATCTTCTCCTCCATTTGTTTCATCTCTCCCTTTCTGCTATAAACTAGCACTCGGCGCCGTAGAGCAGGAATGATAGGATAAGGGTTTTCTAGAGATTGCACTTCGTTTTAAGAGTGAGGAGTTTCAAACCCATATGGTTTTCTAAACCGAAGTAGTAGCGGTTTCCTAGGGTGTCGTTTAAGGAGTTAATATTAACTCTGAAGCAGAGGAACTCCTTAACTACCTCGAAGTTTTTGCTATCAATAACAACGCTCTGCCCTCATCGGCCGATTGTTGTTTGATTGTTTGTTTATAACTTATCCTTGGTCTTGTCCTTATTTACTTCAAGACCAACAAGTCTCGCCTGATCTTAAACAGCAGTGAAGGAACGTTGGGAACGGCCAATACTGCTGTCGATGTCGTCCGCATACCCCTCCATGTTAACACCTGCCATGCGCCGAATGTGTTCTTGAACGTTATTGAAGAAATCACATTTAATATTGCTTCTCCTTGCCGAAAACCTGTGCATGTTTGGAAAAGTTCAGTAGAGTTGCACATTACACCGCGTATTTTCCAATGTCATGCGGCAAAGTTGGATCAGTTTTCCCGGGATCCCGAGTTCGACCATCGCCATATAAATGCTATCATATGCAACTTTGAAGTCGATAAATAGATAGTGACTCTCGACTTAAAATTCGTGACATACGAGGGCGGTCCGATAAGAACTTACCCTTACCGACCAATGGTGCCAGTATCACAAGAGAGATTTACTATCGTCTGGTACATTCTCTTAACGGCTAATGTAAAAATTTCAGCCGAATTGGACTCGTAGTTCTGTTTTGACTACATGTGAAAGCCAGCTTGTCCGCGAATGGAAAAGAGCAATATCGGTCGGTGATTTGATTCTACTTGTTTTTGGAAGGGAAATCGTGCAGCGAAATCAAAGAGGGCTTGGATGTTACATATGTACCGTGACTCTTCTCCTTCGATGGCGACAGTATAAAATTAGTATAACGAGTTTCAACGTGCTCGCACACTGGTTTTGGATGAGCCCCGCCCAGGTGCCTTGAAAATGGCTACAACGGAGGATAACGTGTCAAAAATTTACGATCTCGTATTGGAAGACCGCGGCGCCGATTGAAGATGCACGGGATAGCTGAAACAGATGGCATCTCAAAAGACATCGTGGGTCATATTCATCATGAAATTTTGGCCATGAGAAAGCTGTCGGGGCAATGGATGCCGCGTTTGCTCACTCCGGAAAACAAGCGCAATTGTGAGCAATCAGAGCAGTGTTTGGTTTGGTCTAACTGCACTACAGAAGTTGGAGCATCGGTAGATCAAGTGTATCGATCTAAAAGGAAACTATGTTGAGAAATAAATCGCAACTTTTCCAAAAAAAATTTGTTTTTCTTTTGTAGGCTAAGTATGTACTTATCGGACTGCACACGCATTCGTAAGGTTGAGTTTCGCTTAAAGACAGAAGACGAAATTGATTTTTTAATATAATACATATCTGTGGTGTTTGGTAGAAACATGATAACTCCATAACATAATTTGCATCCTTACATTCACTTTATATCGAGCTCGAAACTAAACGGGTAAACCGATTTTCTTAAAATTTGGAACATCATTTTTCAAAGAATTTTTTCAAAAGTTTTCCAAATTTGAAGAAAATCTGTCAATTCGTTTCAGTCCTAGCTCCATGTAAAGTGAACGTAATAACCCAAATTATTTTATGGACTTATCATGTTTGTCCCAAACACCACAGATATATTCTATTCGGTTTTTGATTTCCTCTGTATATGTACATAGATGCTGTCAATGTTGAATCGAGGCTTCTTGTGCTTTCATTCTCATTTTGCGAACAGTTCAGAACTGAATTGATGATACGAGTACCAATTGATATTTCTTCTAAGTATACAGCAGATACAGTCTTAGTCATTTGATGAGGATAACTCATTATTACGTCTTCTTATTCTATATGGACCATGGTGTTGCGGTAAAATTTACCACAACAAGTTTTACAAGTCTATTCGTTATCGTTTTCCCTCTTCAACCTTTCCTTTCTGATTGCGGCTCCAAAATGCTGGTAGAGTACAGAGTGAACTTGGCCTTCAGCCAGAAGATGCTCCAAAAACACCGTGGAAAAGTAATAAAAGCAGGTATTAAACTCATATGTGTGACAGGTGGTCCATGCAATGCAAACAAAAGACTCGTGACAGATGGTCACGATCTGTCAATATTACCAACGGAGATAAACTCATCGTCCAAATACGACTAAGAGCCCAACTACGACAATGGCCATGGGCCCAACGCCCAACATTAAACTAGTGTCTTGTAAACGAAAAGAAGATAATCTTGCAAGAAGAAACCCTTAGCTCCCTAAAATCTACACGAAGGTGTACAGTACGGTATTAGTTGATTATTCAATTTTCGCATGAAATTGAATTATTCCCAACCATTTAACATTGATAAATGGCGAAGTGCATCCTTCCAAGATATTCCTCTCTATCTTAGTCTGGATCGGTTCGGGAAGGGACGGGACGGGGACTTTGATCACGTTAAATTGTTTTTTCGGTTTTCTTTTAACTTAGGAGTATTGGAAGGAGGTTTGGGCAAAAATTTGTATTCCGCTAGGCCTTCGTGACTTCATAACCCCATTGTTTAAATTATTTGTTCTTTCGGGAATCCTTCCCAAGATTACATTCGTTTTGTTTCATTTGTGACATCTAACAAAGTGAAAAAAAAAAATAAAAGAAAAGTCTAAAAAGAAGCTTGAGCACTGTCATTTTTGCCGTGCATAGGTGTTAGACCCTTCAAAATAAGTACCGAAAAAGGCGGGTTCATAGGAGTGGAGATTCTTCCTTATCCTGATTACAACTGAGTTATGAATAATTAATAACGGTGACAATTCTTGCGTATTTCGCTATTTTAAAGCCGTTATCCATTCAGCACCCTTGGTCAGAAGAATAAGTTTTTCACAAGCAGCGCGCGTACTAAATTCGTCTCATCGAGAATTTAGATTATTGTTCTATTAAATTGGTCTAATAGCCGTTTCCTATTATGTCGCACAAAATTTTATTTTTCATCGCGAACCATGAGAATCGCGAAATCATTGTGAAGACAATCATTTCTGATATACCAAGGCACATTTATGATTAACTTAGCAATTCATTTTCAAATGTTTGTAAGCTATTTGAATTAGAATCGATAATACAACCCTAGAGTTGTATACCATAAGGTCAGACAGGCCTACCAGCCTTTATAAAATCAGCATGTGTCCGGTACTACGCTAAGAGTGCATCCGAGCAACTACTATATTTTCTGAGTCTTTTTTTAAACATTTCATGGTTTCCATTTCAGTTTTACATCCAGAGTCAGTCCGAGATATTTTGTCTCGTTTGCAACCGAAACTTGAGTTGTATTAACAGATACTTGAAAACTATAGATTTTTTAAACGCAAAGTCCACGTAGACTAATTTTAGTTCATTGAACGCTATCCACTGCCCATTCAATAAAGTTATAAGGAGCTTTATGTAAATTAACTATAGCTTCTTTGGTCGTTCTTTGCTCAGCAAACTTGGCTGCAATAACTTCTTCTGTTCGAGCTAAATTATTTGTGAACAAAACTGAACCTAGCACACTTCCATGTGGTACCCCAGCCACTTTTTCCTCGAAATCTGAAAACCCGTTCCCGTGGCTTTTCAATGACGCACGCCAGTGATCCTATGCGCTTGGACAATTTTTGTGTGTTTTTGCTTCTAAATTGGAACTTAGATTCAGGTATAAGGCGCTTTTCTTCTATTATAGATAGTAGATAGGTGAAGAAGAAATATTCCCTTAAAGGCATTCAATATTGAAATATGGCAGGTTTCAACCAGTTTATGGTATACAAAAATATATTATTTTGACATTTCCATTTATAGTTTTTCGTCAAATTTTGCAGAGTTGTTAAAAAATATGAATTCGCTTACCCAAATTGACACTTCCTATGACTCGGTTTTTTATCATTGTAAAAGATTGACTGCTCTATATCAATATTGACTGAATCGAAGCTGTAAAATAAATTTAAATGACAAACATCTTTTATTAGAAAACCTTGTTATAGGAAGCTAGGTAAGAAGAACTTGACTTCTTTTTACCAAAACAACTTGCCTCTGATATTCAGATTTTTTGCCCACCTTCTGCAGTGTATGTATTCACCCATTGGCATTACACGTAGCATACACCTATCCCTATCAGAGAAAAAAAAAACAATCAGAGGTCCTTGCCATCCACCAACTGCGTTCGTTCTTATTTGTCATCAATGATAGCAATCTGCCTGTGAGTGGTAAAGCAAGGCGAATTTTGCTATATCACTAGCATCGAAGCCGTAGCATCTGCAAACATCTGAAATTTATATGCGAAGCACAATCTCCGTTTCTACTTTGTCAGGGATTACTTCAGCGGAAGTATATTAAATTCTATTACCTGAGGAAAGGCGACTGACAACACAAAAGCTGAAGGTAAGTATACGTGTATAATATACATTCCCACTATACACATCACGCCTTAGACGTACCTAGCCTCCTTTACTTACACTCTTGGGACGTGTCAATAATAACGAATATGATTCTTCTGAAGTTGGCGACAACGACGACGACGACAGGACCATATTACCCCTAATATAGAGAAGGAAAATATTCTGTCTCGTCACTCATATGACTTACAGGGTGTTTGTAAATATATTACAAGTTTAAAAATAAAAATTGTTGTAAAAAAAGATATCTGAAATGAAGCAGAATATTGAAAAACTTCGGGGACACGAACATTTCGAAGACTGGAAATTTTCAGTCGAAGCCTTTTTCCAATTGAAAAGACTATGGACTATGCTGTTTCTGATCCTGAACCGGATACAAGAAGCTTCTAAATGCAAAATCTGAGCTTATTTTACTGGTACAACGTAAAATCTATTCTCATATTCGGCAGTGCAAAGAAAATTTGAAATTCCCTTCAATATGTTTTTCAAGATTCAGGACTTGTAAGGAGAGGTGGACTCATTCAGAAGTTTTGTTCCACGAAATTGAACGTGGATTTCCACCCGTGGACGAGCAATTGAAGGATATTTTGAATACATCATACAAATGATCTACAGGTCTTAAAAGTGATGTAAAGATGGTGAAGGGTCGGGGTGTCCTACCGAAATACTTTAGAGATCTAGAATCAAATCGCTTAGCAACGAATGCTTCAGCTCGAACCTCTGGCAAAACTGCACTCGAGGTTTTGACCTACAAATCAAAGTATTCAAAGTATTTTCCCTTTTTCCTTTCAGCTCGCAAGCTCCTCAAGAATAAAAAAGAAAAGACCTTCTGTTTTGATGTCTAAGGCGAAGACAAATTTATTTTGAAATGCTGTTCCTATTTATACTTACAAATTGGTTATCGGAATCGATCCATACTTCGATTTTTGACCTCACAAATAATCGATATTAAAATCATCACAATTCGTACGTATGGGCTAAGGGTGAACGACCAGCTATCTTAAGTGGCACAAATCGTTCGGCTACAATGCTTAGTTGACATATTTTGTCAACCTAAACAAATGACCGTTGATCGCGCACCATCAACCCATTCACATAATACCATGCACTTTGTATATTTATGCCGTTCGTGCCATTAGGGAAATATGATACTGTTTTTTCTTGGTTGGTCATCGACAACGAGTCGGATATGTTTATTTCATGTATATCTTTTATTACCCTGGCGTAGAAGGCAAATTAATACATTGCATTGGATTTTGATCGTTATGTTTGGCTTAAGGCAATGCATTTCATATTGTGGGAATTGAGTGTCAAATATCGAAGTATGGTTCTGTATGGAAAAGATAATTAAGTGGTCGCTAGTGCGATCCCTTCACAGTGATGAAAAATGGACCGGTTCAATGCAAACCAATGAGAATGGGAGAGTTGCATTTTTTGGTAAAAGTTCAGGTAAAAGCTCAGGAAAAATAAATAATTAAAGGGTCCTTAATGCTACAACTGTAATGAATTTGGTCATAAAGCTGTAAGATGCCCGAAGAAACCAAAGATCTGTCAAAAGAAAAAGCAGAGTGCGATGATAAGTAATTTTCCACTCAAGACACTTGGCAAAGAAGATTGGTGTTTTGACTGGTATTATGCACTCCAATATTATATATTTTTCAAGTCAGATGAGGTCTATACCTGCTGAAGTTATCGTTACCAGTAATTCTAAAATGGAAGGAAAAGGTATTGACATGAAGGTTTCAATAAGTGAATCGAGAGAAAACAAAGTTCAATTTCTGGATGTTCTTCATGTTCTTGAACTGTGAATTTACTGTATTTTCCGTTTCAAAAATTGTAGAAAGAAGTTTTTTTATGATTTTTAACAAGATGGGATGTCTAGTGAAAGACAAGAAAGGTGACATTATTGCAACTGCGGACTTAGCCAACGACATGATACGTCTTAACAGAATACCACTTCAATGTGCATACGCTACCAAAAATGAAGAACACAATCTTGAATGATGGCACAAACGAGTGGATCATCCGAGCAGCGGCACAACAAAACTAATCATCACAAAAGATGTTAAGAATGTTGATTGGGATCCATCTAAAATCGAATGTGTCACATGCCTCAAGAGATAAATAGCACGTCTGCCATTCAAAGCAATTTGTACTAGAGCTGAATCTATCCTAGAAATCCACTTACTACTCAACATGTTTAACAGCTTCTTCGAGGAAGGCATCTTTCCCAAGAGCTGGAAAAAACAACGCTTGGTGCTGATCAGCAAAGGAGACTCGGATTCCCCATTGGCAAACAGGCCTCTGTGTATGCTAGACACCACGGGTAAACTCTTAGAAAAGCTGCTTAAGCCACGTCTGAAAGCGCTGGTATAAATGTCAGGTGATTTGTCAGAGAGGTAGTACGGTTTCAAGAGAGGCAGCTCTACGATTGGAGTCGCTAAAGAAGTAGTGATTGCCATCCAAATCACCCAACAGGAAAACCACTACTCTAAGAAGATCATTTTATTGACAACCTTGGACGTACGGAATGCCTTCAACTCCGCTAGGTAGACCGACACACTAAACGCACTCGAAAGGAGTGCGGAAGGTGAAGGACTATCTCAGTGATCGAGAATTGATTTACGAAACCTTAGAAAGCCCACGAAGAAAGAAAATAACATCTGGAGCAACGCAGGGATCGATCTTAAGACCAGACCACTGGAACATCTCCTATAATGACATACTCCGCATGGAGATGCCTGAAGACACCTTTCTGGTCAGGTACGCATATGACATCGCGGCGGTGATCACGGCAAGAGACACCGAAAACGCGCAAAGAAGACTGAACCAGGTCATGCGACGAGCAAACTTATGGATAGGTGAGCATGGCCTCAGCTTGACAACGGAGAAAACTGAGATAGTCCTCCTGACAAAAAAGAGAATTGCCACTCAAATCGATTTCCAAATCGGGACCAAAGTGATAACAAGCAGCGCCGCAGTGAAGTACATATTTGGGACTGAGGCTCAACACGAAGCTAACCTTCTGGACACAAATACGGGTAGCAGCAGAAAGAGCGTAAAAAACAATAGCATCGCTGAGCAGATTAATGGCAAATGTAGGTGGACCAACGTCCAGTAAGCGCAGATGTCGACGACGCATGCTATCCTTTTATATGGAAGCGAAATCTGGGCGGACGCACTTAAACAGCAGAAGTACCGCAAACTTATGGCGGCAGTACAAATACGAGGAGCTCTACGCGTAGCCAGCTCCTACCGAACGGTGTCAGAACCAGCCGTTCTTGAAGTCGCAGGAGTGACTCCCATCAATCTCTTAGCTGCAGAAAGGAAGTACGTCTACGACAAAAAGGCGGAAATTGGACTGGAAGCGGCATCCGAAAGGGCCAAGGAACTTACAATTCAGAAGTGGCAAGAGCGGCTGAGCTCAGAAAGCAGAGGAAGATGTAAAGCGAGGCTGATCAGGAACGTGGCTGAGTGGAACGATCGGAAACACGGTGAAGTTAACTTCTATGTCACCCAGTTACTCACCGGACACGGTTATTTCAAAGCCTTTATCCACAAGATCGGAAAAACAAACAATAGAGCCTGCCAGTATGGGGCTTCACAAGAAGACGATGCAAACCATACCTTCTTCGCGTGCAAAAGATGGGAGTCCCTCGGTCAAGATTTGCAAGGTAGTACTGGCGCCTACTATAAAGCGCTCAGGTTAAGATTAGCTAATTTTTGTTGAAAATAATATAAATATTTTGACAAAAGATATGCAATGAAAAAGGGAAACAACCAGCATGGGGTCTGTTAGTAAATATAACTTTCAAAAGCCCTTCGTGCTTACAAAGGGTTTTTCAATCGGAGCGGGTAGATTTTGGCAACCTGTGGTTTTCGTAACATCTGTCAACTCATCATATTTATTATTCAGTTAGTGATGCCAAATCACCATGCAAGCTACACAATTGTTCAAAAAGTCCTTATAATAAAACTTTATAATAAAAATGAGTGTTCGCTAGCGCAAACGTTTTACGATAGACGAGCCGGTTCTTCATAGTCGATTCTTCAACGTTTAGTGGTCAAATTTCAGACGACAGATTCAGCACAATCAGCCAATATTTCTAAGGCAAACGAACGCAAGATCGGCCGAGAATATCTCCGTGAAAGTGTACATCAGGCCCCGAGGTGATCGAGTTCCTGTGCACGGCAGACAAAACTTGGCGAATTTGGGATCGGGATTTGAACCTAAACTCATACAAGATCAAAACTGAACAAGGAGCTCAAAGTTATATGGGAAGACATCAACCTACACGAGGTTCACCTGGTGACAATGCATCCTCAAAACATTACCTTTTGGTGTGGATTTCGGGCACGTGGTCATTGTTCCGTACCGTCACCGTCAATGGCAAACACTACAGAACGATGATAACCGATTCATTATGGCCAAAACTGAACCATATGGACGTAGACGATATGTGGTTCCAACAGGACGGTGTTACGTGCCAAACGGCGGAAACCACGCTTGACATTCTGCATGAACGATTTAAGGGTAAAGTTATTTCTCGCAGAGGTGACTTGTCAAAGTCATTTGATTAGACCCCCATAGAATTTTTCTTGTGGGGTTTCCTGAGGTCACATGTGCAAATGAACCACAATCGAGCAATGCCCTTAAAGTGAACATAACACAGGCAAAAGCTCGAATTCAGCCGCAGCTAGGCGGAAGAGTCATTGAAATTGGACGACTCGGATCCGTCCCACCACCTTAAGAATCTCAAATAGATTTTTTAAAAATGATAGAAACGAATGTCTTTAAAATTCGGAGTAGTTTTCTTTGTCCGACCAGGGTTAATGCTTGTAAGAGTGTCCATACATAAGAAACACCCTGTATCTCTTTTAAAAGCCAATGATAGGACTTTCTCATCTAAATCTTCCATGGTCTGGCAAAAAAAAAAAAAAAATGAATCGAAATGAAGTTGTAAGAAAAATAATATTTTTTTTCACATCTTCTCCTTGGTTGACATGATGAAATAGTCCTTTTGGCTGCTTAGCGCTGAGCCTTAGCTGGTTCGTTTGGATTCATATTTAGAGGTGCGGATAGGCACGTTGGGTTTTCTCTAAATTGATTGAAATTGATGGATGAGTCTGCCGCTCTTCATGGAACAGACATCTATCAACCCAACTCAATAAGGATTGAAGACCCCTTACAAGCCAATACCAATAAAGTGATTGTAAATGAATTGACTTTTCTTTTTTTTTTTTGCTCTATACAGAGTACAACCAAAAAGGAAATTTACAAGGATCTTCTTTATTACTTGTTCGAGTGTTTAGCTTTGGGATATATGCTACTGTAACTGCTATATAATAGATGGATAAAGTAAGAGGAGGACTTTTCTTTTTTTAAATAGAACCAATACTGTGCCTGAGGTTGTTTTAAATAGGGAATCCTTGTTATTCAGAGATGTATCAAAAGAGTGCTGTTTGAGTTAAGCCTAAAAGTATCATTGTGTCATGAAATAGGTATATAATTTTTATCAAAAGAATGTAAACATAAGCGATTATATACTGGAAAATGCTTAAACAAATTTAATCAATATAAATATTAAGGATCTATATTTTCTTCCAGCATGGTTTTGATAAGGTTAATTGCCATCATCCCCGTCTTGATGATAGCCACCTTCAAAAATGGCACAAGGTCTGCTTTCTTTTCCAACTCGTTCAGTGCTTGCTTCTCTTCCGAATGTGGTGATAGCATATGGATATGATCCCCAATCTAAGCTTGTGAGTGGCCTACAAGATATTTTAGGGTTGATAATTTATGGTAAATTATGGTTCCAACGCTCGCCTTCAATGACACTCCTTATGTCAGCTCGCAAGAAAAAGCGAATTTGTATTTGAGTGTGTAATCAATTTTATGGGACGAATTTTCTTTCGTGCTCGTTGAGTTGCAAGAGTACTGAAAGATCTCGATATACACAAACCCGTTGGCCTGGATAATGTCTCTTCCATTGTTCTGAAAAGGTGTTCGCCAACAGTGGCAAAACCATTCCGTAAGCTTTTCCATCTGTCCTTGTCCACTGGTTTGTTCCAAAGTGGATGAAAAACAGCGTTTGTCCAGCCTGTCTCCAAAAAGGCGAATCCTCCTCCTGCTCTAACTATCGTCCAATTGCACCTACGCCCCTTCTTTCCAAGGTCATGGAAACCATGATAAATTATCACCTCAAGAAATATTTTGAAGAAAGAAAGCTCCTCAATGACTAGAAGTATGGCTTTCGTAGCGATAGGTCCACTGGTGATCTTATGGTATATCTTACCGAAGAGTGGAATAAATTTTTACATCGTTTTGGAGAAAGTAAGATTATTGCTTATCAAAAGTATTTGATAGAGTTTGGTATCAGGCTCTCTTACCGAAAATGCGTGCGTTTTGTATTGATGAACCTCTTCTTCTATGGGTTAGAAACTACCTTTCGAACCGCGCAATACAAGTCATATTGGATGGTCCTAAGTCTGAAATTTATAAAATAAATGCTGGGGTACCCTAGGGCTCCGTTTTGTCTCCGACTCTCTTCCCCTTCCTATCTGAAACTTGTAATCCATTAAATTGTTTTGCTGATGACAGTACCCTCAGATTTTCATATTCGTTTCAAGATTCATTTCCTTGTTCTTCGGAAGTGTAACTTGAATGGCAGCGTAAGACAAGCTCATTAAATTTTGATCTTTATTGCATTGTCCATTGCTGAATCAAAAACCATGTAGAATTTAATGTTTCAAAACCCAATGTTGTCTTCTATCAATAAACCGAATCTTCCCCTTATGCCGCTATCCATGAGCGGCACTTGTATTAAGGAAACTCAGTTCTTGTTATGTACATCAAATACCACCTTGTGTGGGATGATCACATAGTCGACCCCTTATGATCTGGTTATAATCGATAAGGATTATATTCGTCCAAAGATCGAGTACAATTTCCATATTTGTACAATTCCCATAATTGGGCAGGTGCTCCGATTACAAACTTGAGTCTCTTCGATAGAAGAGTGGAGTGGAGTGGAGTGCTCTACCCAGCTCTATTTTTCCTTCCCATTGTAAGATTCAAAAATTTAAAACTAAACTGCATCGGTATTTCCTTTTAAGACCTCCCTTGTTTTCCTAACGCTCGTACAGTGATAATAATTTTAAGAGTAGTAATAACCCCTACAGTACACGATAATTATATAAAAAAAAATAACAACAAATCTGACAAAATATATTTTGTGGTTTTCGAAAGAAAAATCCAATTTTTTTTTGGAAAATCAATATCTTGAAAACGTGTGAACGATTATTTTTTGGAATTATTTCCTAAAATCTATATTACTAAACACTTAAAATTGGCATCCCAAATTTCGTTCTAGAAAAAAATTGAAAGAAATTTGTTATATACAAAATTACTTTAAAAAAACGATTTTTAAACTTTGTTTGCATAAATTCATACTTTTCCGGAAATCAGACGGCAATTCCATGCATTTCAAAACTTTTATCTCATTAAATCCATGTTTTATATTTACAAAATGTATGAAGGTACATATTTTAAATCCCAAAGTACTTTTACATAAGAGCAAGTTCGTGCGATCCAGTCGTGCATTTTATTTAAATTTTTTTTAACAGTGAGAGACAAAAATAGAATGCTATGCAAATATGAAGATATGCAACAACAAAAATTATAACTCGTTGTAGTGGTTTCTTAAAAAAATAAGCGTTTCTATACAAAATTTTTAAAACATTTTTAAGAAAAAAAAAATTGGTACACCAACTTAAAATTTTTATTATTAATATCGAATTTTCCAAGAAAAAAAAATTATTTGTTTTTCAAAAATTCAAAAAATATTTTTTTTAAGTCATGAAATGCAATGCTTTTCAAAATTTTTAGGATAATCTCTATAAAAAAACAACTTCATTAAGATCCGTTATGCAGATAATGAGAAATTCAAAATTCGAGAAAATGGCTCTATGGTAGGTACAGTCAGTAATATCTTAATTTTTTTTTTTTTTAATAAATCATAATCATTGTAAAAATCATTGTAAAAATTTATCGAGAGAAAAAGAAATATGAAAATTCTAGGCGCCGGCCGTTTTCGAGAATTATACGATATTTCAAAACCATTTTTTAACATTTGTATGGTGGGTATCTATCTTTATTTTTAGGTAAAATAATTTTTTTTTTCTTACATCTTGTAGATTATATTATATTCCATGGGGGGTACCATTAATAACTATTTTTCAGAAAATTTCCTTCAACCATTACCTAGCTTTAACTAAATGAAATTTTTAGATTTTTTTTTAATCTTTCGAACAGTTTTTGTAAAAAAAAAATATTTTTAAAATTTCGCAAAAAATTCGTATAACAGGTACCGTTATTTTTGGTCCTAAAAAAAAGAATAAATATATGGGGAAAAAAAATTAAAAATGATATCGACCAAGCTTAAAGAAAATCGGTCGATCCGTTTGGGCTGTAGTCGAACAGACAGACAAACAGTCAGACAGAGTTGCGAGCAGTGGCGACTGTACCTTAAGTACGCTCGTGCGCTGAACCACCAATTCAAAAGGTTTAAAAATTACAAAATATCACTGCATCTTTATTTTTAGATTACCATATTAATATTTATTTTTTAAACATACAAGAATATAAACAAGTAAAATTTTCAATTATGACGAAACAATGTAAGCGCTTGGCTTTACTATTAAGACTTACTTTCCCTGCAAGTAAAAATTCTCGTGCGCTTCGGCGAGCGTACGAGGACTGCTAATATAACTTGTATGAGGTACAAGCTAATATCCCTGACGCGTGAGACAAAAGATATTTCATTGAAACGTATCGAGAAATGAGCCAGCTCTCGTGCGGCGCACGAGAACCGAAGATTAACCGATGTTTGACTAGAATGCGCTGCGCCTGCGAATATGTAATGTTGTTTCGCTCTATCCGTGACTGGTTAAATAGTATTGGTTTGTAGGAGTTAGGTTAGTAATTGTTTTTTATTTTGGTTTTGGTTCGATTCTGTACTGTGTACAGTGTGTGGTGTGGGATAAAATGAACAGTGATTAGGTTTATTAAAGACAGTAATAAATCTTTTTAAATTAAAATAAAATAAAATAAAATAAGCCGGATCGCCAAGGCCCTTTTTAAATTTTACATGCAATATTTTTCTCGGAGTATCGATTTAGACAGAAACCTGAATCCACGATTTGACGCATTTAAGAAAAAAAATAAAAAAACATGATTCCTTGCTAAATGTAATAAGTGTGTCAGTTTTATACATAGTCGAAATTCTTCGAGCAATTATACAAAAAATAAAATATCAACATATACATGTAAATTGTTGTTTTTTTTGCGATTTCTAATCTTAATACCTACTTAGTGAGCAAGTAAAGTGCACCACCTGTTCAACAACCCACCAGCCGCCACTGGTTACGAGACCCACTTTTTTAGTTTTCGCTGTCATCGTAAAGTAAACTTTGATCAAAATCTCGAGTTCGATTTTTTTTCCAAATGCAAAAAACCATTTTTTTAATTTTGATTTCCCACTATGGGCATAACGGATTTTAATTTAATTTTTTAAGAGAAGCTTCTAAAAAGTATAAAACACATTGCGTATCAAAACTTAAAAAAACATATTTTTTTTTAATTTTTGAAAAAAAAATATCAATTTTTCTTATTTAAAATTCTATATCTTAAAAACCAGTCTATATTTCTTTTGGAAATTTAATTTTTATTCGTACAGTAATAAAAACTTAAAGTTGGCATCTAAAATTTTTTCTCAAAAATATTTTAAAAATTTTGTATATAAAAGTTTATTATTTTTAGAAACCGCTTAAACGACTTAAATGTTTGTTCTTGCATAAATTAATTTTGTTCTTAAGTTATCACTTGGCATACGTCTCACTACTAAAAAGGCTTAAAAAATGAATTTTATGAACAGTTTTCTCTAAAAACATTCATGTTTAAAATTGTTAGTCTATGACATAAGAGCAAGTTTGTACGACCAGCAAGCATTTTAATTTATGTTGATTTGATTTTTTTTTTGCTTTTATAACTTTTCGGAATTTGGAATTAGTTTTTCGTGAGTTTGATTGCTCGTTAGTAGTTATTCCATTAAGGTTTCCTTAAATATACCCTATAGGTATATTGACCTTACTTACCCGGAAACTTAGATTCCAATTGCGATGCTTCTTTGTTACATTAAAAAAAATACATCATCAACAAAAAAAAAATGTCAAGACTACATCGTGGGTGTACAAGCAGAAGGCACTAAGTCAAAAAACATAGTTTTGAGTAAATTGATATTTAATGTTTGCTTAGTCGTGAAAATTCAATACCGATTTTAATTTTACATCTGATTGCGTGAAAAGCTCTATTGATATTATGACTTAAGTTTCTAATCAAAAATTTTAGTTTTTGCCAAACCAATTCTAAAATATTCCATTAGAACTACAAAAAATGCTGACTTAGTGCTGTTTAGCAGAAAAGATAATGCAATTATGTAATTATAACTAAAAATGCAAATTAAAAAACAATTTTTTCTGAATGTAATATTTAAAAGTTTTATTTATATTTTAAGAGCAAGTAGGAATATTACATAGTTAAATGATATGGTAAGTTATAATTATAAAATTAAGAAAAGTCAGTTATACAAATTAAGGATAATTTAACAAAAAAATAAGTGAAAAGGTTGGAACTATTCATCACCATCGCTTTCTTCTGATGTGTAAGGTTCTGGCAAGTTGTTTTTGGAATTTGATTATGAGGGCAAAAATTCAAACCAAGAATGGAAAACTTCAGAAACCACTCCTTTTTGACACATTTCTATTGAGTCTTTTTTTTTTTTGGCTGCACTTATTTTAAGAGGTTCTTGATACAATTTATACATTGTGTTAGAGAAAGATACTTTTGAACAGCATTTCTTCCTCTTTGTAAAGTTTTTATTACGTTCTTTGCTCTAAAATTGTTGCGAAATTGTATTTGAACTGAAGTATTCCTGGTTTTGATGACAGCTAAAACGCACTAAGTCACTTTAATGCCTTCTTGCTGTATTATTATAGCATATTGTAACTTTTTCTATGACAGCCAAAAGGCACTAAGTCAACTTAGTGCCTTTTAGCAGTATTAAACATTTTTTAACTGACTTAGTTCAAAACATAACCTCAAATAATTCATGTTTAACGATGAATAATCACTTAGGAGGTGATTGGACTACAAAGATATCATCATTCTTGATCACTTTGCATTAAAATGTAAAAATCCTAAAAAATTGACTTAGTGCCTTCTGCTTGTACACCCACGACATGTTTAAAAATTTTCGTTATAGTTGAAGTTTTCTATCTATCTTGTTTTGAAGTTCCTGAGATGTTCCTTAGCTGAGTAGTTTCACATGTTTTTAATTTTTTTTTTAATTTCGTTTCAATAAGCTCCTACAATATATGTAGGAGTAGGTAGATATCCATCATGCTGTGTGAATTATCGTCTAATTATATATATATTCCTCCAACACTGGACTGCATCCAGCAAATCAACTCGTTAGTCGTTATTCATGTTAACACCATCTAAACTTAATTCCCAACACAATATGCTCCCTTCCAATATTTCAAATCATTTAATTGTCTTGTCCTTTGCTGCTTGGCATCTACGCACTTTAACTTGTATTATTATGTCCTTAGACACGACCGTTGAGCTAAAATCATCGTAAATCGTTGTCTCGAATCAAGAAGCTCTTACAAAACAACAACAGCAGGACCAGGACCTCCTCCTATTATGGCATACCCATACACGCTCCCTCTCCAATATATGTATAAACAAACCGAATGACATCCAAAACTAATTTATATCTAACACTGTCCTAAACAATTGAATTGAAGGATCTCGGCATTAGTCACGTATTGTCCTATTGTCACAATGATGAAGTTTTAATCGATAGATAACATCAACACCAGCAGCATCAGGCTGGTGAATAGCCTATGCTCTCGAACAATGGAGATTGGAGGCACCTACACAAAATCGGGGGTTTCGAATGTGATGTTAAAACGATTTTCGTTCGAGGACCGAAAAGTGGACAACAGCCTGACAAGTAGTTTATCAAGTAGAACACTACTTCACACCCGGAACTACTCGTCGGCCGGCGTAGATGTGTTTTTGACTGTTGATTGGAATACTTTCCTCGTCCTTATTGTTTTGGCCTCAGCGGGTACCGCCATCATGCATGGTCGCCATGTTTGTTTTATGGCAGTCCGATTTTGACAATTAAAAATGGAACTGGAAGTGTTTGATTAATTCAGAGTGAGGATCGAGAGGAGGTTTATTATTATTATCATAAAACATATTTCCAATAAATATAGAACTCGTAGGTAGTTTGTGGTCTTGTTGAGAAATTTGCATTTTACTTTTTTTTTTAAATGTTTAAATTGCTTTGGTTTAATTAAATTTCTCCGTTCTGGTTATACCTAGCTCTGAAGGACTTGTATATATCCTTCAATAGACGTTATTTCGACTACGATCTGAAACAATTTCTGTGTCTGTTTTCATAGACAGAAAATCTTCCTAAAGGGCGATGAGCAAATCGAAAGTGAATCTTGCTCTATGAAGTCCTGGGATATTGTGGAGATAGTGGCAGAGATAACATAGATCTCTGTGGGGCCAGAATCTTAAGCTCAAAATTTCAAAGGGGAGATATATAAGTACCTTTGATTGTTCAAAAAATGCAAAAGCCTAAATTTGTTTTCATAGATGACAGAACAAAAGATCCTATAAATGAAGCTGAAGATCGCTGCATCGAAATTTATGTTTTCATTTAGGATAGCAGATCTCGATAAGTATCAAAGATATTGGAATATTTTAAACGCCAAAATGTTGGGCGCAAATTTTCCTAGGGGCGATGTCCGTTACTTTTTTTAAATTGTATCTCGTTATATTTTATTTTAGTGAGTTTTAAAACTTTTAAGACAAAAAAATTTTTAGGAGAGGATATAGACCGCAATAATTTTTTTAGAAATAAAATAAATATGACCCAATATAGAATATACTTTTCTCTAGGGGCGATGTTTCTCCTTTTTTTAATTTTTTTTTACTAAGCTTATTTAACCATGATTTAACCATGAAATTAACAAAAAAAAACAAAAAGTTTGGACCCTTATAACTTTGGATTGACTAATCGTAGGTAAAAAATCGGTACATGAAAAAATTAGAATTTCCAAACTCTAGGTGCGATGTTTTTTCTTTTTTTTTTTATTTTTTTGTTTATTAATTTTTTTTAAACATGAAAGTTATAAAAAAAAAGTTTAGACCCTTATAACTTTGGATAAACTAAACGTATGTATAAGAACGGTACATGAAAAAATTAGAATTTCCATACTCTAAAGGCGATGTTTTTTCTTTTTGTTTTATTTCATGTTCTTGAGTCATTTGTTGTCTAGCAACAAATTACAACAAAAAGGAGAACAAAAGTCACAACTGAAGAGAAAATATACATTTTGTAACTCTTCCTCAGTTTTTTTTCAAGTAGTTCAGACATCCAAATTCTGCCCACCGTTTACAAGTATGGCACTGGCACCAAGTTTGCTAGAACACAAATGACTCAAGAACATGAAATAAAACAAAAAGAAAAAACATCGCCTTTAGAGTTTTTTATCGAGATCTGCTATCCTAAATGAAAACATAAATTTCGATGCAGCGATCTTCAGGTTCATTCCTATAAGATGTTTTGAAATTGAACGGAAGAGGTTTAAAATGGAATCCCTATAATTCTTATAGAAGATCTGATAAGCAGAGTATGGCGTGTTTTGCTGGATTTAGATAAAATTCCATAAGATCCCTAATGAATAGAAAATTTGGGGTTAAAGTTCTCTGAGACATGTTGATCTATTGTTTTCCCGTCTAGAGCTGAGTAAGATCGCCATAATACAGTCTTTCGTCCAGACTTGCCTTGACAAGCTTGTGTATATGTAGTATTTTCAGAGTTTGTAGTTCAATCTCTTCTATCTGGTGACGCCCTACATACCTGTTTCTCTGATGCACGATGTGACATGTGGCACTGGTGTATGGACCAAGAATACTAAAGTGTCTTCTAAGTTCGCAGTGACCAGTGAGGAAACCCGTAATTATTCTGAGGTTGTTCCTACTTTATTCGACACAGAATGTAAGGCGTTCTTTGTCGTAGCTCCCAAGAATATTTAGGTCTGCCTCTGTTCTGGGATTTCTAGCCATATTTTTGTGGTCTCCTATTCCGCTTTGATTCTGTTTTTTATCACATTGTCTGCTATTCCAGAACCCCCGTAAGGAGGTGCCGTTGCAACATGTTTAGCTAAAAATTCTGCCTCTTCATTTCCAATGATAATTAATTACGTATTCCGGTACCCAATGAAGTGTGACTTTAATACGCTTGCTTGGCTGTAAGACATGATGGTAATTTTCTATGACATATCTATACTTTCGCTTTGGAAATACTTGTGGACTGCTCTATCGGCAGAGAAAGCTTGGTTCTGGGCCCAAAAACTCCTACATCTGTCCCTTGAGAAGTTTTCGATATTTAAGAATATCGTATGATGGCATTTGCATTGGGAGATTAGATGACTTTTTCGCCTAACCACTCTTTCGTCATTCATATTATAACTCCGTACTGAAGTTTTTTCCGAAGTTATACTTTTTAACGAAGCCATCTCTAAGACTATCAAGTAAGCTCGATATTGAAGACTTTGAAATGGGGTGCCTTTCTCTAGTTCCTATTAATTTACCAGCCCCAGTACCTTCTCTGTTGAATCTTACTATAGCTCACTTAGCTACACTTCCTATTATAACATGTAGTGGGATTAGGTAAAGGATAACCTCTATTGCTGTCAAAGAGCAAGTTCTTATTGCTCCATTAATGCATATTACTATTATTATTAGATCGCTAAAGAAGAGTTTTGTCGAACGAACGTTTCGGGAAGAGAATCGTATCAATTTGAAAATAGGTACGGAAGTCTGGAATACGTTATCATGGTGAATATGTCTCTGCGCTTTTTTCGTAGGATCTTATACTTATTTGCTAACTTATCTAACTAACTCGCAATAAATGAAAAGGCACTGTCCTACGATGCCATGTACGCCGGTTCCAGGGATTTAGATCAAAAGCTTTGGCAACTGCTATGAATTGGTCTTCAAACCAGAGGTTCGGTCTTCCTTTTACGAAATGTCGTTGTCCATTCGTTCGACGTGGCCAATACCTACTGGACTACATTGAAATCTTGGAATAAATTATAGAATTGCCGATCTTATCATCCTCCATTTAGCCTTTTAGCACAGTTTTAAATATCAGTTGAACATTTTTCTTTGGAAAGAGCGAAGTATCAACTCTCCTTTTCTACTTAGCTTTAATAATTTGGCTTCTTTAAGCAAGTCTTGTTTTATAAGGTTTGGTAAAGCGTGCACTTACATCTTATGCGTTGTGTTCGCCAAACCGAAGTAGCTTCGTTTTCCAGAGTAGTTCTTCATCGATTCTGGACTAAGGTATTAAGGTGACGTTAGTATTCACTACTAAGTAAATGAGATCTTTAACTACTTCGAAGTTGTTGCTATCAATAGTCCCGGTTTGTCCTATAGTAGGTGGGCTATGTTTTATTTTTTTTTTGCTGATGGTCTACTTCAAGATTAACACGTTTCGCCCGATCTTCAATCAACAGGAAGAATTCTTTTCAAGAACGTTGGGAACGGCCGATGATGTTGATATCATTTGCATACCCCAAGTTGGACAGATTTGTTGAAAATAATGCATTCGGTGTAAGTGTCGCACCTGCACAATACGAGTAAACGGGCCAGAACGAAATTGAAGAACTCACATGATAGCCCATCTCCTTGTCGAAACCCAGAGTTTGTTTTTGAGTTCGGAGAAGCTGTTTCCTAGTGACACATGATCTCCTCACTACCTCTGAAGTTCGCTGGTTCGTTTGTGGTGTTACGATAGAGGTGTACCCGTAACAAAATTCATTGTGGTTCGTCTCAGGGCTATTTCGTCACGAGAAAATATATCAATATATCAAAAATTCCCTCCCTAGTGATTGTGCTCTGATTTTGGCCAGAAAAAGGGATCTGTAGTAGAAATTAACGACTGTTTCCTTTTCCTGCTTGTGTCCAAAGCTACGACAATGAATATTGTGATGAATGCTTAGATTCATTGCAAAGCTCTCCCAAGCAACACATAAACTCTTGGGAGTACTTCAATAAATGTATCAGCTCTTTAAAAGCTGTTAGTTCAATCTTCTTAATACCATTTCACTTTATGACCTCCTTATTTGCTCTTTAAAATGTTCTTTTTGTTATAGTATAATTAAATGCTCTTTAAAACATCTTAGAGATAATCATGACAAATGTCACCATATTGACTCTCTATGTACCCTCTATAAAACCTCTTTAAAAGGAGTAGTTTTAAAATGCTGAAAGAAGTTTTCATTTTAATCTTTCGAATACATCTTGAAGATATTCTGTGGAAGTTTTCACTAAAACGTATTTATGAAAGCTTAACTTCAAGAATTACTACTTTCCTCTTTGGTTGAAAAAAATGTTTTGTTTCGCCTAACAATTATGAATTGTGAAACCAAGCGAAAATCTTTTTTTCTCTCTTCTGTTTAAAGAAAACAACTCAACTATTTAGTTGAATGTGCGCGCCATTGCATATGATTATGATTAACAAAAAATAAGCAAAACTGCACAACTGTTTGGTTGCTTATAGAAAACAGAAGAATTATTTGGTTGAATGTTCGCGCAGGTGCGTAAATTTATATGTTACACAAAATAGCGAACTCATTTTAGGCAATCGTTTAGTTTGTGTCAAAACACAAACTTTCTAGTTGCTCGTAACAAACAGTTGCAAAACTAAAAATTGAATGTGCGCGCCTAGCCTAATTGTTGTGAATTATTTGCTATCTTTTTCTTTTACTCTTTGCTTACACTTTGTTTGCTCTTTTTTTCTTTAAATTTGACTGATTGTAAACAGCTATATTCTTCCTTTACTCTTTGTTTACACTTTTTTCATTCTTTGCTTTGAATTTCAGTTTCGATATCTCATTGTGAAGTGCTTAAGATATAGCTTGAACCAATTCACTGGCTGAACACAATAGAATGCTGCAACTGGAGCTGCAGCTGCAACTGGAAGAGCTGTCAAAAAGTGTCGTACGTACTTTTTTTTATGTGCCCACAATGAGGCTGTACAGCTTTCATTGTTTTGTTGTCATTTGTTGGGTCAGGTGTTGAATCTTTGGCAAATTGTAAATATTTTAAGTAATTGAAACTATAAAATGCACACTGAAATTGAAGATTTTCGTCCATTATTTTAATTAAAATTTAACCACGAAATCACAATACAACAAAACAACACTTAAAATCACAGACAGATATATAAAATTTGAAATGTCAAAAATGCTGCACGAAAAAGTTAAAAGTTCGCCAACTCTTGCAGCACCGACTGCAGCACCGACTGCAGTTGCGTTGTGTTGTGTTCGTAACATTGAATTTACGTGTATTGAATATTTTGACAGCTATTCCAGTTGCAGCTCCAGTTGCAGCTCCGTCTCCATTGTGTTCAGCCAGTCAATTGGCAATTCTACTGCGCAGGTCTCCTTAAATTTCTTTGCTCTACTCTTTAATTCTTAAAGAGACTGAATCACTGAATCAAAATCACTGAAAAAAAGAAAAAAAAGATGTACATGCCGACGTTGTTGTCAATGACGCTGCTGCGATCATACTGAAGCACTTAGGTTAGGAGGGTGAGTTTTGTTTATAGCTTCGCTCAGAGTAAAATAGAAATGAATTTCCAGTGATGGACTTTCTTTGAATAAGATATGATCATGGTTTACTTTTCTTTCATAGCTTGATGTCTAAAAAACTATTTCATCTCTGGTGAGATAAAAGGAAAAGATTTTTAGGTGTTAACTTTACTTCGAAAAAATAAAATTAATAATTTTTGTTTTTATTACTGGGACAAATTTCAGTGCACCTATAATAAAAAAATAAGTCTATTGCAAAATGCAATTGGGTCAAACAAAAAAAACTACCTGCGAGCTGCGACATAGGATTAATGACAAAAAGCTTAGGGATTATTGTTTATTTCTATGTTTTATGATTTGTGGCTAAGTAACAGAAAGGTTCCGGGGGCGTTGTGTTTATATTTATTTTATGGCGTTAGTGTATATTTGATATATTTTTTTTTTTTGCCCTGTGGGGTTGGGACTAATTGTAAATTAGTGTTAATTAGTTAGATTAGTGTGTACGAGTTTGAAAAATTTTTGCATCAGAGGGAATTAACGTATTTAAATGATATTTGCTTTGGTTTGCAATTCAGTTTAAAAAAAACAACCAAGAATAATACATTGAAATACATTTAAAAGAAATTGTAATGGATCCATTCAGAAAAGGAAAACCTATTGGAAGCCAGGCGCGTAAGATAGTTGTTAAGATATATAATGACAAACTGGAAGAAGCAAAGAATTCGTTTCTTGAAAATCCTGTGAGTTACGCAACAACGCAAGCAGTGGAAACTACTGGAATTTCTAAACGTTCAATCAGAAGGATTATTAAGGAATACGAAGAGACAGGAGTTGTACAGTCACCAAATAAAAAAGTGCAGCATACGAAGTGGAAAACTGGACTAGACGAATTTGACATCGCAGCTATTCGGCGTATAATGCACAACTTCCACCAGGAGGAAAAAATGATGATATCCTTAAAAATGTTGAGACAACGAGTACAGGAAGATCTGGAGTTTAACTTAAGTATTACGTCTCTCAACAGGATTCTAAGAAGAAACGGATTTAGCTACAAAAAAACTCAAAACAACCGGAAACTTCTCTGTGAAAGAAATGATATTAAACTCATGCGAGTGAAGTATCTGAGAAAAATCCGGGAATACAGAACAAGAGGATATGATATCATTTATTTGGACGAAAGCTATATTCATAGCTCACATACAAGGCCACGGGCTTGGACTGATGACAGTAGCAGTGGGTTGAAGACGCCAACTTCAAAGGGAAAGAGGCTGATAATGGCGCATGCAGGTGGTGACAAAGGTTTCGTGAAAAACTCCTTACTTTTATTCAAATCTGGAACGAAAACGGGAGACTATCACGACGACATGAACTTCGAAAATTTCTGCAAATGGATCCAAGAACAAGTTTTGAATAACTTGGAGGAACTTTCAGTTATTGTAATGGATAACGCCTCGTACCACAATAAATTAGAAGAAAATCAAATTACTTCTGCTAGCAAGAAATCCGAGATGATACAATGGCTAAACGAAAAGAATATTCCGCATACTATACATATGTTGAAACTTGAACTGTATGAGCTAATAAAAGGACAACGAGCTACACACAACCCAAAGCATAAGATTGACGATATGATTCACGGCATGGGACATGAGGTTCTACGTTTACCACCCTATCATCCAGATCTCAATCCCATTGAAAATATTTGGGCAACTGTCAAGGCAAGAGTAGGTTCACGAAACACAACATTCAATTTATTGGATGTTCAAAAATTAGCAGAGGAGGAATTTTCAAAAATAACGGCTGAAGACTGACGAAAAGTGTGTGAAAAAGCCATAAGAACTGAGGAAGAATACTTTTCTCACGACCTAACGTGGGACACAATTTCGGATTCTATTATAATTAATCCAGGTGACGATTCTTCAACCGACTATGAAAGCGACATTAGTTCTTAAAACTAAGTACATATATGTAAATAAACATTTATTATTTAAATTATATTGTTCTTATTTATATTATTTTTATTTTATTATTATGTTTCATACTTATCTCTGAAGTACAAATTTATAATAATTATTTTAAGGTAAAATAAATTCTTAAAAACTCGTAGGTAAAAATTATTCAAACTTGTAAACACTAATCTAAATAATTTACACTAATCTACAATTAATCCCAAAACCCCACAGATCAAAAAATTATAAATAAATATATCAAATAAACACTAACACCATAGAATAAATATAAACATAACGCCCCCGGAACCTTTCTGTTGCTAAGCCACAAACCATAAAACATAGAAATAAACAATAATCCCTAAACTATTTGTCAAAGCAAAGTTGAGTTAGGCACTGTAAGATTTAAGGAAAAATGTTTACTCATTAAATAGCTTGTGCAGTGTTGTCACTTTACCACAATTGTGGTAGATCTACCACAACTTTTTAAGAATTGCAAAATCTACCACATCTACCACGGTAGTTCAAAATTCTACCACTATTTTTTACATTCCCTCCAAAAAGAAAATTACAAACAAAAATCTACTATTACTCTTGCAATACAATTTGCTTGTCTTAATTTTTTCTGAATGCAGCCGACAGCCTTCTACTACATTTTCTGGACAGACTTCTTTACTCGGGCAAAAAAAGCTTTCAAAAAGACAAAAACAATCAACCTTGCACTTAAGTTTCCTTAATATTTTTTCATGTCAGAATTATTCTTAGGCTCCAGATTGTTAAACAAACATACGAGCATGATTTAATAAAGTAACAAAAGCAAACAGCTTCTCTGAAAAAAAAAAGAAAACCAGAATATATTTGAACTTAGAACACCGCACCAGAGCATCCATCTTCCATCTGCGAGTAGTTTGCGAATCAGTGTTCGCTAAGGTTCTTTGTGACAAGATGTGCATTCCCGGATTGCTGAAATTTACAAGCTGGAAATGTGATGAGTGAAACAAGAACAGAAACTATCGTTTACCTAGTTTTAAATTAATTAAATTAATTGTTAAGTTAGAAAGAAAGTCACTACGCTGCTATTTGAGATTCATCAAGAAAATGTCCTATATCTACGTACTACAAAAAGCCTGCTTGTAAAATTCCCCAATTTTCCAAGATTTACTTAAACTTGAAACAGCGCATTTTGAAAACAAAAAAAATTAATTCAAATTGTTTTTTTTTTTTTTTATTTTTTTTTTATTACTGTATAAAAGATTCAAATTAGGATTCAAAGATGAACAACTGTCAAATATTTCGGTATCTAACTCCCATTGTTGTATTTAATTATCCTCAACATTTAATACCATTTCTATAATGCTGAGTTGTGGAGTCATTTTCATACGACTTTTTCTTGTAAGAATCTGAAACAGCAGCTTCCGAAAACCCACTTGAGCGTAATTTGTATGACATGAAAGAATTTTATTAAAAATCACATACAAACATAGTGGCCTTCTATGTAACTTAACAAATAATCTCAAAACTAGCTAAGCGAGAAATATTTTTCAAAATAGCTTTTTGGCCTTTAGTCCACAAAATTTGGCGTTTCGTCCCGGCGATCTCACATGAACTCATCAGTTGACTGTGAGAACCTTGTCAATACGCAATTTTCGTTAAATTCAGTTCATCTTACATCGATTTTTTGACGAAAATCCAATGTGAACTATACCCAACCAAGATTAAAATTGTAATCATTAACGTTGGAAGACTTTGCCCGTGGCCTGGCATTGATTAGCACTATTATTAGACTTTTTGAATTATTGATCCAAAATAGCATGGACTCATCAGTTGACTGTGAGGACTTTAGAAATTTATTTTTTTGTTCCACGCTCCAAAAGCCCTATCTTCATCATGTTTCCATAAACTCATTAGTTTCTGCAGCCCTGGCACTGTCACATAACCATTAGCACCTACAGTAACTGCAATGTACGAGTAACTTTAAACAAATCTTTTCACATAGCCTGAGAACTCTAGCGAACACTGATCCGGAGACTCTTGCCTTTGCCAGCTAAAATCTCTTGTTTTCTTCAATGTACTCGTACCAGAGTTAAGGTATTTGTTTTTCTAATGTTCTTTCAAAGGGAAATTTAATAAAACTCGAAGGCAACCCCGCAGAGTCTGTCGCAGCTTTTTATTTAGTTTCATTTGGTTCCTTCTGAAGAGTACTTCGTTGTAGATAAGATTAAATTCTAAAACTTTGTTCACTTTCGGGCAGGCAAATTGAAGAAAAATCTCCCGATTGGCACGAGTTTTCATGTTCAGGTTGATTTATATTTGGCGAGATAGAGTTAGAGTAGGCAGGCAGTTACTGATTGAATTGAATACACACATTAAAAATAAAATATAACCCGGAAATTGAAATTAATAAAATTAAAGAAAATTTTCTTGCGTATTACATTAAGCTTTGTGATCAGCTAAAATAATGTTCGATTTTTCAAGTGAGCATCTCCAGCTGCTTCAATTCTTAAGTCCAAAAGAAATTCAATTCACATAGCAGTGATGCAGCAAAAGGAGCCTTTTCAGTAATGAATGAAATAGAAAACAAAAAACGAAACAGACTTGACGTCAAAACTGTAAACAGTCTTATTTTCGCTAAGGAAATGAAAAATATATCTGATATTTTTATTCCTTGCGCAGAATTGATCCGCTTTTATTTCGAATTTAAATTTGTTGATGGCAATTTTGAAGATATACAATATGTAACAAATAGATCTAGCTAATTAAATCAAAGAGTAAAACTTTGTCTTTATAAATGACCTTAACAATGTGATTTAACGAAATCTTTTTTATTTTTTAAAGAAGGTATCTTACGTTTTATATTATTTAGTTTTTTACTATAAAAAAATTTAACTTTATAAAATTTTTCATTATTTTTATTTAAAAAGAAGACTGTTATTTTTGTATTTATTATTATTTATAATGTATACATACATATATATTTTATATATTATACATACAAATATATACATATGTATATGTAAATATATTATTTATTATAAGCTCTATTTTTTCGTTTTTTTTTTCAATAAAAATAAAAAAATAAATACAAAATATTGAATAAAGACTAAGTCTTACTTATTTTGCTTATAACTATTATATACTGTCAATAATTATAAAATATAAATATAATCTGTTGGAATATAATTTAATATTTTTGGATTTTGTCATTTTAAATTATTATCATTTGGGATATTAAAAATCTACCACACAAAATCTAAATCTACCACTGTTTTTCATCTCAATCTACCACGGGTTTCGAAATGGAAGTGACAACACTGAGCTTGTGCACCATTTTTGTTCTCTTAAATCCTCTCTCTGCGCAACCGGCCGTTGGCCAACTGAATTGGTTCAAGCTATATTTTAAAGAGTTCTTAACAAATGGGTGGCGTATCTGAATAAAATACATATATTTTGTAAAGGGTGACATTGTTAAACGTATATTGAAGATAAAATTATTATTTACTAGATTTTTATGTTTTATCGTTTACTATACGAAGTCAGTTTCTACTACAGATGTAAGTAAATGAAAGAAGGAAATGTTGTTATTTGAAGAACTTTGGCAGAATATAAAAGAAATGTTGAAATAAAATTCAAATTAAAATAAAATTGATAATGGGTATTATTTTGATTATGTATAATATCAAATTTTCTGAATTTTCAGTGATTCTTTAATCGGTTGACAGTTGAACTCAATATTTTGTGTCTTGATAGAATGTTGACGCAACAATAAAGTGTCAAGTTAGCATATCTTTCTAACAGATTTTTAATCCAGGGATTTTAACACTTTGTGAAATAAAAATTAAGGAATGACATATATTTTCACTTATTTTCATATAGTATGTCTTTTTGTATCTTTTCTCTGTAAGATGTATAAAACCTGTCAACTTACATTTAAATTTTGAAAAAAATGCAATAAAAATCCGGAATCATTCTTCAAACAATTATTATGTTTCTTCGTGTTTCCCTGTTTTGTAGTATAAAGGAGATCTTAGCATCACCATATACAATAAAAAAGTTGATTTAATTTTATTTCATACAAAATTCTAAGTGCTAATATGTCGCTCAGTTTGTAAACCTTTTCAGGCGTATTAATAAAAAACGCTTATTCCACCTATATTCCATGGTTTTGCTAAACCATACTATTCTATTGAAGGCGCGTTAATTTCAAGTAGGGTAGAGTATGCGGTTTCAAATTAAATCTTCTCTCGCAAATCAAAACACACAATCATAAAAAGGATATACAATGAATATCGTAAATCCAGTAATAAATTATTGAAGGAAAGAATTCGCCATGTTTGTGTATTTATATTAGTCAATCGATTTTATTTGAATCGCATTAAATTTGTATTTGCGTGAAAGAGAAAGACATTTTTTATACATTTTTCTTCTTCGCAGTTCAATCTTTCTACTCAAAAATATAAACATCTTGAAAACCACTTGAAAGTGTCTTTATAGATTAATTAAAAAATGATCTTTATGAAGTCTTACAAATACCTTACTTAGAACTCATTGTTCAATACAATAGACTCCTCCCCTTTAGGCCTTTTTGGGTATTACAGACCTCTTTAAGATTGTTCAAAGAGTTGAAAACATTTGGAAAATAACTTTTCAAGATATCTGTAAGAGGCAATTGTGTTGCTTGGGCTTATAGTGATCAGTATCCATTAATGCATGTTGTAATTACCCTGGCTATGTTTTGCCTAGGTCTGCATATAAGGCTATTTGTTCGGGATTTATTATAGGTGGGTCACATCTTTCTAGATATAATTCCGTTAACCATATTGCTTCACCCATGGTTGAATCATAAGAGACAAATTTAGAAGATGTACCCCTTTACCACACCAAGAGGAACGCTAACTCTTTTCGCAAGTGAGCTATGAAGGACTGATCTTTGCCTGGGAAGCTCGTTTGTCAGTTCATTTCGCTCAATTCTACTATGATCCAGAGCTCAGATAAGGGTGATTGAGGTTAAAGTTCAGGTTCGCAAGCTTATCCCGGTATTTCTGGCTCATTTAAGAGAATGAAATCGCTGAATCAATAGCTTTAATAGCCGTGTGTGAAAATGGCAGTCCTTGTATGCCTCCATTATTGCCACTAATTCAGCTTGAAAGACATTGTCAAAATCAGGTAGCCGGAAAGCCTTAGAGACATTTACATTAAGACTCAGAGAAAATTACCGAACCATCAATAGAGATGGTTGCGCCGAAGGATCTCATCAGAATGATATTTTCCCAGTCCTTTCTGGATGGAAATATATAACTTTAAAATACGTACTGATGTTGGCAATAGGAGTGCAGTAGTCAGTGTTTGTCGAAAAAATTTCAGCTGGGATCAGGTTTGTTATATTGCATTGTCCGTACGATTTGGCAATCCAACAATCAGACACTAGACAGTTAGTATGTAAGTCGAGTGGTAAAAGGTGAAGAAAAACGATTAAAGAATCAATTGGTCATAAACGTGGCGCTTACGTAGTTACAACCCAAGCTGTTCTTTGAGCCTTCTTAATTTTAGTAACGTAATATGCTTTGTTAAGTGCAGGCCACCATATAATCCAACCATACGCTAAGACCGAATGTACCTCCACAAGATCATCTTTTATCGAATTTTTGACTACAGATACAGATAGAAAACTATGCATGCCTTTTTGGCTCGGTCTTAAATATTTTTTTTTTATAGTGTATTTTGGATCGAAGATTCCTGACTGGAAGAGAAAGACAGAGTTTGATCGTTGAGTTTAGGTAGAATGAAGGGCGATATTTTAGTCTAAGTATTTAAGAGCATCAGTTAAGTTTTAGCTTCGTTAACCTCTATTCCACAGCTCGTCGTCCAGTTACTGAGGTTCACTAATCAAAGGTGTAACTTTCCCGACACCAATAGTACCGAATCATTTACGTACGTAACCGCCTCCACACCACATCTCTCCAACTTAACTGAATTTCGTTCATGACTAAGAGCCACAGAAGAGGGGACCGAGCACCACCCTGGGGGCTTGATTGAATTTTAGTACCTTACCTAGCTTAAATCCTTTTTTTTTGCTGAGCATAGAAATTATTCATTCGGTGACATAGTTCTCTATACCGAAGTCACCGATTCTTGAATGGATTTGGATAGGACGTTGTTAAAAGCCTCTTCAACATCTTAGAAGGTAGCGAGGGTATTCCTTGAAGTGGATTGATTTCTCAATTGTACGCAGTACCTCATGAAGGGCCACCTGCGTGGACTTACCTGTGAGATAGGAGTGTTGAGATTTTTTTCAGAGGACTTCGAGCTAGAATGTTTCTAATATGGTTGCCTTGAATGCGATAGATAGTTTTAAGCAAGAAAGACGTTATAGTAGTTGATCGCAAATCCATGACCCCTCCCGACTTTCGGGATAAAAATTACTCTTACATGTCTTCCTGAGTCAGAAACATGATTTAGGTACCCTTTAAAGATCATCTATAGTTAAGAAAATGTCACGTCTTGCAGTTTTAGAAGCATGATAAGTAGTATGCCGTCCGGGCCTGGAAAATTATATGAGATAAAAGTATTGATTACCCAGGCAATATTTTCTTTTGTTAAAATAGTATTGATATGCTCTTCGCCTCAAAATGAATTTGGACTATTGTAGATCTGCCGGACTGGAAGTAATACTGGTATGAGCCGATTGTATTTAAGCAGACCGGGCTTACATGTGAACATAGTACGTTGGACATCATCTTATAGTCGATGCTTATTAGTCATATGCCCTGATATGTCTTGTAGGACAAACGTTCGCATTTTGTTAAGATGAGCTGAGTTCGATCGTCAGACGTACTTCATTTCGGCCGTATTTGAAGAGCTCTGCAGATCGTTCGCTCTTGTTGTTCTGAAGTTTATTTAAAGAGAAGCTTGGCTTCATTTCTTGGAAGTGTATTGTCTTTTGCTCTCTTAATCGCTCGTCATGATGCCGACAATTGACAACTGCTGAAAAAACTGCTTAAGAAAATCTTCTATTCCCTGATTTGCTTCAGTTTCTATCTTAAAACAAACAGCCGGTTGATTGGAATTTTTATAAAACCTTCTGAGTGGAGCTTCGATAGCGAGACTTACCGATCACTTTTAGCTTAGAGTCTGCTTATGCCCTCTTTTATCTACCCAGTATCTTCTTATCATTGCTCGGTGCTCTTCTCTCTCTTTGTTCTTATTTTGCGCTGCGGCGTATTCGCAGCATATTCTATCATAAGCATTGACGGCCCCGAGCACAGCTTTGATATATAATGCTCCGGACGGATATAGTATCCGTATGCTCTGTTCAGGAGCATCACAAAAACATCAACTTCATCGGTGCATTTGTAAGGTTTATGTTTGGAAAATGGCCTTCGTTGCGTATTACATCCACGCTGTCACTTTTCGACTCAAAGTCAATTACTTTACTTCCGATTTCTCCTGACAAGGCCTCGGTTGCGTATTTTAAGGTTTGATCGTAGTAGTCCTTGGAAGAAAAGGTTTTAAATATGTTTAATGCCATATTTTTAAAACAAGGCAAAACCTTCGTGCTTAGCCACGATGGAAGTGAAATAGTGAAAGATGCCATGGTAATACTAAAAGTGCCCATACAAATACGAATTTTTATTAAAATCGTTAAAGCCATTCTTGGGAAAAATTTTGAATAACAAAAGAGTTATATGGGACCTACTGAAGTGCCTGTCGTTGAGCTTAAACTCAAGTTCAAATTTATCTCAAAGTGACGTACGAGTACATTCAATATGCCAATATGAAATCTTAGCCATCAGAACAGGTTCTCTTGGTTTACCCTGTCCCACCAGGCCCGATCGGACGGATCGGTGCTCGCTCACATCGAGGACGTCTCGACCATAATGGAGCCTTCTATACAGAATATTACGGCTGCCGTCGTAGATTAAAGGAATCGCCATTCTATCCTGAACTAGCCCTAGACTGTCTAAGTGGAGAAATGCATCGGGCGGGAAAGAGTCAAATAGACGAACACTCTTATAATAATCGTCGATAGGATATTGGTCTAGAACTGGTTAATGTTGGTTCGGTTGAATAGAACCGTGTTGGAATAATAATAATGTTTTTTTCCGACTTAAATGTTCGACAACGTCTAAGACACTGACTCTCAAACACCCAAATCTATTTCCATTTGAGATGGAGCAACACCGTGTACCCAAATTGAATCATCGGCCGGATAATGGACATGTAAAACATTTTTTACATTTTGTAGTGTCCTTTTGCATAATGGTGCGTTGGACTGTCAGATGGTCTTGGGTTCGATTCTCAGAAGCTGAAAAAAAATTGACAGTTGACAAATCATCCAAGAGTTTCTCTTCACATGAAAAGTGATGCTCATTAGCCGTTCGGAATCGGCAAAGAAATGTAGGTCCCCCCATTTCTTCAAACAAGCACACAGAAACGATTGGGAGCAGTACGTCATTAGTATTATGCTCTGTGTGAGCCGTCATGACCTCTAATTTTTAGAAAATCACCTTCACCGTGATATAAAGCCGGCTGCTGTAAAAAAAAAACCTTTTCGTCAGGGCAAATTCTCCCGTGGCCCTGGTTATAGCAGCATTTATACATATGTCTGTCGAAATACAAACACTGATCCAACCAGATGCCAAGGTACTTCACTACACGTTTACTCGCCAGTGGCCCCATGATCCTTTCTCGTATTCCTTGGAGCTCCACGCAACAGAGTCCTGATATTAATAGATTCTGATTTTTGAAAACTGATTTTTAACTTTCAGTAAACACAATATCGCTGAATTTTGTCGAAACCACGCTGCAAAGATAACGGATGACCTTGACTTTCGAAGATGCTCTGTCGTCGTAGGCTTAGACTCTCTACGAGCAGTAATGTGCTCTAATTTATATCTTCATCGACTTAATCAAATAAAAAACTACAGTATACTAGATGTCTAATTCTCGTAATGTTCAAAATATCAAACCTACATACATACCTACATACCCAATAAAAGTATTTTCAGTCGCATACCCCGTAACAAATGCCAGACTACCGGAGGACATAGGGATCAACTTTTTCGTGTTATAGGCTTGGGTACATCCAGACATGTCCTTAATTTTCTTTCAAAAGTCAAATCCAATCAAACGTCATAAATAATGTCTAACCTTTTCTCTTTTTTTTTGAACTTTTATCGTTAAAGTGTTCTCCATAGAACTTGGCCATAATAATAATAATCATCTTCATTGAGTCAATTTTCACAATCTCTCGCCATTTTGTATAAATGTGTAAACTTCTGGACGTGTCCTCGTTGATTATATTGGAAAACTTTCTAGATATTAGTCCATAAAACTCAACAGGATCTGAGCCTTGGCCTCAATTTCATATTCTCCTGTTAAGCACAGCTTGCAACTTCAATGCACAATCCTTTTGCATCTTTGCATCGAATGTACGAGTATTAAGCTTGATATTGCATCTTGGAAAAAAGAGCAAAAAAAAATGCATCGACGAAGGACGACGACGACGTCTCACACCATCTAAAACATCTATATACGATATCACAAATGACATAAATGCTCCAAAAGGGTGGTGAAATCCTATAAAAACAAAGTGCTTCCTTTGGCGACCTTTTCCGTCAACGTTGTCGTCGCGCTCTCTTTCTTTCTCTAGCTCGTCGGGAAAATGATGTCGTGCTAAGTTTCCCTTGAATATGGGAATATAGCTCACGCTGTGCCTCCTTGGGCTTCTCCTATTTGCTCCTTGCTAAATCAGGCGGAAAAACAGTTTTTTTGTGAATGACTTTTTTTCTATGCTCCTTCCCGATGACATCTATGGAGCGGGAGCCGTACCCAAAAGTCCTTGCGCTCAGAGAAACAGATAAGGGAAAACTTGTGGCAAATGCTATCTCAACTTTTGGTTGAAGCGTGTGATGCTTAGGACGACATCCCACGACAAAAAAGACAACGACAACGAAAAACGACGACGACGGCAACGATGATGATGATGACTTTACTCATATAGCTTCCAAAGATATCAAATAGTCGAAGTTTTCCGAAAGGAAACATTAAGTTTTAGGGGACGTTCTCAGTATTTTTTTTTTTTGCATTTTTCAGCCCGAGGCGATAACAAGGTGATTTCCATGCAACGCTTCGTCTGGCGACAGCCAAAACACCGACGAAAAGAATTTCCAAAGTAAAGAATAAAAAAAAAACCTTAGATTCGATTCACTTTGATTTTGGTCTCCTCGAAAATTGGATAATTGGATTGAAAGAAATTCTTTAATTCAGTTTTATCTTTTCTTCCTTTGGTTTGTTGGTCTTCTATCAAACTTTGATCAAAGGCGACAAACTTAAATGGGAATCACTTCAATTTATAATTTAAAATTGTATTTTTTATTCTTCTTCGAACTTTGAGTGCTCGATGTAATGTTCATTGACTGTGGTGGGCCTTGTTCCATTTATATCTCATAATTGTTGGCCAAATTTTATTGCCTATTCAATTGAAAGCTTTACGTTTGTTATTTATTTGAAATAAAAACGCTATTATTCTCTTAGACTAACTGAAAAAGCAAGTAAGCAAGAACTGTTTCGATAATAGGTCTAGAAACTTTGTGGTCTATTTACTCGCAGGGCTCGTCTGTTAGCGCGATATCATTAGAGATTTTAGGTAAGAACTAGATTTTACTGATAAGCATGTTCTTCAGTCGGAGAACACTCTGCGATATTTTTTGCACAATGTAAAAATATGAAACAGCAAATATAAATAAATTCGAGTTGCAACAGCTCGTAGAGAACGAGGAGATAATAGTGTCTTACAACTCTCAACTATTCCTGTATGTCAGCAGAAATGTATAGAAAGTCTAAAATTTTCTACCGAGTCCAAATTTCCTAGCTGAGAAGAATTACTATTTTTGACAATTATAGAGGAATTATCACTTCTACACAAAAGGCAGCATCTGCTTAAAAATATTTTTTGTTTCTATACTGACGTATATATAAGCTCTGGCGGGGCTGACTTTATCTTTCTGACTTTATTGTTATTCCTTTTTCACTTTGGACGAATTCGACTTAACAGATTTACTAACCATCCGCCAATACAGGTCATTCAAAGGAACATAAAGGAAACCTCAAACAGTACTAGTTCTGGTACCTTTGGGCACACCAAGTCATCAGGAAAAGCAGACAGTGCCAGCCATATTACTCCTTTGCTTTCTACCAGTTACCCAAGCGTTACTTCGTCAGCCATATGAGGGCTACAGAGCACCCTTCTCAAGTAACAGTTCAAGATTGATTTCTTTATTCTTAGCGAGATTGTCAGAAAAGAGAAAGTGGGAATAATCCATAAGAGGGACGCCGCTGATAAAATGAAAAACCAGAAGATTGTTGAAGAGTACAAAAATCTTCTAAAAGATGAAACTAATAGACTTTAGAACAGAAGTAAATTTGTATGGTCCTAAACAAGAAGTAGGACCATCGGGTGTTGTCAGAGATGACCTCCAGGCAGCGGCGAGGCGTGCCTAAAAAATGTAGTCGTTCAGTTTCAAAATTCTTATTTGCAATGCCAAGAAGTCAAACAAGTCTTTTTTTATATAAAGGTACATTATAATGTTTTTATTTTTATGTCAATAATAAATAGTTACATATGTGTTGATTAAGTACCAGCTAGCCGTTTTCCTCATTTCCTTCATTCCACAGTAAAAAAAGCTTTCCCCGTTCAAAACTGATTTGAACGAAACCGTCCCTATGAACGACGCGCGGCTCATTTCTCATATTCGAAAAAATAAAAAAATTAAATATTGGAATATGTACCTAAATAAATAAATAAACTACTTACCTACGCCCTAGCTACCCGTTTTCATCATTTCCATCATTCTATATATTAAAAAAAAAGCTCTACTCGTTCAAAACAGATTTGCACGAAATGCTCCCTACAACGAGCAAATTGTTTTTTTTTTTTTCTTGTATGCTTTCTATGGGTTCATTTCGTTGCCAAATCGTATGAACGACTTGGGTAGATACTGATCGGTTGAGTGAAAACAAAACAGTAGCAGGTAGCTAGTTCGTTTTGTTTTATTTGGGTAGTTCACAGAAGGAATGCACGAGTTGGAAAATGGAAAATATGTACGTATACATTAGATATAACTATAAGGAATGAACGAACCATATGAGTATGAGGTGTGGGTTAATTAGATAGAAATTAAAATAAATTCGCCTGTAAGCTAGTCGTTCATGCACGACTTGAACAATATGACGCCTCGCCACTGCCTCCAGGTATCCGTTCTGGATGAGATCTCCACAAACAACAAAGTTTTGTTGGCTGTATGGAACTTCATCAAGCCCAAGTAGACCCAAATAGTGTGTTTATATACCTTATCGGCAAACAGAGGTACCTACCCTAGTTTCGAGTCTAGCAAGATGCTCAAGGGATATAGAATAATAAAATGCATGGATGAGTTTTCTGGGGAACTCCCGGGTTAGGTTAGGTTAGATTAGGTTAAAGTGGCTGTCATTAAAGCATCTGACTTACTTAGTCCAGTAGAGGTCCATTGTGATACCACGATCTAATACAAAAAGGTTCCTTATTAGTTAAAACCATTTGGAGCATCTGATGAAGCGAAGCGAATGTCTGTGCTTATACATATATGAGATCGCTTGGTTCGTCTTAGAAATATTCTCCTAGATGAAGCTTGCGTCTGTAATTGAGAGCAGGGCATGTACAAAGAAGGTGTGGGATTGTTTCCTCTTCCTCCTCGTCCAAGCAACTCCTGCAAAAATCATTTGATAGTACACCGAGCAGTGGTACCCCTTTACTTCAATTGAAGTAGATCTTTTTCTTTTTTTCAAAATATTTTAAAATCTACTTCCTACTTCGCACCATTATCAAAATACTGAAATCTACTTCCTTTTACAAATCTCTGTTTCAATCTACCTACTTCAATTTTACAAAAAAAAAAAAAAAACACAAAAACTATTTCATTTTCTCTATTTTCATTATAGTTAGTATTTCCATACAAAAATATGACCATCAACACAAGTACAAATATATAATTTCACCTCTAGACGACAGGTTGAGTAACAGATCTACGAACAGACTGAATCACCACATTTTCGTTTTGGAATAACTGATGAAAATCTCGAGTCCAATTTTTTTTCTAAATGCAAATAAAATCTACTTCGACTTTTTTTCCGGAAGTGGTAACGCTGACACCGAGTCGTGCGGCGTGTCTACCAAAAAGACAGTGTCCAGTTATGACACCTATTACGGAGCTGATCTGAGATCTGCTGAGGGATAATAAACACTTTGACCGCTTCAAATCCAGTTTGGGCCAGATTTGTTTGGTCGCCAAGCCATTGGCACTGTTAAGCCATCTTGTATTTGATTGTTCCAGAGCAATTCGCTTCAGCAAAAGCTTACTTGTAGCTATAGGCATACCTATATTTACCCTATCGGGCATGATGGGCATTTCCGTTCCAATTCTGACGAGTTCGTCGGCCTGACAAAATACCCCGGAATGTCCCTGTGTCCCGGCACCAAGAATAGGTGAAAATTAAACTTTTTGGCCATCTCCATCAGAGACGAACGACAGTCTTGGGCAGTAATGGAGTTTGAAAAGACTGATGCGAGGGATTTCAAAACAGCCTGACTATCTGAGAAGATGCGGATATCCGTACTAGATATCACGTTTTCTTTAAGCCAATACAATACTTCCTTTATAGCCAGAATTTCCGCTTGAATACGCTACAATGGTTTGGTAGGCACTCTAAATGTGCTTCGGATATTCTTCGAGTTTTCTAGAGGGAGGAAACCATTGACGAAGCAGCCATACAAGAACTGTGGATACATGGTCTTAGAGTGAGTAGCCTTCGAGACAACCAATATGACCTAATTTATAAAAGCAAAAGCGCAGATCAATGAAAGCCTACAACTTGTATTTGAGAAACTAAGAAATACTTGAAAACTTTGTTGTGCCTTAATCTTAGAACACCTCGTCGCTTTTCCGGCAGACTGGCATAAGTTGAAATTTGCAAATTTTCATAAAAAACAAAACTCGAATGTTGAATACGTAAAAAAATTGCATTTTTTGTTTATTAAGTTTTATAAAAAACGAAATATTAAAACAAAAAAAACAAAAATTGATTTATGCCTTATTTATACGTAGAAAATGACAGGGATGATTGAGAGCTGCGCTTTTTCATAACTGGGAAACTAGAAGAAGTAGGTTAACGCCGATTACACAGAAAAATTGTGTTTTTTTTCAGCTTAGTTCTGTGTTCTAAACTAAAAAAACGACAAGTTTCGACTTATGCCACTATGCCGGACAAGCGACGACCTGATCTGACAGCTATCAGGCTAGGGGTAACACAAATTCAGAAAGCGAGAAAGAGTTGTGAACCCTAACAAATGAAGCCAATTTTTGAAAGCAATTCTTGCTAATGCACGACATACTATATGGTGCAGTTAGAAGATCAATGAAAGAGATAAGTCCCTTCTTTATTTTTTTTTTTACTGAAACTAACATTAAGGCCTTCCGCACTCCCATTTATATCTTTCCCTGCTCGGAAAATTTGCTTAAACTTAGTCAGATTGTTATTTCTTACTTGGGCTCTATACCGACTCTAGGTAGTCAAATGTTAAATTTTTGCATCAATGAATATTACTTTGAAGGTCTTTTGACCAATTAAATATAGGCGGAAAACACTTTCACAAAATAAAGATCTGTCTATGTCCAGGAAAATTACCAAGAACAATTTTCAATATCTGCCATAAACATAAGCTTTGTCTTAGATTGTACAAGCAAGCTCTGAAGTCAGCCAAACACCATGGATAGAGAGAACTCCGTCTATCAATTGGCGTGATGCCAAGATAGTTGGAAAAGGCTTCAAGATAATTTAGTATATGTATGTGGGCTTAACAATCTAAGATTTGCAGATGACGTGGTTCTTCTATCTGACTCACCGAATGAAATACAATCAATGATAACCGATCTCGATTCCGCAAGCAAACATTATGGACTAAGCTTAAACCTGACGAAAACAAAGGTTATGACAAATCATTTGAAAGAGGACATAATTCTTAATGACACAAAATTAGACTATGTTGAAGACTACATATATCTGGGACAGCTGAAATCTTTTAAAAACCAAGACGAAAAAGAGATAAATCGACGAATAAGCAACACCTGGAAGCAATATTGGAATGTTAAAGAAATATTAGACTTGAAGATAAGCGACGATATGAGAAAATATATACTTGACTCCACAATTCTTCCAATAATGACATACGGGCTCGAAACAATAGGATTGACATCAATGTCACATGAAAAACTACGAATTTGCCAAACGAAAATTAAAAGAAAATTGCTAAAGATAAGACAAATACAAAAAATAAGAAACGAAGAAATAAGAAAGAGAACAAGAATTGTCGACGTGATACAAAGAACAAAACAATTGAAATGGAGATGGGATGGACATGTATCAAGAATGAATGACCAACGATGGACAAAACAAGTGACCAAATGGATTCCGTTTGATAAAAAAAGACCAAGAGGACGACCGAAAAAAAGATGGGATGATGATCTTCGACAATTTGACCGAAATTGGTACAACGACGCCAAGTCCAGAGACATATGGGCAGCAATGGGGGAGGCTTATGCCGGAACTTAATTCTAAGATTTAACTCATATATTTTATACTTTTTTCAATTATTTTTAATTATTTTTTAAATTTTAATTTTAATTTTATATCTTATATTGAATGTAATAACTGGTAAATAATAAAGCTTGATATAATAATAATAATAATGTGGGCTATGAGTTGTGGACTAGGTGTTAACCAAAGCAAGACCGAACTGTTGCTATTTACTACCAAAAACTAAGATTCGCTCTTCCACGACTCCAAGGCTAAGTAATCCTGCTCTCTTCCAGTGCGTACCTAGTAGTAAGGCTCCAAGACCTGATTAACACATTAAGTATCTAATATCTTTAAGCGCATTAGGACTCAAGATATCGAACTTCTAGTTTGTCAAACTTTATGGTCACAGCAATATTACTGAGGTGATTCCAATGCACACCTAAAGACTTAAAGGATATGTGGATATATGAAGATGACGTTGTTGTATTCTTTAATAATATAATCATCAGTTTATGTTTAATAAGATCTTTATTATGATCGAGCTAGGTTACAACTGAAACTTTAAAATTATCTATCAAAGAGTGAGACCAGCATGATAACACAGATATGGGCAAATCTCAGAAACTTTTGACTTTCGTGTAACTTTGAAATTAAGTTACTTCATAGTCATATTTTTTTACTCTATCTCTGATAATTTTTTCGAAAATATAGTATTACAGTATAAAAAAAGTTATTTTCCACATTAAGAATTTTTTTTTTACCTATAGAACGAGTAAAAGGCAAAAAGTATAAGAAAAATACAAAATTTTATATGTTACTATTAAAATATTTAAAAAGTTTAATGTTCTTACGATTGAAGCATCTGATTTTAGTTTGTTAAACTCAAATGGGGTTCATAAGAAACTTTGAAAATCAAAATTTTTTATGAAAAAATTATGTGCTTTGCTTAGATTTATGACAGTGTTTGTCAGAAGTTTCGGTACTACAATTCCGAAAAAATCATTAAAATCTGGTACGTCTCTTATCATTTACACAGCATGCTTTGCACCGATTTCTAAATTACATATTCATTTTCTATAGACAAAAATGAATAAATTAAGCTTTGGTAGAGGTGTGTGCTAAAATCGCAACCTGGTTAAAATTAGCTTATACTGAATTAAAAGAGTGCGAAACTTTTTTTTTCAAGACATTTTCAGTTAGCACTCTAATAAAAAGCAATATTTCCCGTTCTTAACTATTGTTCCTTCTTCTAAATCATACTAAGAAGTGTACGTTTTGTCGCTGACGCTACATATTTTATGGATCTTTAAAATTCAGTAGTTAATTACAAAGAAAAATCATTGATATTTTTCATACATTACTTTTTAAGTAGAGAAAAATTTTATTGATAAAAATGTTTAGTAAAATTACGTGTTATTTTTAATTAAAAGCTTCACTATAAAATGTACATATTTAGAAAAGTGAACAAACTTTTACTTAAATATAAATAATAAGTTAAATTTTTATCATTTGTTATAAAAAATTAAAAATTTCTATATTAATTTAAAATTTTGCGCTCACATAATTTCTATAGTTCAAATATTAAAGAATGCAAGCTAGGGCAGTGAGAAAAGTGAAAAAAAATTATCCTTATCAATAACAGTCTTATAAACATAGGTATAAACAACTTACGTCGAACGTTATCAGTATCAGTAGTCTTTGTGACTCTTTGTGACTCGGCCACGTAAATTCGTTTCGTGTTACTGTTTCGATAGTTCAACGTCGCACTATGGGACCAAATGATGAAATCCATCTCAAAAATGGTTTTGGTGAATTTCGTAATTTGAAAAATCTAATGATGGGATTATATACCAGAAATAGGGTTCTTCCTAACACAGTAAATTTTTTGTATCTTACTTTTGTTCTAGGTACCTAAAATTACCGTTAAAAATGACATTTCGATATTTTTATTTTTTAGAATTATTGGAAGTGAGGGTTTGAAGTCAATTATTTCGTATTTTTCTGGACAGAATTTATAAGTATTATACCTTTTTGAAAAGCCCAAGCCCTCTTCTTTACAAAACAGTTATATTTTTTTAATTAAGTTCACCAGTAAATTAATAAAAAAAATGAGTAAGGTGCAGTATATTTTTCATGTGCAACACATTTTCATAAACATCATATAAGTGACTATGTTTCCACAAAATTTATAAGTTTTTATCATTTATTTCCAATATTATTATAATTCTAAATTTTATTTTTAGAATAAAATATTTTTTGTTTTCCAATTTTAAACTACTACTACTAAATGAAACAAAATCTACAAATTTGTTATTTTATTTTATTAAAAAAAAATAAAATAATTTATTTCTATCTGAAATGTTTTAATATTTTAAATTCTTAGTTATACAAGTATAAGTGTGCAAAATTTCAAAAAAAAAAATATTGAGAAACGAAAAAGTTATGGATTTTTGAGATGGTTTGCACCATTTGGTCCCAGTGCGTCACCGGAAAATGAGTGAGAATTTCTTAAGCATTCGTTAATAAAAGAGGAACACCATCAATTATATTTTCTGATGTAACAATGGTGCTATAAACTTAATTTTAAAGGTGTGCTTAGTTATTTTCTCTTTACGCGTTTTCAAAAGTCTAAAGTCAAAAGTTTCTGAGATTTGCCCATATAGGGTCCTGATAACAATTATTGCAATCATACGTATATCTTAGTGTATATAAATTATTAGGTGCTGCCAAGCTCAATAATACATCAGACGTCATGATGACGTATTTTTTTGATGGCTCAAATATGGAGTGTCATGTTTGTTCAAAAATCTTTTCAGAGCCTTTAAACGTCTCTAGGTTTTATTTTTTGGCTACTCGACATTGTTAGTGTTGTTCAAGCTGAATTACTTGCTATCAGAGAAAGCATTCTAGGTACCCAAACAAGATCGAAGCCCGAACCTGAATCCTTCTATCATCAGATGCAGTCAAACGTTCAAATTGATCCAGAAATGCTGAAAATTGAGGGCCTGAATATTGACCTTACACTCTCATCTGGCTTCCGGATAACAAAGATGGGAATGAACGGGCAGTGGAGTAGGACATGCGAGGATTAGATCTTCTTGGATAATTTGTGGAGTTATGAAAGGCAATAGTCTCTTAATTTGTCTGCAGTATACTGCCGGCCGTATACATATACAAGAACGTTGTTGCCTGTAGGGACACTATACTCTGTCCAACAAAAATTGTCAGTACAGGCCTTATGGGAGAGCTTTTCCTAAAGCAGTGGCGCCTGATGCACCCTCACTACATTGCGTTAGGAAAAATGCCACTAAAAAAAGAGCAAGCCACTGACTCTTCTTAAGGAATTGTTGTTGTAATCCTTTGCAAAAGTTGTACACCCCAACACGACCGTCGTATCCCACTGCTGCTGAGAAATGAGATACTGTCAAGATTAAGAGTGTCAAGTCAAGTCTCAAGTGTCACTCAATACGATCGTGCGCTCTTTATCTACATCAAAACAGAGTTACCATTATCATTCTCAATTGCAAGCAAGGAGCTTTTTCAGAGGTTTTTTATTAAGGAGCTTTTGGGATTTGAAGCTTTTGAGAACACATTTTAAGAAGATGAGTATGTTGAGTGTTGTCGTATTGCTTTTCAACTTAAAAAAAAACGCGCCTATTATCTTACCGCTTGGCGTTGTGGGAAAAGGTAAATTGAATATTGTTTTCAGTCGTTTTGAATCGGCAGACGGTAGCCCTACGCGTTTTTTTACTCTCATTTGCGGCGATTTATAATGTAAACTACGGAATCCCTGTGAGAGCTTTAAAAGGCGACACACTTATGCATGGCAATGCAACCAGAATGAGAAACAAACGTCCTATCTTCCCTGTACTGACAATTTTTGTTGGACAGAGTATAGCAAATAAAAGAGCTTGCAACGAAGCTAGGCTATCCTACATAACAATACTTTCTTTCGTAGAACTGGAGAATGGCATTCCCTCTACAAAAATTTTCTGGTCAAAATAGAACACAATTTGATGAACTTTCAGAAATGAAGATCAAACTTTCCATTTATTTTGTCATCGCGACGAAATAACTCTAGGACGAACTTCTTTTACTCCTGTTTCGTGCGTTTTGTTTGATTCCTTACACTACGAGGCACCGGACTTTTTTTCTGCAAAGGGGCCGGATGATGTCTCAATTGGATAAATAACTGCCTCAGTACCAGTCAACAAGCTGCCTTATTTTAGCACTGTCTTGATGGATTCGGATGCGTGTGGTGGTCCGGATGAGTGAGCCATGAAACTTCCACGACAATAAAAAATAACAAAATTTACTACATCCTTTCTTTCTGAACTCAAACTCAAATGAGAGACTCCGTGAGATTGTCCACAGTATCCCATATCAATTCCATCCACTTGTGCAAATTAGGTATGGTATCGGAATGGCGTACATCAGCGCCAATTGGGCCACTCCACCATTGGTCCCTGAGATACCCCTGAAAAATATTTTTGTTTTTAATTTTAAGTGTCAAATACTTGGGTGTGGTATGAGCAATGAGCCCAAACCTCTGCTATGATATTTCAACGCTCTAACCATTATACCAAGGAATACTACACGCGAATAAGATGTTTTAGGCATTAAACATTTTCACAAAGCAAAGGCTATACCTATTTACAAACAAGTAAAACGAAATTTTTATAGAAGCTCTCTTTTTCCAAGAACAATTGACTCTTTCATTTCTGAATGGACATAAACCATGGGAAAAAATGCCAGCCATATTTGTTATATAAAATTATAACTTTACAAAATACTGAGAAATGAAGCCATTGTGCCCCAGCTTCCAATACAGTATAGGAACCTAAATGATTGATTGCTATTAAGTTGATTTAATTTGCTGACGTCACCAACTCACCACAAAATAATCCCAACTTAATTCTTTCAGCTAAAAGACATTCTATATACAAAGAACTATGTTTAACTAAACTGCTGGCCACAATTTCTCTTAGTTTGATTCAAAAATCCCGACGAAATCACCTTGCATCCGTCATATTCATCTTCTTTCAAAGTGAGTCACTCAATCTTCATTAATGTCAACACCAGTGCTGCCACACGTTCTTATCTTCTTAGTCGTCAGTAAATGTGTTCATGATGACAACAATAATGACAACTTTCTCTTGGTCTTCGCCTGTCAAACGTCAATTACCAGGCATTTATAAGAAAAACTGCATAAAAAGTATGAAAAAGTTCTTCAGAAAATTGAAAAGCTAAAGATAGAATGAAAGGCAAAAAAAAAATACACAACAGAGTGCCTATGCTCAAGGATCTGCCAGCCTTCAACGCATCAGACTTAGATGTCATTTGTGACGCAAATAAATGAGTTGTCAAACTTTGTCTATTTGCGTGCCGCCTCATTAATTGTCACCGCAAATTTTCTGTGAAAAAAAGTAAAACCCAACAACCAACAACTGTCAAGTGAAGTGTGACAAAACTGTGCCTCGGGGGCGTCTTAATGAAAATTGTTTTGTTTTCGGCAAACTTACTTTCCAAAGTACTTGTTGCCGAATTAAGTCCCATCGCCACCACCACATCGTTTTCCAAAGGAAATGGCATGTTGGGGTAAGGCCTAGCGTAGCTTTGGCAGGCTAAAGCTAAGAGATCCCACAAAACGAGATAATCTTAGCAAGGCGAAGAAAATTTGAATTCCTTGGTTGGCTTCGTGCCAATAAAAATAAAACAACACTAAAACAAGTCCTGGAATGGTGTAATAATGGGGGGCGCTATTGTTGCAATACCTATAGCGTTTCTGGGTTTTTGAATTTGTGAACGCCACAAAGTTTGGCGATAGAAAGAAAGGGTTGCCTCAGTCGGCCCACCCGAGAGATGACTTGGTGGACCGAAATCTTGATGAGGGTATTGCATTAATTGTCACAGTAATGGGATTCGAAATTGGGTTTTCGTATTTTAATGAAAAACATTCAGGATTCTTGAAATGTTTTGTTTATTGGGACATCAGCTCGCTTTGTTTTTTTTTAGTCTTTTCAGAGTCGTAATTGATTTTGTTTTATTACTAATTAAAACTTTTCTCGCGAGTTGATGAGAAGAAGTTTGTGGTAAGGGTGGTGTTATGGGTTGGATAGGGAACTTGAGATTTTTGGTGCATTATGAATGCAGAAAGGACACATTCTTATCGTGCCCAGATTTTTAACAATTTAAAGTCTTTGAAATCCATAGCTTTTAAGAGGGTTGTTAATTTATTAATTACAGTTGTCTATAGACAATTTAAAAAAAAGGTAGTCTTACAAAAATATAATGCTAATTTATGTACGTCTCCTTAAACCTTACTCTAATAAATTATTTTTGGGACAACAATATCATACATAGAGGTCAGGAAAATAACGATCAGGCCAAAACCAAAACCAAATGTAAAAAAAAGAGCCAAGTTCTAAAATTCTTGTATACAAAAACCTTTGTGTAACAAGTCAGCCGTGAAAAGTACTGAGATCTAAAAGTAAGCCAAGTTCTTACTTCATTAAGGTTAAATACCGAATATTTAAAGTAGAATAATATTGAAAGAGCTACAATGTAATAGAGAAATTCTATTATTTAATGATGACTGACTTAAATTTGATGGGCTTACTTGGTTCGAAAGGTTTTAAAAACTTGACCAGTGAACCCATCAAATTTTAGTCAGTAATCATTAAATAATAAAATTTCTCTATTACATTGTAGCTGTTTCAATATATCCAAATTGAGCACCCTGGGAAATTAATGAATTTTCAAGATGCATGTATAGTATCAAAATGACAATAAAAATACACTTCGAATAAAAAATCTTAAATTTTCTATTTTTCGCTTTGAATGTACATTAAGCTATACTTTTCTACCAAATTTCATCATTCTACAGCATTCGGAACTGTACCATATAAATTTAACATTTTCTCAGAAAGTGGGCGGATACCACTCCCCCTGAATGGAAAACCTCAATTTTCATTTTTGGTCCTTTATATGCAATTTAAGCCCTACCATTCTACCAAATTTCATTGTTCTACTGCAATCGCAACTGCTCCATTCAACCAACACCAATTCGGAGAAAATGGGCGAATGCCACGCCCCCTGAATTTAAAACCTCAAATTTTCGATTTTTGCCTGTGCTTGCATGACAAGACCTACCGTTGTGAAAAATTACAAGATTCTACGATGTCGGGAAGTGCTCCATAATTTTGATGATCTGTCAGTCAGTAAGTCAGTTACGGTTTTTGTGATTTTTGAGGCTTTATTGAAATTTAGTGAGGTGCCTGTGCCTAACTAGCTTAGCTGGCTTCATTGGTACTAAAGTTAGGGAGGAGTCAAAAGTCGCCTGAGTTTGTTCCTGTTAAAAGGGTGTAGTGCCAGAACTTGTCTTGGGCGCTACCGTGCCCTTTGATACCGTTGCCGTATGCCAAGTAATTCTAAATTTATAAATTTTAAGTTATAATGTATATAGCCTTAAGAACAAATTAGCAATTCCATTTTTACTTGCGACTTACATATAGATAGATACTATAAGGCAAGTTATGCAGTCGTAAGAAAAACCGAACTCGAGATTTTGATCAAAGATAACTTTACGATGATAGCGAAGACGAAAAAAGTGGGTCTCACAATTTTGACTGTCTGTCTGTCGTTTCGACTACAGCCTAATCGGCTAGGCCGATTTTCGTCAAACTTGGTAGATATCGTTCTTAATTTTTCTCCCAGACGTTTTTTTTAAGACCAAAAATAACTTAGCCTGCCATACGATTTTTTTCGAAATTTTATAAAACTTTTTTTTTTCTCAAAAACTGTCCTACAGATTTAAAAAAAAAATCAAAAAAATTCATGTAGTTAAAGCTAGGTAATGGTTGAAAATTTTTTTTACAAAAAATCGTTATTTTTGGTACCCCCCCCCCCCCCCCCCCACGAACCATTTTTATGTTTTTGATTTTTTCAAAAACGGGATGACCGAGTTTGATCATTTGTTTATGTTAAAGCTCCCCTGGAGTTTCAATACTAAAAATTTCCAAATATTTAAGGAATATTTAAGCCGCAAACATTAAACTTAACGCTGCGGATTAGATGGACATAATTTTTTGGAATTAATGTCAAATTACTCCACCACCTTGCCTACATGAATTGACTGATGATGAACTTTCATTGCTGGTGCAAAGAAGGGAACAGAATTTCCTCGTCGCTCGAAAAGTGTCGAAAGATCCATCAAATCTGTGACCAAAGCAAACCAATGTGTCGAGAGAAGGACTTATAAGAAATAAAGTAGAATCACGAAGTAAAATGCCCTCTTTTAATTTCAAAGGTCAATTTTCAATGTATTTTTTTTTACGTTTTTTAACTTTTCCAACCTTTTTTGCAATAAAAATATATTTATTTATTTTTTGAAGTCCTTTCATAAACTTTTTTTTATATTTTCAAGGATACTAAAATATTTATTACTTAATCTCAATTTTCATTTAATAAATCAAGTCAATAAATTAAAATAAAAAAAAGAATACCAAGATATAGTTTTCTACTTTATTTCAAGATCTTTAAGCTGTGGTAGAGCCCCAAAAGTTATGTCCAAATCAAAAAGTGAATACATATTCAGGATCTACTCGTTAATACGCAACTTTTGATACCCCTTTTCCCCCTTTACCCCCTATTCGAGAAACTTTTTGTCTTCATACAACGACGGTACACGTTATTGCTAAGTCGGGCTTTATCTCAAAGTTTGCATTATTGCTAATGTTGGCTCCATCCGGTTTTTGTTTTGCCTCTTGCCTCGGGCTCTTGTTTCCTCTTCCTCGCTTCTTTACAAAACTTGAACTTTAATTTATCAAATAAAGACTTAAAGTCAACCAACCAGTTTTCCAACCATCGCATCTGGAAGCAACATTTAAAATTTAGTTACAGCAAATCGTTTAAGCAAATCGTGTATTTTATTTCTATTTTTATTCCAATCAACATAAGTGTTTCCCGATATCGAAATTTTAGTTTTTTAATAATTTTGAAAGCTTATAGCCAGACATACTATCGCACAAGAACCCCTCCACTACACCATCTCTGCAATATTAAAAGTCTTCCCTCATAGCCACTGGCAAACGTTATCTTGGTCTTGTGAGTTCTTATTCAAATATTTGATGCAAAATTGTGGAAAATGTTTATTTTGCACCATCGATTGATGGTGGAATCACTCAAAGTTGAAAACCAAACGAAATCGCACTAAATAAGTACCTGACCACAAATCGTAGGTACCTAAACTTAGAAACGACGACGATGACAATGTTGTCATTGAGGGTAATACTACTTGTGTAACCAATTTGCAGGTGAGACCTTCAACTTCAATTATTATGATTGTAAAAGTTTTGCCACAAAAGTTGTTCCCCGACGACGTTGCAGTCGCAGTCGCACAATCAATCATATTAATCAAATTGCAAGGAAAACTGAAAAAGTCGGTGTTTGCGAATGTAACAAGGCGGGTAAGTGAAGGATATAATGGGAAAGTTTTTCCAAAAAAATAAAAGTTATTTTTTTTTGTTGGTGAAAATTCAATTTAGTAAAACCTTTTGTGGGAGAAAAGTGATGTTGAATTATGGAGTTTGAAAAAGTTCAGTGGCATAACAAAAACCCTTTAACTAGCTTTCTAATTTGTCTATTTATTTAGGTTAGTTACAATATGGGATTGTAGGTTTCAATTTTAAAATCCCCGAGGAAATATATTTCCCTCCCATTATGATATTTAGACATTCGAAACCAATGTGCATCGATATCTCCTTTTAAATCCTCTCCACCTTTCCTCGAACGCTCGCACTGTTCTCAAACATTTTAAGGGTAAATGGTTCACTAGCAGTTAAAATGTCTCAACTGATTTCATCAATAAAAATAGGCCAGTTAGCAGAGACAAAATGATATTCCAAAAAATAAGATGATCAAATTTTATAATGGTAGTGCGTTGGGCTCTAATGCAGAAGGTCTTGGGTTCGATTCTCAGCCGCTCTAAAAATGTTTTCCAGGTGTGTGCTGCCTCTTTCGAGGATTCGACAAATCCTCTAAGAATATCTCATATCTTGAAAAGTGCTGCCCATTAGCTGTTCGGAATCGGCAAAAAATTGTAGGTGCCATCCTTTCCTGGTAACACGCACACAGAAATGTTTGAGAGTTGTAAGTCACTAGGTCCTGGTTCTCTTCGAGCTGTTATATCACCAAATTTATTCATCCGGTTTTAGTAAGAAGGTCCTAAGATTTCAAGATAATAGCAGAGCTCAACTATGACTTATAATTTTATGATGTAAAACAGTAACAGACATAATGAGAATGGAAAACTTTTCAGTTTGTTTGATCAAGTGCCAAACATGGATAATGGCTTGGGTGGTATGTTATGCTTGACTGATAGAAAACAGGTTTGTGTTTTCAAAACATTGTATTCTAGGTGGGCATTAATACCCCATTATAAAATTCGGAGTTTAATAAGCTTAAAATATAATTGTAAGTCTGGAATCGAATCAATGAAAGGGATTAGGAGTATGAAGATAAGAAAGAGTGTTGGACACTAAACTGAGCCTTGGGTCACGCCAACATTTGTTGTCATTACTTCTTATCAGACTTAGGACTCTCCAAAGGAACTCAAGTTGTACGGACGGAAAGGTACTTAGAATCACACGAAAGAGATACTGAACGATTAGGTCAAAACGATCAGTTTACCCCTAAGAAAGAGAGGCGAGAACCAGGAAAAACTTGTTGGCAGGTCGCTCAGATGGTCTTATTCTCCCAATTGCGTTGGATTCAGTGGGATAAGTACTTCTGATTTAGGTTTTTGGAGTCAATGTTGTTCTCAGTCATAGGACGAGGATTCCGATGAAGATGAATTGGGCTTTGTTACTTATGACTCTGATGGAAATTCTAGCCATTCAAATCACCCCGATTATTTTGAAACGTCTGGCGCACAAAACGAAAAAATTGAGCTAGTAGAAATACCTGGAGATCAAGCGAATGGCCAATGGCGAATGGCAAAAGCCAACGAATTCTTGTTGAATAGCACCGTAACACCTAAATCTCGCCCAAAAGAGTGCGAAGATGCGAACATACCAAACATGAAAACAGTTTTACCAATTTTCATTTATTCTGCGATTTTAAAATATCCTTCAATCGCTCACTACTGGAACACTGGCAACTTTTCCAAGAACTCTTTCATACTCCAAGTGATGTCAGGCAATAGATTTCAGCTGCTACTAAAGTTCCTTCACTTTGCGAACAACTTTGCTATTATAGGTAAACGATTAGGAGAGGTTAGTACAGTCCTAAAGCTTCATGAAAGGAATTTCGACAATGCATGAACACCGAACGAAATATTGACTGCTGACGAACCTATGATTCTTTGGCGTGGAAGCATAACCCCGAAAAATCACAAAAGTGTACAAGCCTTGTGTACGGTTACACCTACACCAGTTCAATATAACGTAGGCTAAACTAAAAGCAACAGCCAAAAAGATAGACCAACCGCATCGAACTCACGCTTGACGCAAATTGTTTTGTATCTGGCCAAATAATATTCAGGCCAAGGAAGAAGTTTTGCAACCTATAACTTTTATACATCAGTGTTTTAAGCCAATCACCTTCGTCAAACCCATCTTTTTGGTACACTTCGGAGTAATAGGACAGGAAATCGAAAAGAGGTTACTAATGCTTAAGATGAAAAACATGAAGTAAAAGGCAGAGAGATATATGAGACATTTACGTTGAGGAAGTAGGGACAGAAAAAAAAATAGAGATGGTCAGGAAATAAAATAGTTACGCATGATCGTTGACTGAAATCTCGCTAAGCAAGGAATCGATATATCAGAGCGAATGGCTTGCTACTTTATACGTCATTGCTGAAAACAATTAAAAGGTATTATAAAATACTCGTAGCTTTTGAAAATTTGCTATCAAAGTACATAGTGAACGCCTTGGTTCAAAAACCATAACAAATAAAATGCACAACTGGGTCATACGACCTTGCTCTTATATAAAAGACTAAGAATTTCAAAATTGAATGTTATTAGAGAAAAACTGTTCATAAATAATTAAATTCATTTCTTAAATAACTTAATTAACTCTTTTGGTACTTGGGCTAAGAACAGGATGCCATGTGATTCAAGCTGATATTAGTTTTTGCAAGAACAAAAATTATAAGTCGTTGTAGAAGTTCTTTAGTAAAATAAGCTCTTATATACTAAATTTTTAAAACATTTTTAAGAAAAACTTTTGGTACACCAATTTAATTTTTTTATTATTCTACGAATAAAGATTAAATTTCCAAAAAAAAAAATTACTGAGCCGTTTTTGAAATACAGAATTTTTCAAACAAAAAATTCATTCTTTTCAAAAATTCAAAACTATTTTTTTAAGGTTTTGAAATTCAATGCTTTTCGAACATTTTAGAACTTCTCTTTAATAAATTTCATTCAAACCGTTATGCCAATGATGAGATATTACAAATTTGAAAAAATGTTTCTATGGCAGCTACAGTCAGTAATATTTCAATTTCAAATTTTTGTTAATTAAATTATAAATTGTAAAAATTCATCGAAAGAAGAACAATTTTATTAAAATTGTTGGCGCCGCGCCGTGTTCAAGCAAATACGATTTTCGAAAACCATTTTTTAACATGTGTATGGTAGGTACTGTTATTTTTAGGTTAAATAATTTTTTTTTCTCACATCTTGTAGATTATATTGAGAAACTTTTATTTATGAAGTTTAAAAAAAATCAAGCATGGGGTTTCAGGAATATTGAGCTTAGAATTTTTTTTTTTTTTAATTTTTTTAAATTTGAATGCATGATAATATTCAAATTTTTGAGCTTTAGCATACGAAAATGATCAAAATCGGCTTACCCTTTTTCAGAAAATGAAGAACAAAAAAAAAATGGTTCCAAAGTTCCCGACCTACAGCCTAAACCACTGAAGCTATTTTCTTCAAACTCGGTACTCAAGGGTCTTCGGTGATTCCCTAGAGAAGAAATTGAAATTTTCTTACCTCCATAACCCCATACAGCCGTTATGTAAGATCTTATTTATCTCGAAAACGGCTCTAAAGATTTCGATTAAAAAAATATTAAGTGTGTGATTATGGACATGAACTACATTTTGGTCAAAACATTTTTGGAAAAATTGTATAAACGATACCTGTCACACAATGGTTTTTCCAACATTTTCTTTAACGGTTCTAACGATTTTGAACAAAATTTTTGATAATACAACATTTTAAAGAAATTTCTTATAATTATAAGAAATTAATTTAATAATAAATCGATTTTCAAACTTTGCTTACATAAATTCATACTTTTCTAGAAATCAGACAGCGATTTTAGCATTTGAACAATTTTCTCTAATTAAGTCCATGATTTTATATTATTTATAATCAATTGTTAAATTGCAAAGTAATCTTACAAAAGAGCAAGTACGTTCGACTTAATCGTGCATTTTGTTGCTCAATTAAATGAAATACATATGCTTATACTTTAAAATAAGTGGATTAAGTTTTCGTATAATTTTTTTTTCTGCTAATTTTAGACCTTTATATTAGTCCCTTTTTTGAAATGTACCTGAGTGTTTCTTCAACAGGCCACTCAAAAAATTATAAAAAAATGTTAAATGTTTTTAATTTTGTTCAAAATCATTTTTAATTTCTTAGAAATTTCTGTATCAAAAATTTCTTTTCAATGCTATAGGTCAATAATGAGATATATAGTAAAAATCAAAAGAAAAATGTTCTAGAGTAGGTACAGTAATGTTTTAATTTAAAATTTTTATATCGTAAAAATCTAGTGGCCGTTTTCAAAAAAAATACGATTTCCGAAAACCAGTTCTTATCATTTGTATATTTGATACCTAACCTTATTTTTAATAAGAATCATCTAATAAACATCTTGCAGATGGTATTAAGAACCTATTAATTGTCAAGTTTGAAACATAATGAGCATGTAATTTTTGAAATATTGAGTTTTCAAAAGAGAAAAACTTAAAAAAAAAAAATAACACACGCAAAGGCCGAAGAAAGACAAACACTTCTTTGCCGGACTTCTCAATCATGACATTGTTAGGTTTGAAAAAATCCTCGAAGTCTATAGAGCAAATAAACGCAATGATAAACAAATGAAATACCGGACTGCAAGATTGCTGTAATCAAGGAAAAACAGACAAGAATACGACCCATATACTTCTCCATCGTCGAAGTTAGTTCATTTTTGGGCGAATACCAAACTTTCCTTTAAATAAATGAAATGAGTACAATTTTTGACATCGAAAAATTAAACGAAAGCAAATCAAAAATCTTCCAAGAAAACAAGTAAAAAAAAGGAGAAATATTAAATAAAATCGTACGATAAAAAAAGAAATACTTAATCATCACTTCTCTTATTAAATTATTCTTTCTAATTTCGTCTTTCTTAACACTTACTGCCTTTGAGGGCTTCTTTCTTTCGGATTTGAAACAGAAAAAAAAACCTTTTATCAAATTAAATCCGTCTCCCCTCACTGGCACCGCTACCCCTAGGCCATGGCCATGGTCGATGGTCCTCGTACTGATTCTTACTCAAATAATAATAATTCTATAATAAAAACAAAGTGTCAGATAAGACCAACACCGCAACTCTCCACCTACCACTTATCTCTGTATTCACCCTCTTTTAGCAAGTATTTGATTGCTTGCGGCTTTTTAACCAAAGGTCTTTTGGATTGAACGTTTAAATGGCCAGAACTGCTTTTCCCTTAAAAGAGAAATTGAATTTTCAATTTGCATGCAACATTTAATGTTAAATATTTAAATTGTTTCAAATAAATTAAATTAAAATAATAATGAGCCTTGGTTAATTTAAAAAATTCGATAGAGGACAAAAAAATTAATTTTCCAAAGAATACAATTATCACTGTTTGTGTTTTAAATTATTATTTATAAAAAAAAAAAAAAAATATAATAAATTTGAACCAAATCAAAAAAAAAAAAAAGAAAAAAATTGAATAATGAGTCAATAAATTCAGTAAAATGAAAAAAATAAATATTTATAGATTTGATTATGTTTACACAAAACCAAATTAATTGATCAAAAGAAAATAATTGTTAAGTTATATTGCGAATAATAATCCAGCTTCAAGCCCGCTGGTACAAGCAAACAACATGTACTTGTCACATTTGTGGCAACAGTCCTTAGATCTTTATTGATTTGCAAGACCACCTCAGGGTGTAAGCGTAATGAAATTTCACTCATGTGCCATTCACCATTCTGTTTGGAGAGGGTGGTTTTATTTTGTCAATACGGCTGATTATACATTTTTATACAACCCCCTAGTGCCACGTAATTATTATCGTCACATCAGAAAATAACGACAAATGAAGCCTGCGAACTTGTGCTGGTTGGCAATGGCAGGTTTTCATTCCATAAATGTAAAAACGCTAATTGCTTAATTTGTTGCTATTTTCCGTATGCAATTTGCAAATTTAACAAAGGAGTTCAACCAATAGAAATTCCCACAGTTACAAACTAAGGGAATGAAAATTATGAAATCATATGGATTGTGACTCGGGGCAAACTTTGTATAATGGAAAACGTTTGGTTACAGAATCGATTGAGCTTAATAATTACTAAGCGCACTACCCCAGGTGTAATTGGTACAATCGTCAATTAGGCTTTGCGTTTGAAAATGAAAACGTCATTTTATTTTTATTTTTCTGCTCAAATTAACAACCGAAATTTATTGAGACGCTAGTTGAATCTCTTTCACCAGTTTTTGCAGACGTACAAAAAGCCCACTTACCCCTCGGCATAGTGGTTAGTGCATTATACTGTCATGCAGAAGGCCTGGGTCGATTACGAGTCTCTGCTAAAAAAAATTTCCTCTTTCGAGAAAGTGATAAATCTTCAAATTCTGGACCGGGCAGAAAATTATAGGTCGCGTCCATTCCTGGTAACACGCCCACAAGAATGATTGAAGGTTGTAGATTTAGGCTATTAGTCCAGTCAAAGCGTCGTGAAAAAGGGCCAGACCTTGCGCGCAGAGGCATGGTCTATTTTTTTTTCCATAGATCGATAGGAACTTATGAGAAAGACTTAAAACCAAATTTGCACCACCTGACAACTTTTTTACCAAAGTTATTGGTAAAAATGTGTTTTGTGTCATTTTTTGGTCATTTACGAATATCTCGGTTCCAGTATCTCGTACAGAAAAAAATAAAACATAATATATTTATTCACAATAACATTAGCTATTATTTTATAGAACAAAAAAATTGTTTAAACAAATAAAAAAAAAGTTATAGTAAGTTAAAATAATTTTTTGTTGTTTGAAAACCACTTTTTCATGATTATAAAGAAAAAAAGCTCGTTTTTGAAGTCTTTTTATAATTCCCTACAATTTACATAAAATTTAAATCAACCCTTTATGGCTAACGGAAGCCGAGAAATAAATTAATGAACAAAGGTAAGTCAGCGCACCCACGCAATTTAATGTTTTCAAATTTTAATTAATATCTCAGCCCCAGTATACCGCAAAGTAAAAAATAATAAACTTTATTATTTATACATAACAATATTTTCTACCAACTTGCGCTTAATTAAATATGTTTAAACAAATAGATAAAAAGTTACCGTTGGCTTAAAAGTTTTTTTTTTGCTTTTAATATATTTTTTCATAATTATTGAGAAAAAAAATGTGTTTAAAATTTTTTTAAGTTTAAGTTAGAGCTGAGAGAAAAATTAAATTTCTCCTCCGAAGACCTTATAAGTAGATACTGAGTTTAAAGAAAATACTTCCAGTAGCTTAGGCTGTAGGTTCAGGTACAGACAGAGAGAACTGCGAGACCCACTTTTTTCGTGTTCTCTATCATCATAATTTCATCTTTGATCAAAATCTCGAGTTCCAAATGCAGAAGTTGCCCTCCAGTATCTATATCGCAAGTAAAAATAATAAAGAATCATTAAGAAGAAGAATCAATTATGTGTCAACAAAGACTAAGCAGTTTAGCAATAGTCTCGATAGAAGATAACATAATTACAAAGGTTGCATACGAAAAAACTTAAATATAGAAGGCTTTGCTCATGTAAAAGTGAGAAGAGCTAAATTTACATAAAATATGTAATAGGTACGTTATTAAAAATACTTTATGGGCACTCAGTAATATGTATCTTTTTAATATGATATATATTTATAATTTATTTAAATATTATATACCTATAAGGGTGGTCCTTATTCCTAAGAATTTTTTTTTCTTTAATTTAGCGTAATTTGATTATATACCATAAGAAAGTATTTCAGTATTTTCTTGCAATTTTTTAAATGACATTTAGAGGTCGCTACCAAGGTTTGAATTTTAAATAAAAACTCAAAATCTATATTTGTTAGATTCTTTTATTTTTATAGCCAGGACATAAAAAATATTACAAAATTTTTGTTGCTATAAATTAAGATATTATGTAGATATTTGAATCATTTATTTTTAAGATACATACAAGGGTTGACTTTGTATTAGGGTACTTTTTCCTATACTCTTTTACCAACAAAAGCAAATATTGCTTCATTATTTGTAATTAATTTATTATATTCTTACATTGTAGCATCACCGCGCTCAGCTACGTCGTTCACTACTCGCAAAAAATGAACGATATTTTTGGCAGCTACATAATCAGTGTCTTCTTTCCAAGTTTCCACGGCTTTTTTCAAAAAATTTGATGAAATACTTAGGATCTGGAAGAATCTTAAAAAATTACTACTCACGAAGTTTTCTATATTTTTTTCGTGGATATGTGTGTGTCTACGACAAGAGCAATAGTGAGCAAGAACGTAGACCATGGCAGGTCATTAGTGCCAATTACGAGCAGGAGCATAAGACTAGTGCTAGAGCATCAAAAATTAAGAAAACCTGTGCACAACCGCACGCAACCGAAATCAGAACATCCACCAACCCTTTGTGCAGCGCGCACAACATCTCAACATCATCGTCATGTCGGTCCGCAAAATGCAACAACAAAATACATTAGCGAACCCAGATCAAGTCAACAAGAACCAGAGCAACGACGATGAACATCATCATCGCCACCCGAGTAGCGGTGGTTGCGACCGAGAAATAAGAATTCTCGTATAGAGCCTGCGCACATAGACCAACCCTTTGGTACACAGAGCAACGACGCACAGTGCGGTATTTTGGTCGAAAACCTGGCCAAAAATATTTGGGCACATTTTTCATATCAAATAGGTACCAAATGACTAAAAAGTTATTTGGAAGGATAAATTTTCATTTTTTAGGTACAGTAAAACCCACTTAAATGCCCATCCCGATTAGCCGAAAGAAAAAAAAATATTAAAAATCTAAAAAAGCACGTACAACACTGCGCTATGATTTTTTTTAAAGCTAATATTTTATTCTTTGTTTTGTTTTTTGATTCAAGTTGTTTAATTAAATAGTTTTTGAGAAATTAAGTTTTAAAGTTGAAATTTAGAAAAAAAAATTTTTTTTTCGGTTTTTAATTTATTTTTTAAAAAAAAATTGTTTATCAAGGACATTTTTTTTGTCAATATTCAATGACCTGATATATTTTTAGTCAAATACTTAAAACCTCATTCCGATAAATGTCATAGTTTATAAGAAATTAGAAAAAAACTGAAAGATACTTTTTCCTAGAAAATCCCTTTTTTCCTTTTTTTTATGAGTGAAATTTTCTTAATCCGGGTGTTCAAATTTCATTCCAAAATTTTATGTCCCAATATTCAGGTAACCAAGTCTAAGATACCTGCGACCCTTTTAATCCAAAATTTGAGAAGGGGATTAGTTTTAGTTGCATATTTTATGATTACAGGTCAATTACTCAATAAAAAGATTAATCGTTTTTGTCTTATATGCAAGTAGGTAATAAAAAAAGACCTGGAATAATTGAATTTTCTAGTTTATATTTTATTATTTATTCATCATCATAAACATCTTCAAAAACATCATCATCACCATCATCATCATTATTACCATCATCATCATCATCATCATCATCATAATCATCATCATCGTCATCATCATCATTGTTATTAACAGTCAAAAATTCGAGAGCCTCCTTTGAAAACGACTGTTTCTTGGTCTTACTTTTTGTCCTTAAACTACTGAGATAAGGGTCTGACGTCAATAGAAGCCGGTTAATCACATCCTCGTTGCATGCCGTCCTGGAGAATTTTCGTGAAAAATTTTCTCTGTATTGGCGGAAATGCTTATTTCTAGCTTCCGCGGCTTCTTCGGACAACTGACCGATTGGCAACAATGCATGGGATATGACACTAGCAGAATGAATTAAAATCTTATGCACTGTTGGAGACATAGGCTGCCATGGATATAAGCTAACATAATGTTTAGCAGTATCCATCGTGAATTTTTCGAATTTTTTAAGATCTATCTCATAACCAGAGGATATCACTTCTAATATAGTTTTGAATTTGTTAATTAATGATAAATCCACGCCTGTAATGGAAGCTGCTTCTTCTTGGCTATTGAAAAATCTACGAGAGGTGTTGCCGTCATTGGTGTTGCCAAACCCAGCTTTTGGAATGTCCACCAGTAAGCCCAATTTGTCGTGGAACTCTTTTTGTATCTGTCTCTTGGCCGCTTGAATTTTTTCCCGGTCACTTTTATCTGTAACGCGTCCCTTATGCACGTCCGCTTTAAGTTTGTACGAAAGATGCACCAGAAATTCGAAAAACCTAATCCTGGCGTGTAGTATTGATAGCCCAAATCTGAAAGTCTCTGGATTCTCTGGTTCTGTAGAAGACAAGTCGTTGAAACTTTTTGAAGTTTTTCCGCATATGTAACAACGTAATGTAGATGAAGTATTCGTAGCTGCATTACACACCTTTCCATCGACCATTGTTGGAAGCAGTACATGGTTGATTCTTATGTTGTCGCTTACTTTTGTTGCTTGAAGATTTCGGGCCTGGTTTTCAATGTATTCGATTTCTTCATTGGTTATGTCCTTATTTTCTTTCAAATAACGAATCCGTATTGGTCGGCACCACCTCGGTGATGAAGAGTGGATATTTTGCCATATAATTTCACTCCCAGACTTTAGACGAAGAGGCACAAGGGAACTCAAAAATATATTTGCATCACTGTTGTCGTCATCTTCAAATTTCTGCTTGTATTGGCTTTGAGTAGATCCATCGCATCCCCACTTATATATTAGCTCTAAATCGGTTTCCCTGTTATCCAAGCACTGTGAGAGTTCTGGTTCCAAATATTTACATAATCGCGATATTGTGTGATCCACTAAATCTTGGAGCTTCACTTCGGCAACTGTCTCACTGACGCTTTTTGGTGGATAACATTCTTGTTTAGCTTTATACAAGTAGGTGTAGCACGGATATATATCTTTGTTGGCTTGATGAATCACTTCGTATTGACTTACAGTTAAATTGGCATCGACGAATATCCTCAAGGCGTTTTCAGGTGTGTGTTTCTTCGTTTTCAGGGCTTTACTGCCAATCACAGCTGCTTTTCGGAACTTCATAGCCCTGGTTGGAGTTTTTGTCACAGTTTGAATCACTTTGGCTACATCATTATTTCCCGTCGCTCTTTGACTCATCTGTGCTGCGTATGTCAGTTCATCAACAGACACATTCCTTCGAAGTTCCACTGTTTTTCGACGTTTTGTTCGGTCACTTGATTCCCCGAATTCTTTGCTTGGGCGACCTTTAGACCTTCCGGGAAGTATGCCAATAGGTAGTATTATTTCTTCGCTAAGCCACTCTTCATTCTTATCCAAGAAACGGCTTTCTATTCTGTGGCAGAGTTGCCATCTTCGTTTATAATTTGGTTTGAACGCCTTGATAATGTTGAGAAGTTCATCTTCTTTCTCTGGGGGACAATTTGTTATATCCATAAGTTTTTTATCCAAATCTTCAAGTTTTTCGTCAAAACACCTTTGTGAGCTTCCTTTTACTAACTCGTGAAGCTGTTTTCTGGTCATAGCTAAGGTGGAATTAGAGTCATCTGGAATAATATAAAAATCTATTATTAAAGGTCGTTTTAAAGGGTTTTTTTTCAAAGCCTCTGTTTTTTCTTAGGTGCAAACTTGTGCAAACTCTTGAAATGTAAGATTGTTCTACATATCCAGCAGTTTAATAAAATGTATGATAGACTATGTTGCGGCGTGTTGCGCTATTTCAAAAACACTAATGTTTGAAAAAAACAGCGAAAAAAGTGCAATTTTTTTAAGTGATTACTTCAACTCATCGATATGAAAAAGTTAAGATGGATATACAAATAAATTTTTGCTTAAAATACTATACATACCTTGATTAACGATATCCATATCAAATTTTTTCACTAAAATCACTTTTAAGACTGAAAAAAAACGCGCAAAAAATACACTTTTTTTTTAAAAACCGCAAAAAAAATCGTGCTTACTCAACTAGTACTAGTTGCAACTGATGGTGTCGCGAACGGGGGTGACCAATTTATAGATAGACTTCACTATAGAGTAGCCTGGTTATCTACCTGTTATCGGACACAAGCTTAATCCTGGGAGGTAAAATTTTTTTTTTTGATTTATGGCCAGGTTTTTGATCAAAATACCGCACTGTGCGACGTTGAGATCATCACCACCTGATGAACGTATGGAAGGTAGGATCGCAGCATAGAGCGAGAGCTACAACAACAAACACACTACCGGACCCAGAGCAAGTCATCATGAGCATCGACAACGAGCACCAAGAGCAACAACAACATCACTGGAGCCAAAGGAATAAAATTCCTTCAACGCAGCTGCAACACAGTGCAACTCATCGGTCAGCTGTTGTTGCGACCGAGAAATAGGATTCTTTAACTGAAGCAGCAGTTTCGACATGGTGCGGTCGAATTTATTATAGAGTTAGTTGTATTCGAGCACTGGTGCAGAGCGGGAGCATTTTACAGTCCACTATAATTAATTAAATTAATGTAGCAAGTATTTGAGCATTGTCTTTTTTTTTTACCAAAAAGGTTCTGAGCTTTCCGAACAGTGTGATATCAAGGTTTATTCTTTTTAAGCAATCTTCTGTGCCTGTTTGCGATACACTATATCAAAAGCGAAAATGTAATATTATTAAACAGCGAAAACCAATAAAAACCAAATTTGCCAAAGCCTAACACCTTTAGTCTATGTTGAAAGAATATATCGACATCAAAAAAAATCACCAAAAAAGGTTAATACAATTTACTAATGTTACCATAAAGATCGATGCCCAAGAGATAAGATATGATCTTAGCTATGCAAAATCGAAAGAGATTAGCAGTTATTACTGTTTAACTTAAAACAAATACATTAACTGTTTGAGTTTGAGTAGTTTTTTTTTTCAAGTTAACAGGATAAATAAGAAATGTTTGGGAAAGTTAACAAATAATATTTTTTTGAAATTGAAATTTAGTTTGAATTTACTTTATAATGTGAATCTTGCGTTATTATTTTCAAACAGTGCCTTTAATTTTCAGTGCTTCTACCATTTTTTTCTTCTCTGGAACTGAACGTTCGTCACCGAAAAAGGCAAGCGAAACTAGCTCTTCCGACAAATACCACAAATGATTTAGAATCTTTTTCAGCACGATGTTCTGAGACTGAAGGTGGTTGTCTCAGATTTTTTATCTCCAGGGATGGCGGCTGAACTAAAGCGGAAAAATGCCGTGTCTCTTTTTCTATGTCCCTTATAATTCGCATTATTTTATTAGTTTTTCATCCTTGTTGGGCATACTAGTTTAACTAAATCACATGTTGTTAGTGTTATGCCTAAACAACATGTAATGAGTAAACCAGCAGCCGATTGATGACAATTTATAGAAGGTTTTTAATGGAATTATAGACGACGGCAGGGATCGAACCTGTGATATTGAGGTTGAAAGGCGAGCATACAACCATCGCGCCACGGCCATCCTTGATGTACTTGTAGTTGCTTTTTGGCAAAATAAATCCTGCCTGCGGCCACTTCTGCAAAAATATTTGCCTCTGCATCATCTGTTATTACTTTGAAGTCGCTTTGGTCAAAAGTGTTCCAATTGTTCTTAAATCTTTTAAATAATTGTATATCAGGACCACTAGATGGGACAAGCGATTGATCCTGTACAGATGACTACATAATTTCCATTATGTGGTGACGACAAGCAAACCAAAGCATTTTGTATCCATTTTTCCCTCCAAAAGAACGCATTCTCCACTTCTTAAGCCGGTATTTACAGCAGTAATGTCGATTTTGTCGCACTGCTAATAAAAATTCCTTGTCTAAAGTCATAATAGATATTTAAAGCATCACGATGAGGAATATCAAATAAATCTTCTATTTTTTGTTGACAGTTTTGTTCTTTTTTCTTTAATGCTTCTGAACGTTTTTTCTTGTTTTCTTTATTTTTTTTAGATTCTGCCATTCTTTGAATAGTTTTTCAATTTTACTGATGACATGTGTTTTTAATTGAATTGGTATACTAGCTTTTTTCCACAACTTTCAAATTTATAACTCCCTAAGCCGTCAAAGTCGTAGATTCACGTATGCTTTTCTTTTCTTCATTTTTTTAGTAAAAAAAAAAAACGAATAACTTCCCCGATGGATGGCAACGTTGATTGGCTTAGTTCGGATAATAATTGTCGGATAAGCCAAACTTTATTCTGATTTCTAGTAGCTTTACTGAGTCCGCTACTTGTGGACGCCATTGCAAATTAAAAAACGTTACTATGATTTTTACAAATAAAACGCGTGAGCTCTCGTTAATAACTCATTAGAACTGAAGTTCGGGGGGGTAAGACGTACAATTTAAAACGTACGCCTACGCATGCGTGAAAACCAATTTTTAACTTATTATGATGTTAGTGCGCACGCATACGCCTTAAATTGTACGTCTCACGCACGGCTTACCTTTTTGGTAGTGTGAACGGTCTAAATCTCGACGCGTCAGTACAATAGAGAGGTCGAAAAATAAGGACCAGCCTAATACCTATGTTATATATTTTTATAGTATTAAATGTTAATTATTTTTTTAAGAGTACATTACTTAATTTTTTGTTTTCATATTTAAAAAAAAAACTGAAATGGGGTTTTGATATCCAGGTTGCGAGGGTCCAAATTAAACGATTGGTTTCCGTCCACTTTTTCAACATAAGCACCTTTGCGACCCTAGACATGGGGTGTTCTTGCACGCGGGTGCACGAAAACCCAGCGACGGCCCTGGTTTTAGCACAACTTGCAGTAAACTTTACTTAAATATTTTCTATTTTTAAAAATTGTGCTGATTGAAATGGACTCAAAATAATATTTGAAATAAATAAAATACATATGTACCTACTGAATGAAATTAAAATATTTTTTGAAAGTACTATACATAACATAAAACTCATGAAAAATCAATGAAGTGATACTGGCAATTCATTATACCTACTCGGTTGTGTTAACCAACTGACTCATTTGGAACTATTAATCTACCCGACTGGAGTATCATATCTTCTCATTCGGATTAGCTAATCTATGTACTTCATTCAGTTGCTTAAGACCACTTTAATAGTTTGGCTATCCAATCAACTCGTTCGCCTTTACATACTTCCTCGACAGTGTAGCCAATCTATTCGGTTATTTCAAGGAATCAACTTTACTACTCAGTTTGAGTAGCTAATCTTCTGGGATGTTTGGAACAAATCTCTCCATTGGTGTTGCCAATGTTATCGGTCAGCAATCTATGTATCTCTTGACACTTTCTTCCTTTTGTTAACAAGATTGATACGTCCGTCCAACAGCAAAAGAAGAAGGCGTATTTTCAAGCACATTTTACATTCCCTTATCATATTTATCGTAAAGTGTGATCTTTAAAAATAGTTGAGCCACTAGGCCCTGTTTCACTCGAAAATTCTCTTTTTCTTTAAATACAATTTTGCGTTTTAAGTGCATCACTCATCAACAAAATCCTTTAAAATTGCTGGCTCAGTTTTAAATAACAGAACATGTCTTGGCGAATTTCAACATTACGAACGCCTACGACCACATTATCGAATCCATTCTCTGGAGACCTACTAGTATTTTAAGGTTCCTACTATCATCTCAATTTTTTCCTCAAATGAAATCGCCATAAAACTTTCGGATCCCAACAATGAATCCTTAATAAGAAAAATAAAAACCAACACAAATCGCCAATAAAAACTAATACCGAAGCAATAACAAAGAACATTTTGTGAGAGTGTGGCAGGGCCAATTGGTGGAAGGGGAAGCAGAGCCTCAAGGCATCTCGAGATGACTAAACCCATCGATAAGAAGAAAATCACCCTTTAAGGATAAACGACCAAAGTGGTGGAACACAGCAAAAAAAAAACAACATTGGAATACAGGAATACACCACCAAGAGGACTGACGTTCATCCTTGTATCTTTGCAAAAACAAAAGCAATCGACAAAAAAAAAAAAAACAAAAAAAAAATGACCACTAGGCGATACTTGAATGAGGACTAATATCATGACGGTCCATGGACTTAAGGACTTTCTTACGTAATAAGCCACGCCCAGAGACTTCCTTCGGAAAATTGTTTCGCTCCGTGTATCCTGGCTTTGGTTTGGTTTATTTGATAGGGGTAAACAATAAATTGGGAAATCCATTGAAGAGATACGAGTATCTTCTGTTTCTCCTTCAGAAAATAGAGCCATCTTCTGAAGGACTCGTATATGCTTATCTTAAACTCATCACTGGAGTGTTTATTCTAACGGGAGGATTCAATCGGTTGTATCCCGGCACTAGTTTTCTATTAGAAAACCAGCAATGTGCTTCCATTGAAAGCACGACGACCGAACTGAAGGCGAACCGAACCAAACCAAACCGAAAAGACGGTCGGACCGACACTTAATAATTGTCGTCCTTTTTCTCTGTTATCACAAACACACAATCGTATTTTTATTTGACTGAAATTGTCGCTGGACCAGAAGCAATCTCTGTGAATCCTTCTTCTTGCCCAATAACACTGACGATGGAATAACAAACATTGCAACTGATCTGCGGCTTCGGCTTCGTCATTCGGCTGCGATAGAACAAACAAGGGGATTTTATTTATTTTTGTTTTTGGGCGATTGAATTATTTGAGATTGGCTTCATGTGGAGTCCTTTTATTTTTGGTGAATGTCCGTTTATTTGTTCGGCGATTGTGGATGCTAAGCTGATTGAAGTGAACAGATATTTTGTTGGCTGGGATTTTGTGATGGTTGTCGCTATTTTTGTACAACTGGATTTCTTGCGGGTAGATGTATTTTGCGAGATAGGTATATCTATATACCTTCCTAGTGATAGTGAGGGACTTTGGAGAGCTTATCAAACGCAAAGTATCTATACACTATCCACACAGTGAACATTTTTGTCATTCTTCCATGTAAGGCCTAAATCCCGTAGAACTTATTTTTTTTTGTCAGATGGTAGGCGATATTTTCAATGCTTGTTTTTAAAGCTGTAGATAATGTTTATTTTGCTTCGGACAACCAATTTGAAGGAATAATTTAAATAATTGGTTCGAATTCCTTTCGACATCTGATCCATGCTCAAAAAAGCATTCTCATCCATCTTCGAATTTTTTTATAATGTACGCACATCAAAGGGGTTTTGACAACCCTTAAGATAATATGTTAAGCACAGTGTGAAAATAGGGAAAGATTTAAAATTTATCGATGCGCATTTGCTTTGAAGTTCTCGATATGGAAATGGGCGAAAAAACAGAGCTACATAAAATTTTCCTCATTCATGTAGTGCGGCTGAAAGAAATAATTTTTGAATGTAACAGTACGTCATAAGTAGAACTCAAGGGTAAACTGATTGCGATTGGCATTCCCAGAAACGCGGTAATTACTGTTGAATTGCTTGAGGGTAGGAATACAGGAATGTATTAGCCCAATAAATTATTTATGAATTATGCCATTTTGCTACCATAACTCGTATGAATCTGTGGATGGAATTGATATGGGAAATTGTGGATTCTCACGGAATCATCCGATTTATATTAAGTTCAAAAATATGAAAAGATTTAGTAGGTTTCGATGTCTCTTATTGTGTGTTTGCTTTTGGACTATCATCCGGAAATTGGATCACTCACTCAGTCCGATCACAACACTCATACAACACATTCTACACCGTGCAAAGATAGGGAGATTGTTGACTGGTGATGAAACACTATCCAATCCGATTGAGTGATCATCCGCCCCTCACAAACCTCCAATAAATCCTTCAGTCCGCTAGCTTGGGATAATAAGGAGTCAAACGGAGGCAGGGCAGGAAGTAACTGAAGTTCACCCTAGAGCCATTTCGTCACGTTGAAAAAAGAGATCAAATCGTTGATCTTCACTTCCGAAAGTTCGTCAATTTCGTTAAAAATGCCCTTCCTAATTCTATGGCCATAAGGCTTGGCCATCTAAGAGTTCGATTCCTATAGTCTTAATGCACTGCAAGATACTAGATACTTTATGTGTACATGGCCGTTGAGTCGGGGTAGAGCGAAGGGTTATATCTTAGTTTTGGTAATAAATAGTATCAGTTCTGTCTTGCTTTGCTTAGCACCTAGTCCACAACTCGTGACCCAGTTACTTACTTTCCCTAAAGCCATTTCTGTCATTTAAGTACTTAAAACAGAGGTGAACTTCCTTGACACTAGTAGTACCAAGTAATATGCCTACGGAACCACCTTTACTCGACATCTTTCCAACTTAACGAGAATTTTATCCATGACTAGACGCCATAGAAGAGGCGACAGAACTCCGCCCTGGGGTGTTCCTGTACTAACGTACCTAGAATTCTTTTGCTTCTGAGCAAGCTCGATGAGTGATTTCAGAATGGACTTGATAAGATCATTGTTGAAAGCACCTTCTACATCTTAGAAGGTAGCGATGGTACATTCTATATAGGTAATAATTTTCTCAATTATACGAACTACCTCATGATGGGCTGTTTCTGTGGACTTGCCCTTAAGGTATACCTGTTGAGAGTTTTCAAGTGGGTATCCGTTGAGAATGCCTCTTATATGGATGTTGGAAATGCGTTTCAAGGTTTTAAGCTCAAAAGAAGTCAGAATAATGGGCCAGAAATCCTACGCGGATTCATGGCCCGCGTACCGAATTTCGAGATAAAAACAACTCTTACTAACTTGTGTCAAAGACTTAGGTACTGGCAAAGGTACATGCAAAGTAAAAACATGCATCCTTTGAAAATTATTTCTAGCCATGGATCTACGTCTTGCATTTTTTGTACCAGACCTGGAGACTAATAATTACTATGGAGAAAAATTATTAATTACCCAGGAAATTGTCTCCTTTGTTATGACGGTGTTGGTTTACCCTGCAAAAGCCATTACCCCATAGGTCCGAGGACTCAGCCAGCCGGCGAAATTGTATAGAGTCTATAAGGCTTTTTCAGGAATGACGGATTGCAATGTTTTCTCCATAGCACTTTGCCAAACCTTGTAGAATTGTTTATGTTTTCTCTCCAACATTATTGCTTGGTTGATGTGAGAGCTCGCTTGTAAATTCTGAGACAATCTGTATACGATTGATAAAACTTGTTTATGGCACATATTGAAGATTGTTCTTGTCATTTTTTTTCAGGATAGACAGATCTTCATTCCACCAGGGTCGGAGTGGTTTCCGGCTATATTTGATTAGACAATTGAGGCTTCAAAGGATTTCACTTTTAACTCTAGGTCTATAATTGATTTGGTATGTCACGGAGCTTAGAATTAACTATCAAACTAAACTTCTTCCAGTCAATTCTTTTGAGATTTCTAAAACGTAGAGGAGAAAATTTTTTGGAAATTTATGTTAAAGAGAATCTATCTGTGATTTCAGAGGGGATGCTCTCCAATTTTCTACCATTAGATTAAGGTTGCTGTTTACGATCTAGTACATCCTCATCCTCCCATATTTCATAATTTTCCAAGCTGGGAACTAAACCAGAGAGTATGCCATGCATTACCATTATTTGCAATTAAAAAGTTAGTCTCCTTGGAATTTGCTTTTTTCCTCAAAAACTATCCCACAGATTTAAAAAAAAATCAAAAAATTTCATTTAGTTAAAGCTACCTAATGGTTGAAAAAAAATTTTCCAAAAAATTGTTATTTATGGTACCCCCCCAGGAACGATTTTTTTTGATTTTCTCGAAAACGGTACAACGGATTTTGATCATTTTTTTTTTCTGATAAAGGTCCCCAATAGTTTGAATATTATTGTAAATTCAAGTTTTCAAAAAATAATTTTTTGGATTTTTAAAAAATATTTCATTTTTACTTGCGATATAGGTACTATAGGGCAAGTTCTGCATTTGGAAAAAAATCGAACTCGAGATTTTGATCAAAGTTGACATTACGATGATAGCGAAGACGAAAAAAGTGGGTCCGGCAATTCCGTCTGTCCGTCTGTATGTCTGTATGACTGTACCTCGAACTACAGCCTCAGCTACTGGAGGTATTTTCTTCAAACTCGGTACTTAAGGGTCTTCGGTGATTCCCTAGAGGAGAAATTGAAATTTTTTTTTTAGCTTCAAAACTAAGGGTACCCCCCATACACCCGTAATGCAAAATCTTATTTATCTCGAAAATGGCTCTAACGATTTTAATAAAAAAAATTAGGTGTGATATTATGAACATGGACTACATTTTGGTCAAAAAAAAATTTGGGGGGAAATGTTATTAGGGGTACCTGTCATAGAACCGTTTTTTTGATTTTCGATTTTCTCACCAACGGCTCTAACGATTTTTACCGAAATTTTTATGCAGGAGCTCCTTTGCATTTTAAAAAAATATAAACTAAAAATTTTTTCGAAAAAATAGTTTTTGGATTTTTAAAAAAATAATACAATTTTTTTTTTGAAAATTCGATATCTTGAAAACCGATACACGATTAAATTTTTAAATTACGTTTTAAAATGTATTTTATTAAATACTAAAAATTTGCGTAACAATTTTTTTTATAAAAATTTTAAGGAAAGTTTCAGTGTGTCTGTATGTCTGTACCTCTCACTACAACCTAAGCCACTTGACCTATTTCTTTCAATCTCGGTAGTTAAGGGTCTTTGGTGATTCCCTAGAGGAGAAATTGAAATTTTTTTTTTAGCTCCAAAACTAAGGGTCCCCCCCATACACCCGTAATGCAAAATCTTATTTATCTCGAAAACGGCTCTAACGATTTTGATAAAAAAAAATTAGGTGTGATATTTTTGGACATGGACTACATTTTGGTCAGAAAAATTTTTGGGGCAAAATGTTATTAACGGTACCTGTCAAAGAACCGTTTATTTTGATTTTTGACTTTCTCATTAACGGCTCTAAGGATTTTAACCCAAAATTTTCAGCAGGATTCTCCTTAAGTTTAAAATAATATTGTTTATAAAAATATTCGAAAAAATATTTGTTGGGTTTTTTGAAAAAAAAAAAGAAAAAAATTTTGAAAAATCAATATCTTCAAAATCTATGAACAATTATTTTTTGAAATTATTTCCCATATTTTTTTCTTAAAAAAATTGAAAGAATTTTTTTATATAAAAAATGTATTTAATAATAAAACGAAAAGTTTCTTTGCATAAATTCATACTTTTCTAGAAATCAGACGGCAATTTTATGCATTTGAACATTATTATCTCATTAAATCAATTTTTTATATTTATAAAATGTATCTTAAATTCCAAAGTACTTTTACATAAGAGCAAGTTCGTGCGATCCAGTCGTGCATTTTATTTTTTTTTGAAAACTCAATATTTCGAAAACCCCATGCTCAATTTTCTTAAAACTTGACAAATAAAAGTTTCTTTAAATAGTCTACAATATATGAGAAAAATTGTATTTTACCTAAAAATAAGGGTACCCTCCATCAGCGTTGCCGCGAAGGAAAAAACATAGAGGGCCATTTCGAAATTTTTTGAGGGCCATTTGACAAAAGTTGGGGCCAAATATTTTACTTACAAATCCGTCCTTAAAACATTAAACTACAATATATTTATATTTGTTTTTGTTCTTATTTATTTATTTAATGCATTTTTTAAATCTATGTAATATAGGCAGCAGAAGCAGATCTTTACCCTGTCGTCTGATTTGATTTTTTGGGAATTACCTTAAAATATCTTAAAAAAATATAAATCACACCAGTAATATTATTTTAATATTTATATTACTTTTTTCATATTTTAATTCAATATATGAATGGACAGCGAATGAACAAACAACAAGCGGCGAAAAAAAAAACAAATGTCTATACGATTTATTTAATTATTTTTATTTCATCAAGCAGTTTTATACAAATACGAGTAATATATAATAATCTTACAGACTACCGAATCATTTTTTTTATTGAAAAATAGAAAAACCAAACAATTAATTAGTGGAGCAAACAAAATAAAATTATAAACTTAATCTAAAATAATAACTTAATACCACCGGATTACGAATTAGATCAATATGTGCTTCTTAAAAGATTCTCGACTTTGTTGAGAAAAAAAAATATTCAATATAATTACAAATAATACTGTTGGCTTCTCTAATGTATCGAGTTAAAGGTTCATGTTTACCCGATGATGAGGTTCATTAAAAAGGAAAAGGGATCGTAGATTCCTTGACGAAGCATACACAATTACAAGAGACAAAAGAAAAGGGCAATTTATGAGTATATGGGATGTAATAATATCGCGCAAAAGTATTATTGCAAAATTTTAACGACGAACGACAAGATATTATAAGCCAAGAAGTTGACACCGAGTTTTATAAGTTGGGGTATGAATATTGTATGTTTGTATATTTTCAATCCTATTAGAATGAATTTGAAAAAATGGATCCCAAATTACACAGCAATACTCTAATGATGACCTTACATACGCAAAGAAATGAGATCAAAGAGTAAAAGGATCAGAGAACTCTTTAGAGTTCCGATTAATGAATCCTAACATAGAGTTTTAGCCTTAGCAATCACAGTCTATGTGGGATTTAAAGCGGAGTTTCGAGATCTTTCTTTTCGTTAAGTATTGAGAGTTCCGTATCTTCTATAGAGATCTTTCTTTTCGTTAAGTATTGAGAGTTCCGTATCTTCTATAGAATACTGAAAAGGAATATATGATAGGCTCCTAAAAAATGATAAAGATTGACACTTTGATACGTTTAACAAAAGCTGATTAGCTAAACACCATTCAGACAAGCGATGAAGATCACATTTGAGTAAATGACAATCATTAATTGACGTAACACGACGGAATATTTTAATGTAATCCGCAAACATCAAACAAGAAACATTTTTTAAGAAATCAGTGATATCATTGATCAGCAGCCAGAATAGAATAGGGCCCAAGTAACTTCCTTGTGGTACTCCTGATGTGACCTCAATTACATCTGATAGTACATCATTAATACCCACAAACTATTTTCTTCCGTTTAGGTAGGATTCAAACCACTTTAAAATATTTGAGTGGAAGCCAATGGATTCGAATTTTTGTATTAGTATATGGTGGTTTACTTTATCGAACTCCTTAGCAAAGTCAATATACAGGGTGTCTTACAGTCACCGCCCCAAACGAAAACCATGGATTCCCGAGGTCATTTTAAGTCGAAAAACTTAAGAGGTAATTTTCTCGTTTTCGTCCCGTTTTCGAGTTATAACGGTTTTTATGATTTTTGCCTTAACTGGCTTTATCTTTGCCAAACTACGTCCGATTCGTAAGATTATTTTTATAACCAATCAGGAATTTATTACAGTTTTAGTTTGTTCCAAAACTTTTTTTCTGTGGACAACCGTTTCTCCGCAATTCATTCAAAAAAACACATTAATGATTATTAATTTTTTTCGCTTATTATTAAAGCCCAGTTTATTTTCATAAAAAAAATAATTTTTTTTTTCCTTAAAAAAAATACTAAATGTAATTAGCAAAAAATAAACAAACTGAGTGAATTAAAAAAAAAAAACTAATTTTTAAATACAAAATTATTTCAAATGAATTAAAACTTTTTTCATTTTCCAAATGTTCGGAGGAATACAATCGGGTCCTGGTTGCTTATAATCATTTAGTCCAATTATTAAGACTATTTCAACATCTTTGTTACTTAAGTTTGTATATATTGATACTGATATTGATTGAATTTAAACATGGCGGAAAGGTTAGAGGGAATACTTTGGGGATTATAAACGGAGTTAAAAAAAAGTCTGCAAATTGTTGAAATGTATATGTAGATGTATTTCCAGAATATTGCATGCAATTGGGGATAACATTTGAACATATTTAATCATTGATAAATGACAAAAAAATTGTACTGTTAAGTTTTAGACTCGATTCAGCTCGAATTAAGTAGTTCTTGTATTAAAATTTATTTAAAAAATTAAATTCTTTTTGCAACCGCAAATATTTTATCAGAAGATCTTCATTATTGGGAAATTTACGATATAATTTGTAAGATTAAGTTTTTTGATATTAAAGTTACATCAACGCTTTGGTAGATGACGAAAATAAATGACGTCAGAGAAGTCAACACGCTGGACGAAACTGACGTGAGTCAAATCATTAAACGAGATAAATGAATAAATTCAGTTCCATTTTAAGTATGGTTATTTGAATGTGGTGGAAACACATTGTAGTGGCGACGCATAGCAATGGTTTATATTTATTTTTGTAAAGCTTTTTAATTATTACTAAGCACGATATGATGTGATGTTAAATCTTCTAAAATTTAGATTTGGGGGCCATTTCTAATTGGCCCGGGCAAAGGGCCAAAATTTAAAACAGAGGGCCAAATGGCCCGATCGGGCACTTTGTGGCAACGCTGCCCTCCATACAAATGTTAAAAAATGGTTTTCGAAAATCGTATTTTTCTCGAAAACGGTTCCGAGTATTTTGCTTAAATTTTTAGTCTTTTAATTTATTTTTAGATCTACACTTTAATACAAAAAAATTTGAAAACAAGATATTAATGACTGTACATACCATAGAACGATTTTTTAAAATTTTGAATTTCTCATTATCGACATGACGGATTTTAATGAAATTTTGTAAAGAGATGTTTCTAAAAACTATAAGAAACATCGTATTTCAAAACTTAAAAAAAAATATTTTTTGTATTTTTGAAAAAAGAAAATCATTTTTTTTTGGAAAATTCGATATTTCAAAAATGGGTCAATATTTTTTTTGGAAATTTAATTTTCATTCGTACAATAATAAAAACTTAAAGTTGACGTACCAAATTTTTTTTTTAAATATTTTAAAAATTTTATACACGTAAAACCTTATTTTATTAAGAAACCACTACAACGACTTATGATTTTTGTTCTTGCATAAATTCATATTTGGATAGCATTATGTTTTTGTCTCTTTTTCCTAGTCTATTACATAGGAGCAAGTTCGTGCGACCCAGTCGTGCATTTTATTTTTACTGGCTTCTTTTTCGCCAGCTGCAATCAAATTGTTTTTGTTTGTCGAGGGAAATTTTGCTGCGCTAGCTATGCAGCAGTGAATAAAACACACCTATTGTCATCAACTTTGTCGGTTTCTTCTCCTTGACTCTGCAGAATCTTAATTTTTGCATTTCTTATGCCAAACTTCACTTTGAAGTTGGATCTTTCGAGGGCTCCTCGGCTTTTATCGCTGATCCTCAAAAGAAAATATTCACTGTAGGTAAAAATACCATTTCTGAGAGCTTGTACTCGATAGTGTTCCACACAGCCAACAAACCTTTTGTTATTTGTGGTGAGGTCATCCACAACTGATACTTGTAGGTCGTCTCTGACAGCCTCCAGAGTACACGGTTGTGATGCTTTAGGATATGAGATGCTTTATCAGATCATATCCATACTTCCTTTAAGGGCCATCAAGCTTACTCCTTTTCTGGGGCCTATTAATCTCATCTGGAGACTTTTTATGCTTAACGGTTTTTTCTTGGACGGTTTGTTGTACTCTTCAACGATTTTCTGGTATTTTATTTTATCAGCGACGTCCCTCTCATGAACAGTTCCGACTTTCTCATTCCTTGCAGTTGCAATCTTTCCAAGAACTAAATAAGCCCTCTTAAACTTTTTCTTAAAAAGGGTGCTCGCCTATTGCTTTTTCATACCTCGTGCAGATCTATGGCTGTCGTTGGTACTCGGAGGTAACTGGTAGTTGGTCTATTTAAGAAGAAAAGGAGTACTGCTTGTGCTTTCTGATGGTTTGGGTTGCCCACAAGTACCGGAACTACCAGTGCTATTTAAGCTCCCTTAATGGTCTCCTGACTGGAGGTCAGAAGTTCCTCCTCTCTGTCAGTGTATGGTATAAAGTCTGTCTTGTTACATTTGTCCGTATTAAAAAAGCAAACAATAATAGAGTTCCCACGAATAGGTCGGAAAAGAAAACTCAGACCCAGCAGAGCCGATATACCTACCGGGTTGTATTGCCTTTTTGCGAGGAAGTGACGAATCCTCTTAGAATATCTCTTGAAATGAAAGGAATAGATAATTAGACGTTCTGAACTGCCTGAAAATTGTAGGTCCCCTATACATTCCTACTCACATGCACACAGAAATGATTGAAAGTTTTAAGTCACTAGGTTAAGGGTTTCTACTAAGCATGACCCATAATGGCGTATTATTTAAATATTTTTTTTTTTATAAATGGTTCGCTTGTAGTGGGTAAATTCAAATCACATGAACTTAAAATTAGTATTTACGACAAAGGTCATATCATGGTAGTATCATTTCGAAAAAAAAAAAGAAATGAAAAATACGAGTATTTAAGTTTTCATTCAATCAATCGCCAGTAGATGGCAGCCATCTACATTCCGCACCAATTTTCCCAGGTAATGTCAAATAGTTCATCAAAATAAAACCCGCTACTTAGCCGACAAACAATAAAACTAATTTCAACTCGTCATATTCGGACAAACAAAACCCTGCAATGCATCAATTTGTAGTGTATCATTAGGCATTCTATTCACAACCCTTTTTTATTTGTTGGCGGCAGGTTAAGCAGCAATCAGACAAACAAAGAAACAAGGATCAAAATGGCCACAGACCACCACCACAAGCTTTGAATACACAAAATAATTGAAAGTAATTTGCTAACATTTATCCAATTATCGCCGCACGTGATTAGAGGAGGATCATAGTTTGCTTTCTATAGAATCCAATTTCAAGCAGCCATGAGCCATCAAACAATCCGAATCCTGAACGTTGTGTCGGTTTGATTACCCAAACAATGTAGAGACGTCTCTTTTAGACCGAAATCCCAGCAGGTGGCAGGAGTGTTTGTAGGTAGAGTATATAAAATGTTAATTTAATTGATTCCCTGTAGAGGGGGCGATGTTTGTTTGGGCCAAAGCCAAAGGACATCATGGAAGGACAAATTTATGATGACTTGACGCTGACTGACATTCATCCTCACTCACAAAGTTCTCTTCGTAGCTCGCGTCTAGTCTATCTCAAGCATAGGTATATTGTTTGGGAGAGTAATAATAAAATTAGGAAAATGCCAACATATTGAGTGGGCCTAACTTTTCAGGCACACGCCAGGATGTAGGTTAAAGCGTTAACAATGCATTTTCTGGCAGTAAAACCAGGATTCGGTTAGAAGAAGACCTATTTGTGAATTTCGCTAGTAAAGCAATTCGATTTAAAAAAAAAACAAATTCGTTCTTACTTATTGAAACGACGCTTAGGGACGAGGCTAGAGATAAATATATGACAGTTATAACTTATAACAGTTTATAGCCATTAAAAGTATGATGCTATCAGGGCTATTTAGAAAAACAGCTCTGGGTTCCCGAAATAGGCCCACCGATGGAGGTCCATCCTGGTCCTGTGGGGCCGCATAAACTGTACCAACCTTTTTAGACAGAACTGTTATAAATTGGCATTCCTAAAGTCATTGTCGAACTTTAAACTTCAACACTATGGTATTTTGTAAAGTAGCACTTTTGATAAAATTAAAGTTTTCCATATATAAGAAATAGTTTCGTCTTTTAAAATTCAAATTTAACAAAATTATTCATCGACTTTCAGACCTCTGCTTCGAGGATTTATAAGAAGAAAGAACAAACGAAATTCATGACGAAACATTGTGGTGATATTCACCTTGACCAAATAAGCCGACTAAGCGAAAAGCAATTTGCATAAATAAACCGTTTACCTATGCCGCATATTTTCTCCACTTACATACACTTATTTTCATGCTGGCTTGTGTGTTTTACAGGGGGGCCCAGGTGGAGTTCCTTTTGCTTCATTGCTTCATATGCCATAGACCGAGATCTCCCGTCAAACATCAAGTGGTACAAATGGGCTTTCGGTGTTTTACTTAACCTGCAATTTCTAAAGATTCTAGTAGAGAGATACGCAACTTGATGGATAGAATATGGGCTCAGGAAGTGCTCCTCTGTTTACATGGTGATGGTGGTGTGTTGGGGATAATGTAGATGTAATTGCATGTTGAAGGATGTTTTCGACGGCTTTTTGTTCTGTGTTTTGAGAATTAATTTATTGTTTAGGTCTTTATGTGACTTTAAATACATATATTATATATGTACATATATTGGTGAGGTATAGCGATACGTTCAAAATTCAGAGAAATCGTTCTTAAAATAGCAGAATAACTAGTGTTGTCCCGTTTTATGTCTCAACTTTAACTCTCTTATGATAAAATTGCACAAGAGATCGATTGGGGCATGGAGTGTCACCCTGCCGGAACTAGAGCTCGTCCAAATCCATGTCTTTGATTTTAGTAAAAACAAGTCGGTCAACATGGCTCTGATAAAAATGCGCCTCGTCAGAAAAAAGATGATTTTTCCCCAAAAATTGTTGTCCAATTCAAGCTGCTCTAAAGAACAAACTGCGAAACGATAACGAAATGGATGGTTGTGCGCCTTCAATTGCTGAGTCAATTGGACCTTTTAAGCGAATAATCCGATATCTTTGTGCAGAATTCTCCTTAGGCTAGTGCGTGAAATGTTGAGCTGTTGAGATCGATGGCGAGTTGATGTTCATGAATTAAGTCTCACACTCTCGGCTACAACGCAGCCACATTCTCGTCTGTGGGCACCGTATGACGACGGTGACCATGAGTGTTGTCCACTAGTAGTGGCGTACGCAGAGGGGGGCTTAAGGGGCTTAAGCCCCCCCCTCCAAGCAAAATGATATACTTTGCTAAGTTTTCATAATATGTATAATATCGAAGATTATTTTTTTTTATTATTTTTTCGTTTAAGATTTATATTTATTTAATTTTAGCTTTAACAATATTCTTCAATTTTAATTTAAAGAAAAACTTTATGAAGGCAAGTATGTATGTATCTATAATGTTATAAAATAATTAGTTAATACCAACCGTAATATAAATATTGTTTGACATTTCAAACGAATCTCAGTATTTACAGATTTAAAAAAAAAGTTATATGCAATCGGACATACCAAATACGTTCAAAGAACTTAATATACTCGTACCACGCTTATAAACATAATACTAAGTAAAGCACTCTCTTAGTATCGTCTCTGTTTCTGTTACATTTTAGAGTGACCAACTAATTTCAAATAAAGCACTAAAAGTAAAAATCCTATTAGCAGCATTTAGGTAAACATCCCTCAGTTTTTTTCTGGGCAAACAAAAGAAAGATCAACTAATATTTTTACTTGCTACTTTTTGGTACCATAAGGCAAGTTATGCATTCGGAAAAAAAATCGAACTCGAGATTTTTATCAAAGTTGACATTACGATGATAGCGAAGACTAAAAAACTGGGTCTCGCAATTCTGTCTGTCTGTCTGTCGGTCTGTCTGTCAGTTCGACTGCAGCCTGAACGACTCGGCCGATTTTCTTTAAACTTGGTAGATATCACTTGTATTTTTTTTCCCCCAGACGTTTTTTCCTTTTTTTATTTTTATTTTTATTTATTTATTTATTTATTTATTAATTCATTATTCAAAATATACAATTATAAAATCTTATATCTATACATTATGAATAAGTAGTGATATATATAATCAAAAAAAAAATTTTTTTAATTAGCTAGAATATCACTTCAAAAAATAATCAAAAACAATCCATTATACATATTTTTTGTTTGTTTTGTACACTGAGATTTTGTAGTGGGGTGAACAGGTATTTTTATTTCAATTATGCTTATATTCATTTTATTATCTTTAAATTGAAAATTCAATAATCTAACGGTTTATGATGTATACACCAGTAAATTTTTAATTTCATTATGATTGTAATTCAGAAGCCAAAGTTTAACTTGCTTTAAGAAAGAAGATGTATTATTCATCAGGAGCCTTAAATTCTGAATTACAATATCAGTGTATTGAACAGTTTATGAGCGACGATAGTGAAAGAGTTCCTAAAATGATGAGTCCGAAATGAAGGTATATTGACGATAGAAGCCGAAGTGCTTCGTAACCGTCGTCGTGAGTCTGTTATAGGACTCTGCAAATATCCACTTTTTATAAAAAAGACCTTTAATACTTTAAAATAAAACAAATGCTTTACCGGGAGAATATTCATGTTTCTAAATAGCGTCATAGAGGGACTTAAACGATTTGCATTACCTATGAAACGAACTGCTTTTTTTTGCAATACTAGCAAATTTTGGATGTAAGACGTAAAGGTACCTCCCCAACAAGAAATTCCATATTGTAGTCTTGAATGAAATAAAGCAAAATAGACTGATCTTAACGTGCTAATGCTTAAGTATTTTTTTAAAAGGAATAAGTGCCGAAGAGAAACTCGAAAATACTGCTTCAAGTACGAAATATGCTCTAGCCAATTCAAATTGTGATCAATGAAAACTCCTAAATATTTAAATTTGTTTACAATTTCGATTGCAAAACAACCTGGTCCACACCGTAAGTCATTATTGAATGAACTATCGTTAAATCCCTGACAGCTACAGTCCAAAGTAAATTGTTTGCAATTACCTGAGTGATAGTAAAAATCTATGTCAGGAGGCTCTCTGTTTTGAATGCTAAAAAACATTAATTTAGTTTTATTACTGATCACTAACTTATGAGTGAGCAACCAAACACTCAATATACACACGTCGTGATTTATATCAGCAAGTAGATTAAGAGCGCTCGATGAATCATAAGCAATCCCAAGGTCATCTGCAAAGGCTGTTGGTTTTCCTCTGAACTGCTGGGAGAACAAAGAATTAATGAAAATTAGAAAGAAAATTGGTCCAAGTACTGAGCCTTGAGGCACTCCTTTATTGATAGACACAGAATCACTAAGGCGAGTGTTTATTCTCACTATTTGAGTTCTATTTTTGAGGTAGGAAGAAAGCCAACATAATATAAAGCCTCGAAAACCAGCAAGGTATAGTTTTTCTATGAGGATGTCATGATCCACCATGTCAAATGCTTTGGTTATATCAACGAAGAGTCCAGCACAGTATTTTTTTTCGTCTAATCCCTTGAAAATAATTGAACTAAAGGATAATAGAGCATCTTCAGTAGAAAGACCCTCCCTAAAACCAAACTGAGCGGCGTTGAAAAAATTTATCTTTTTAAGAAAGTTTATCATTCTGTGTTTTATAGCTTTTTCAAAAATTTTGGATATAGATGAAAGTAGTGAAATAGGCCTGTAGTTGTTCTTATCCTTTTTGTTTCCTTTCTTGAAAAGAGGTAAAAGACCAAAAATAACGGTACCTGCCATACGAATTTTTCACGAAATTTTGTAAATATTTTTTTTTCTCAAAAACTGTTCGACAGATTAAAAAAAAAAAGATACAAAAAAATTTCGTTTAGTTAAAGGTAGGTACTGGTTGAAAAAAAATTTCCGAAAAATGGTTATTGAGGGTACCCCCCAAGGAACCATTTTTTTTGTTTTTGATTTTCTCGAAAACGGTTGTACCGATTTCGATAATTTTTTTTTGCTAAGGCTCCTCAAAAACATAAATAGAATTGTGTATTCAACTTTTCGAACAATTTTTTTTGGATTTTTGAAAAAAAAATTCAAATTTTTTTTTCAAAACTCAATATTTCGAAAATATTATTCTAGTTTTTTTTTAAACTTGATAAATAAAAGTTTTCAATATAATCTACAAGATGTATGAAAAACAGTTTTATTTACCTAAAAATAAAGGTACCCACCATACAAATGTTAAAAAATGGTTTTCAAAAATCGTATTTTTCTCGAAAACGGTGCCTAAAATTTTGATAATTTAATAAAAAAAAAAAATTTGAAATTAGGATATTACAGCTTGTACCATTTTGAACCATTTTTTTTTAATTTTGAATTAATCATTACCGACATAACGGATATTAATGAAATTTTTTGCAGAGATGCTTCTAAAAAGTCTTAAAACTATTGCATTTCAAAACTACTTTTTGAATTTTTGAAAAAAAAAATATTTTTTTTTTTGGAAAATTCGATATCTCAAAAAGGGCTCAATATTTTTTTTTGGAAATTTAATTTTCATTCGTACAGTAATAAAAACTTAAAGTTGGCACACCAAATTTTTTTCTTAAAAATCTTTTAAAAATTTTGTATATAAAAGCTTTTTTTTTAAGAAACCACTACAACGACTTATACTTTTGTTCTTGCATAAATTCATATCTGCATAGCATTCTGTTTTTGTCTCTTACTACTAAAGGAATTTAAAAAATTAATTGTATCCTTATGAACAGTTTTCTCTAATAAGAACATTCGTATTTAAAATTCCTAGTCTATTACATAGGAGCAAGTTCGTGCGACCCAGTCGTGCATTTTATTTATATTTCAGAATGAAAATGTATTTAAAAATGCGTAACAGGGCATACTTCATAAAAACAAAAATCCAATCATCATATAACAGCGATTCAAAAAATAAACCTGGTCAGACAAAGAAAGAGATCGACCAATCACAATTAATTCATTCCACACCATATGCATGTATCTCTACACTGTGAGAATGGTATCAGACCAAAAACATAAATGTTAAAAAAAAAGGAGTCAAGTTCTTCTATACAAAAACCTTTGTGTAAGAAGTCAGCCGTGAAAAGTACTGAGATCTAAAAGTACGCCAAGTTCTTCATGAAGGTTTAATAGCAAATATTTAAAGTAGAATAATATTGAAACAGCTACAATGTCATAGAGAAATTTTATTATTTAATGATTACTGACTAAAATTTGATGGGTTCAATTATTTCTTCTTGTCCTGGCAAGATACCTAACACTAACATACCTACCTTAATTACAGCAATCGGAAGTGCTCCGTATAAATTAAACATTTTCTCAGAAAGTGGGCGGATAGCACGCCCCCTGAATGGAAAACCCCAATTTTTATTTTTGGTCCTTTACATGCAATTTGAGCCATACTGTTGTACCAAATTTTATTGTTCTATGGCTTTTCTGCCGTCTGCCTCTAGAAAATATGATTATTGCAGTTGATATTTCAAAAAGGTTTGATAGAGTCCTGCATCAAGAAGGAATTTCTTCTTCGTTTGATAAGAAATTACCTTTGAAACCTCTCAATACAAGCTGTGTTAAATTGTTTCAAGTCTGAAATTAATAAAATAAATGGTGGTGTGCCACAGGGCTCCGTTTTGTCTCTCTTTTTGTCATATTCATCAATGATCTTTTGACTGAAACTTCTTTAATTTAATTGTTTTGTTGATGGCAATATTTTCAGCTTCTCTTAGTATTTTCCAGATGCATGTCTTTGTTGTTCGGATAAATGGCTTAGAATGTTTTAGCATTGTCAAATTTTTTTTTTTTTATAATCTACCCGTGCTTAAGGGATTATGATTACCCTTTAAATGTTTCAACACAGCGCGGGCGTGAAACTAATGAAGAGAAAGAAGGATAGGAAAGATGTGTGGCACGATGTTCTGAGACTGTTGGTAGTTGTCTCAGATATTTTTATCTCCAGGGATGGCGGCTGAGCTAAAGCGGAGAAATGCCGTGTCTTATTTCTATGTCGCTTATAATTCACATTATTTTATTCGCGTTCATCCTTATTGGGCATACTAGTTTTACTCAATTACATGTTGTTAGTGTTATGCCAGGCGAGCACATCGTGCCACGGCAACCCTAATACCAATAGAAAACAATAAGCCGGCTAGGATTTAATGCTTCAAAAACTCAATAGTGTCTCCTCTCGTTTAAGAGAGAAACCCACCCCTATGCCTCAATCCATAAGCAGCACTTGTCTTGAGAAAACTGAAAAGCTCTCAGTTCTCGGTTTGTGTATCACAGACCACCTTGTGTGAAATTACCACACATTCAATGTCATAGGAAATATTGCTAAGTGTTTTGGCTTCCTTTGACGTTGCAAGCAATTGTTCACCCATTCTGATCTGGCTGTAATCTTTAAAGCCTATGCTCGTCCAAAGCTCAAGTACAGCTCCCATATTTGGGCAGGTGCTCCCATAACTCACTTGAGTCTCTTGGATATATAACACAAAAACGAGCTTTAAAAATGATAGTTGATAGAAGCATAACATAAACATTTGAATCTCTCAAGCACGGCCACAATGTTTCATGTCTTTCATTATTTTGCCAGTATTTTTAGAAATAGTGTTCAAGGGAAATAGCATTCCTTCCCGTGAAACTCGCGCTCCAGAGAGTGCCCATCAGCCCAACTTCGGACGGACTGTTAAATTCAGCTTTTCTGTCTTTAGCCGCAATACACAAATGTGGAATGCTTTACCCGGCTCTATATTTCCCTACCATTAAAATATTCAAACATTCAAAACCTATGTGTATCGGTATCTTCTTTACTGTGCTCAACAAAGTCAAATAAAGCAAATCCCTAATATGTAGCCTTATTTCATCAGACATTATTTCCAGGCGTCTGTGACATAATGTGTTCCTAGTTAGGACATAACCTCGCAGTCAAATTGGGTATTATGCCCCCCAAAGCTGAACATAAGTTCTTTATGGACTTATTTCGAATGTAGTTATGCACCTGCATTTATGCAAATACCAAAAATTTAAGTTGATTGCAGAGCTAGCAAATTATTAAGTAGTATCATTCTAATACCTTAACAATTGTCTGCTTAAAATTTTGCGCCAATATTTTTTAAATTTGTTGTTCACAAAGTTAACCGTATAATTAAATGTTCCCAAATTTCTGCCTAATACTTCCATTTTCAGATCGTCCTTTTCCTATCCTAAATCAGTAAATATCAACCACAATTGACTTGCATTATTTACTCTTTAACTACTTCAGCTTGCGTTGACTTCCTGGCACGTTCACAATACTCTTGCATTCTCTTTATTGCTAAATGTTAAAATAATTTCACGTTCGCACCACTGACACTTATAATTGAATACACTCGCACATCTATTCGTTGGTGCTCGTGCTCGAGTATAAATAGAAACCCTTGTGCTTAGGAGCTGTGCTTTCCACAGCTCTGCGAAAAGACTTGAAAATAAAATCCTAACACATCTCTCCGATAAATGAACTCAACAACTGAACAGACTTGGACGAGGCAACAAAAAAAAATCTGACAAAATAAAACGCTTCACATCTCTATTGAACCAATATAATGCACAGAACGACCAAACAACATTGGGTTGAAATGTCCCGTCCAGATCCAGACGTGCAATAGGTCCCTTTATTGCGAGTAAATATTTTATGGACGGTTTTCAAGAATTTAATTGCACGGAAAACGATGTGCGGGCATGGCGTGGTTTGTACCACTTGATACAAGAATATAAAAGGTGTCCATCGCAAAATCATAATCTTATTGTGTTGTGTGTGCTTAAAGGATCGTAAATCGATGTGGGGGTCTTTTTTTTGTATTATGTCTTAAGTGAAACCTTTTCACTTTGCTTTTTCATTATTGGCGTGGTGTGCTTATCGGGGATCGAAGAGGCAACAAGAATGATAAAAGGGGTTGAGGATTTAGAGTTTTAAGAGCTGTATTCAATTGAAAGAGGAAATTGGAAGCCTGGATGTCTTTTAAGCCATAGGAATAAAGAGGGGCTGTAAAGATATCAAATACTGCGGAACAATGCAGTAGAGTTATTAATTAATTTTAGACTTTCTCTTTGGCTTGTTAAGCAAAGAAGAATTACATAATTTATGAGCACTATAGGAGCCTAAGATAAATAAAGGAAAATGTTGAATGAAGAAAAAATTCGCATCGTTGGTTCGGTTGACTTTTTGTCAACTTTTCCGCGTCCTATTGTATTATTTACTATCGGATGTCAAGTCAATAGTAATGCACTTAGTGCACCAGCTGTTTCACAAATACTGACAAAGAGGATATGCAAGGATAAGAAACTCTTTATTTTTAGTTCAAAACCACAACAAAGATATTCAGAGTGAATAAATTTTCCGAAATCTTTATGAGTGGAAAAAAGGTTCTAAAGCAACCCCGTATACACCACACTTATGACGACAAGGTTGTGTCAATTTATTTAAACGTATGGGGTGAGCAGGCTTCCCAGTTTGGGTTTTTATCGAAAATTCAGCTATCTTTTCCCAAAATTGCAGACAGCAACTTCAGTATGACAGCCCAAGTCAAACTTTGAGTGATATTTTGGTTCGTATATAAACAAATCATATAAATAAAACACTTTTCTTATCCTAAACATACCCTTAATGCGTTGCACAAATTTTCACCGCTTTTTACTTGCGACATATATTCGTATGTAGGCATATACTATACATATATGGCAACTTATGCTTTCGAAAAAAAAATCAAACTCGAGATTTTAATCAGAGATGACATTACTATGATATAGAGGGCGAAAAAAGTGGGTCTTGAAATTCGGTCTGTCGGTCTGTTCGACTACACCCTAAACAGGTTAGCTGATTTTCTTTAAACTTGGTAAACAGCACTTTTAATTTTTTCTGTTCAAAAGATTTACAAAGCAAATTCCTGCGACCCAGCAGTCCATAATTATTTATTCCTGAAATAAACTCATTGGTTTTGCCATTTCAAATCATCTACAACAATTTTTTAGATGTGAAAGGCTACGAAAATAACGTTCTCTTAGGAACAGTCTAAAGGGCGAATAGATACATAATATATTGAACTAGAACCACTTTATAAAATTATGGCGGAAATCAACGTCAGTTCATGAAGCATTATTATATGCGGCGATTTCAAAAGTAATCTTCCTACCGAGGGAAGGTTAAGCGAAAACATTCCTTTGATTAGCATTCAGTTAATTTATCCTTGCCAACTCATTTTGCAAAGACGTCAAATACTCTCCAAGATCACTTTTATGTATAATTGATGTTCAGCAAATTCTTTTCTACGATGAACTTGCAGCTTCAGTTTTCTCTAGATACGACTTAATATTTCTGAACTACGAATGCAATACGAAAAAAATGTTCTGCAGATACTCGAATTCTATTTTAATCACATTGATAGGCAGTCTCTAAGTGTTTATTCTGATGGCCATAAGTTGTGAGAAAACCTGCGAAAACTTGTAACGATGCGTTACAATGCACACACCAACGACCCCTAATCTTGTTAACGAGCAAAGCGGTACGACACCTGCATACATACATACATGCATACATCCAGTGTGTACCCGAAGTCATGTGATCAATACTTACTTTGATTCCCATACAGTTTTGTCGTTTATTTGTTTCAATTCACACTGACTCTTAGCCGCAGATTTAATAAGTGGAGATTGGGAAAACGACAAAATTGTCTTTTCTCCTTGTCCAATGTGTGTAAACTGTAAAGAGATTTTAAGATCGGGCCGCAAACTAAAACTTTTGAAAGGCGTTTCGGTGACAGAGAGGCATTGCCATAATGGTGAAACTGATCTAAAATTGTTTACAACATTAGGGTATTATATTAGCTAGAGTAGGGCTAGGGCAAGCTTTAGTATTATTAGGAGTATAAGCTAGAGTGGGGCAATATTTATTATTGTTATTATTAGGAGTATTATTATTTACTAAACCAACCCAGTCCACTGGACAGGTTCTCTCTTTATGGGCCAATCGTTCATTTTGAAAGACCGAAGCAATCATTGATTGATTGGTTCAAGGATTCAGTCTTTTTAAATCAATCGTTCATTCAATCATTTTTTATCCATCTGTTTCGTTCAGAACGAGATATAGACCGACACGAAATGTTTTCAATCATTCATTCAACTAAAATAATTTTTTTCCAATCGTTTCCTTCAGACCGAGACCGGAATAGAGCTGTGTAAATCGTTCATTTCAAATGATCGAATGGTTCAACAATCGATTACGAAAATGATCCGATTTCCGATCATTCGATCATTTTCATTTCACTGAAATGATTCAATATTAATATTATTCAATATTATTGATTCAATTTTAATTTCGATGCTAAGATTGACTTGTGGCTTTGATAGTTCTCACAAAATACTCTATTATTGTAAGCCATAAATTGGCAACTAACACCGAATGATGACTGCTTTGTACATGGATTAAAAAGTGTCAAAAAAATCAAGAAAAAGAGATTTTATTGTTGCTTCGGAAAAGAGAAATTTTAGTCCTTTGCGCTAGCATTTGATACGAGATACTCTTTGTACGTCAAAACTGAATTCGTCCTCTATTCGTCAAGTCATAAACTGTTAAATTTTTTAAAAGGATGGCTACGATGTCGATAGATAAAAGAACGTCCAAAAATCCACATTAAACATACCGTATCATGATACATCAAATAACATCAGTTTAACCCAACAATTGTTTTTGCGGCCAACAACATCAACAACCAACCCGATCAATCACGTTCTTCAATGCCAAGTTCAACCCAGAAATTCCAGTCCACCGTCCATTTTGCGTTTATAATCCACATAGAACATAAACATAGAACAAATGGAATCGAGTAAATCATGGTCAATCGAGTCAACTGATATCGAAAATCGAGACTCATTGAAATGATTGAGATTACAATAGAAAATCGAGAATCCAGAATCGAGAATCATCTAAGTGATTGAGATCGATTAAAATGATTGATTTCGATCATCAATAATTTTCGATGATCGGATCAAAAAAAAACGAATCGATCCTGATTAACACAGCTCTATGGTACGGTCTATAGTAAAAATTCGGCACTCGGACGAACGTTGATGTTTACATATTTTAACCGCGAGTCCCGGCACTCCACTTGTTTCTTTGTTTCGCGTAATTAAATTAACTCTGATATTTTTCTTTGCTATAGTACCATTTCACTTTTCTTCATATAATTTGAATACCAAAATGGAGAAAAAAGAGTTTGTGATGCACTTTTTGCCTTCCAGCCGAGGTTCTGCTCGCCGGTCTCCCCAGGGTCGTCCTGAAGAAAACACGAAACTCCAGAGTAAAAGGTCTTCAAACCTCATCACAAAATCTTTATTGAAAATAACTCTTAAATCTATAACATACAATCTTCGGCTACTAATACTTCACTTAATTCGGATAATTGAATGATTCACGACATCAACTTTTCCGGGTCCTGGTTTTGTTGCTTCGTGTGGGTCGTACTGCTTGCTGATGATCCGGTTCTGGTACTTGATTACGGATATTGTGGTATCTGATAATACGGCTTCAAACTGGCCTTTTATTCGGGCGTCGGGCTCAGGACACAGCAGGCTAAACGCTCCGGTAGATCGGCAGGTTCAAGGCCCCTGGTGGCACTAAACGGCAGCCTAAACGCTCTGGTAGATCAGCAGGTACAAGGCCCCTGGTGGCACTAAACGGCCGGCGGGTATCGAAGACCCCTTACCGCTGGTGGGTGGAAGCCTTAATAAGAAATAGCTGGACAATCTCACCTACCTAACTTGTCTTCATACGAAACCCCTTATAGCCAAACCACAATCTCGCGTTTGGTCGGTCGGGCTTTGACATTTTGAATAAAAACAATAGACTCTTATGAGGCAATCTGAAATGTTACCTCCGGCGTTGCGACCGCTTTATATCGTAATATCGTAAACGTCAGACCAACGCCAGGCCAAAGCAAAAGTAGATCTATTTTCTATTCGGTCGGGCGTTTGACAGTTCATTGTCGGCCGTATTTTGTATTTGTTTTGAAAGTTGAAAATTGAAGTGAAATAAGAAGTAAGTAATTGAAGTTCTTTTTTTATAAATAATTAAATCAAAAAAAGTGTGGTTCTGTTTTTATTTAAATAATTATATTGTTTCAGAAATCTTTAACCCGGCTGTATGAACCCTATTAACTTTGAAAATAGCTTTACAAATTAACTATTTTAAATGCCCAAAATTTAAAATACGCAATATTATATATCTTGTAAATTAATAAACAGTAACAAAATTCATTGGAATATAACAATTAAGTAGGTACTTATCAAAGATGTCATGGAAATGTCAGTCAACGCTCGAGGTTTGAAGCTAAATTTCGTTTTACAAATGCTACGGTTGCGCTTTTTGACACACAAAATCGTATATACGATCAAACGCCCATTTAACGCCGGACCGACGAACGCGAGATTGTGATTTGGCCATTACCACTGGTGGGGCGAAGCTCCGTAAAAAGCAAGGAAAACTAAATGACCAATTGGTCTGTACTACTTGTCTACGACTGGATTTCGAAAGATTTATGCAATCAATTTACTGTACCGCCTGACTGTGTGTATGATCGAAAGGGTGCTTTTCGTTCACCCAAGTAGGTCCTCTTGATGGTTTTTCAGTAGAAACTGAATCTGAACTATGTAAGTGGTGAACGAAAAATATTAATGCGTTTGATTTTACTGTGACGTCATGTGCTCATGGTGCGTGTGAATTGAATTTTAGCGAAATACAATTCTCGGTATTAATGCAGAAGTCATATAGAGTGGAGTAGCATGGAACGCTCCGTTACAAGCTGGAGACAAATTGAGATAAAAACAAACGTTAAAAAACACATTAACATAACTGCTAAGTAAGTTTACAACTGTGTGGTTACAAATATTCCACCTTCCTGTTCGGCTGTGATTTATTTACATATCATTTTTTTTTTTGAATTTGCCAGATCACGACGAACTTTTAATATTTTAATAATCTTACATGTTATATAAAAAATATGAAATTTTCTTGCCGGGCGATATTGTCGAGGTCATCATGTCATTCAAATATTCAAATCTGCGTCCAATTTTTTCAATATGGTTGTTTTTGTAAAAAAAAATACATTTAAATATGTAAATTCAATTCACTAAACTGTATCAAAATATGATGCGTGATTTGTTTGCTACTTTCTTATTGGCTAAACTGATTTTGACAGCTCACGCGCGTTTCGTGTTTTGTGTCACTGTCAAACATCTTCAGTTTGGTCTATAAATTTAACCATGAATCGTCTTACAAACAAACAACGCTTGCAAATTATTGAACTTTATTATCAAAATGCATGCTCTGTTAAGAAAGTTCATCGCGCGCTTCTTCCATTTTATGGTCAGTTTAATCGACCTACTGAGGCGGCTATTCGGGCCGCCTATGTGGAAAATTTTGCGGAAAGATTTAGGTGTGAAGCCTTTCAAAATACAGCTGGTGCAAGAATTGAAGCCGAGTGACCTATCACAACGCCGAATTTTTGGTGAATGGGTTCTTGAAAAGTTGGCCAAAGATCCACTTTTCGAAAATCGAAAAATTGTGTTTAGCGACGAAGCTTGTAACGAAGTTACATCTTTTGAAGTAATTACACCTTTCTACCAACCTAAGAAGACCGAACGCCGGAATTCTACTGCATTTACCACACCGGATGAAATGGCCAGAAAGTATTGCATACCTTAAGGCGCCCACGCAAAATCACAAAAGAGGACACACAGATGGTTGGCGACATCAGCAAATAAATTTCGTTCGCTAACTTTATAATCCACATTTGGTTTCGGCCGCCAAGTCGACAAGTAAGATGTAGAAATGCAACAGAAATCATATCGTCGCTTTTCCGGCAGAGTGGCATAAGTCGAAATTTGTTGTTTTTTAGTTTTGAACACAGAACTGAGCTGAAAAACAAACACAATTTTTCTGTTTAATCGGCATTAACCTACTTCTTCTAGTTTCCGAGTTATGAAGAAGCGCCGCTCTCAATGTTCAAAAACATCCCTCTCATTTTCTACGTATAAATACGGCATAAATCAATTTTTGTTTTTTTTTTTTTAATATTTCGTTTTTTATAAAACTTAACAAACAAAAAATGCAATTTTTTCACGTATTCAACATTCGAGTTTTGTTTTTTATGAACAACGAAATTTTTTTTTGTTCAGTATGATAAAAACTTTAAAATGCTCTCCTGAAAATTTGCAAATTTCGACTTATGCCACTCTGCCGGAAAAGCGACGATATTCTTCTTGCCACTGGGTGTTCTGTACCAATTTGGTGTACAAGGCATAAAGCATCTCATCTAGAAGCACGCTGCTGGTCACCTATACCAGGAAGTAGCTTCGCAATCTTTTGGCTTCCACCTTTCCCGTTCTCCTTTCCTCAGCCGCCGTAGTTAAGACTAGGGACTCTATCCCAATCTTCGCTGTCTTAACCTCCTCCGCTCAGACTAGGGACTCTATCCCAATCCTCGCTGTCTGAATTTCCTTTCCTCAGCCGCCGTAGTTAAGACTAGGGACTCTATCCCAACCTTCGCTGTCTTAACCTCCTCCGATCAGACTAGGGACCCTATCCCACTCTTCGCTGTCTTAACCTCCGCTATTCAGACTAGGGACTCTATCCCAATCTTCGCTGTCTGAAACGTGCCGCCGCCATAGGTAAGACTAGGGACTCTATCCCAATCTTCGCTGTCTGAGTCTGTACTACGATACCGCCGTTAGTGTATATGAAATACCGTGTTATCTTATTGTAGGACCATACCTTTTGTTAAAGTATATGAAATACTCTGTTAATTTTTATTAGAAGGTCATAAATATTGTATATTTATATGAAATACTGTGTTAACAACCTACTTGAATAAATATAATTTGGAACTGGAGTATTGAACTCACGGTTGCCAGTTTGGTCATTTATGACCAAATCTGGTCATTATTTTTTCACTTGGTCACATGGTCATTTTTTATTCCATTTGGTCATTTTTTCAACGAATTGGAAAAAAAAACTTTTTTTTACTTTTTATGTTTTTAAAAATGAAATGTATACAAAAAGCAGTTTTATTAGCGTATAATGTAAACAGTGCATTAAAGTGTTTAATTGAACAACAATACCCCAGCTCGATCACTGAATGCACAAAAACTGAATGCGTTCATTTCCATCACTTGCGAATTTAATGATAGATAGCTGGAAAACTTAAAATTGTGCGTTAATTTTGCACAATTTTGCTTTTTCGTTGGGTAAAAATAAAATATAGCATTTGAAAATTTAATTGGTCTTCAACTGATGAGGCTAGTGTTATGGTTAGTGAGGTTAATCACCATCAAGCCAAATTGAAAAGCAATGTCATTTTTTAAATGCACTTGCCATTCGCTGCATCTTCGCTTTGCATATTATTGCAAAAAGTTCCTAGTGAAGTTAAAAAAGTGTCGCAACATAATACATACAATTTTTGCTTATAGTGCCAACCGCATAAGCCAATTTAAAGAATTTCTAAAAATATTGCGCATTCCCACCGCACAAAATATTGGGTATTTTGCGAGCGAGAATTTTGCGAATTAAGTTTAATAAAAACTAAATTAAGAATTAGACTCAATTTTGAAACCATTAATAATATAATGCTAGCCAAAGAGTCTGAAGATAAAAAACTAGTAATGGTTATTGGTCTGCAAAAAATTTGTTTTAAAATAGCGTTTGTGAAAACATAATATTTATTTGTTTAGTTATTAAGTGGCAATAATTGATCTTCATACATAAACATATCGCGCAAAACAGCTTAGTAGTAAGGTATTATGATGATACTACAGTGAAAGCTCTAATAAGCGGACACTCATGGTCCCCCAATTTTTGTCCGGTTATGAGAGCTGTCCGGTTAAGGGAAAGCAATAAAACAAACTTTTTTTTTAACTTCATATTAATTCTGATTAATATTGGATCTACGATCTACCTTGCCATTTTCCACGAACATCTTCTTTATTTCTTGAAATCTCTACAGCTTGTGTTTATCCAATATTAAATCTAAAAAACTTTGCATAGATAAAATATTTCATGTCGTGGCTGGAAAAAAAAAAAAACAAATCTTTTTGCCAAAGCCCGAACCAATAAGTTTTTGTTGCCCAATGCATTGGCAATTTTACAAATTTTCTTGCCTCACCCTTTTTTACCGTTATTTTAACGGACTATGCTCTAGTGAAATAGCCATCTGCATTCCTCCTCTTAAACAATTCAACCGTAATATTCGCACTTCTAGGAATGCCCATCAGTTTACCCTAGAGCCCAACTTCGGACGTACTGTGAAGTACAGAGATTCGTTCTTCAGCCGTACTACGCTAATGTGGAATTCCTTATCACGCTGTCTTTCCCAGTCATTGCTATGTTCAAAAATTCAAAACCAATGTACACCGACACCTCCTTTCTGACCCCTCCCTTTTTTTCTATTGCTCAAACTATGTCTCTGACATATTAAGGGTATACAAAAAACTTTTGAGTGTGATGAATCAGTAGCTGAAGGAAAGGAAATGACATGTGTAAAAACGAATCGCGATGAAAAAAGGGAACCATAACCTCTCAAAATTACACCAACTACCCCCAGTAATTAAATCGGGAAATCTCCTAATAACCTTTCAACATAACATAACATCGCACTGTCCAGTTATTAGAGCTTCGCGTCCGGTTATCGCAGATTTTCTATAGATTTACTTAAGTATTAAACATAAACTGTACTTAGAACAGATCTGCTGTTCTTTTCCGTTACATTTTTGAGAAAAAATAATCCCTAAATAAAATAATGTGTCCGCGTATGGGAGGTTTTCTATCTAAAATGGGCAAGAAAACGTGTCCGCGTCCGTTTATGAGAGTGTCCGTTTATAGGAAAGTTATTTGTATGAGATTTTCGAAAAAGAAGTTCGTTCCCGAAAATGTGTCCGTTTAAGGGAGCTGTCCGCTTAATGGAGCTGTCCGCAAGTAGAGCTTTCACTGTACTTAACAATTTGCTAATTTTTAAGAAGATTACTAACTCTTTCTTAATTTTAAACATTTTCTAACCAGTATAGTGCTAAGGCTATTTTTTAATAAATTACTACTAAACACTTAAGTAATGGCAGTTCATGCAAAAAACTAAACAAACAGACCTGTTTTGATGAAGTTAGCAGGATACTAAAAAAATAAAATAGGTATTTAATAAAAGGGTAGATAAAGTATGATGCTAAATTAGATTGAAATTTGCAAAATCGTTAGTTTTACCTAGATTCATACTAAAACAGCCTTAAAATCGTACTAATTCAAATAAAATTTTGCGCAATCGTGATCTTTTATTGTTTTATTTTTTAATAATTTAAAAATAACGTGTAAGCTGTGTAATATACATAAGAACATATGCTCCAACAAATGTGATGAATTAATTGTTCTGTTTTTTGTTTGTTTGTGTTTCTTTTTTTATTTTGGTCATTTTTAACTACATTTGGTCATTTTTATTTTCAACTTTGGACACATATTTTTTTTTCAAGTGGCAACCGTGATTGAACTCTCTATTTCGCCGAGTTTTACTGCTTTCTTCCGTTGACCCTGGACCCCGCTGACCTACCTCAGCTGAAAACAAAAAAGCTTCACAAGCTCATTTCTGGCTGAATGGATACGTGAGCAAGCGAAACTGTCGTATTTGGAGTGAAGAGCAGCCAGAAGCATTGCAAGAGCTACCAATGCATTCAGAAAAAGTCACTGTTTGGTGCGGATTATGGGCTGGCGAAATCATTTTGCCGTATTTCTTCAAAGATGATGCGAATCGCAACGTTACTGTGAATGGTGAGCGCTTCCGTGCGATGATAACAAACTTGACTTGCTTGACATGTGGTTTCAACAAGATGGTGCCACATGCCACACAGGCGATTTCGGTGAACAGTCTATTTCACGTTTGGGTCTGGTCAATTGGCCGCCTAGATCGTGCGATTTGACGCCTCTAGGCTATTTTTTGTGGGGCTGTGTTAAGGCATAGCGACAAGCCCGCTTTGATTGACGCACTGGAAGCCAACATTGAAGCATTAATTCGTGAGATACCGGCCGAAATGTTAGAAAGAGTATGCCTAAATTGGACTAAGCGAATGGACCATTTGAGCTGCAGCCGCGGCCAACATTTGCATGAAATAATCCTCAAGCATTAAATTACTCGTATATCTACCGTACTATCGATTCAAATAAAGATTTCATACATTTTTCTGAATTTTATGTGTTTTTTTTTAGTTTCCTATAGCTATCAAGAAATCACTCGTTAGTAGGCATCTTTAGGTTTAAGTTATATTGAAATTCATTTGGATTCCTGGGGGTTCGATATTTATTTGTGTAAGTGCCAAGGACACCCCAAGAAAATATGAATGAAATCACAATTTAAATCAATGAACAAAAACAAAAATTAATTGGAAAGAAATATCTTTCATAGTAAATGTTTTACTTTATGCCAGTCATGATAGAATGTTTTTTTTTTGTATGGAACGAAAAAAAATAAGAAAATATGTTTTCGGTAAAAAAAAAGAAATATATTAAACATTATATCTCAGGAACAGCTTTCATGTGTTTCCGTTTCCTTTCGACATGATACATATGTACATTGTACATATCCTCATTTATGCCACAACACAACAAGCAACAACTCTAGACAAAGAAAATTCTGTCGAATTCAGCAGAAAATTTTCCTCGTTCATCTATGTATGTTGTTATCCCTTTGGCAGGATTTGAAGGATTGATGTTCGCAGTGTGCAAAGGGTCGGTTTTACTCGTAGTTCTCATATCTGTTTTTGTTTTTTTGTTTTTGTGTGTTGCTTTTGCTATTTTTATACATACATATATATAAAATTTACTCTTTCTTGAACTTCTTCTTGGAGAGATATGGTTATAGAGAAATCCATAAATATACAGATACAAGAAAGATATGTTATTCCTGGAACATTTTCATTTCTCAAATTATAACCATGTAAGGGGCTTTTTGAAAGTTGGGAATCTTCTCGTAGATAAGAAAATATTAATATTGTATTTCCCTTTCCTGGGGCTTTTGCTTACCTCATCACACTTCGTATAACATACTTTGAATTCGAACTCAGAGGCACACACATGAGTGCATTATACTCGTATATATCCGTCATGAAACGATGAACAATATTTTTTTTTGTAAGTTTTATATTTTTTAAGGACCAGTTTTTGTGGTTTTTCGATTCAAGTAATAATAATTTTGCTCGATTTTTCTATTTTCTTTTAAGGGAAATCGCTGGAAATATTCCATGTTTTTTGTTTTATGTTTTATATTTCAATATTTTCAAAGAAATTCGATGTCGATACAATTTAATAAAGAAAAGGACGGATTCTAGCTCACGAGTACAAAGGGAAATTTAAAAAGACAGAATTTTAAACTTACAGACTTTATTTTCTTTGAAAAACGCGTCAACGCACTGATGGTTTTGGTTAACAATTTTTTTTTTATGTTTTACTCAAAATGTAATATTTAATATCATGAAAATATAGACTGAGATAAACGAGAACTTAATGATTGTTTTTTGCTTTACGATATAAAGAGTGGGCCATCTAGTGGTTTCTTTTTAAATCATAGTTAACATTTTTACGATGACAGCGAAGACTAAAAAAGTGGGTCTTGCAATTCTGTCTGTCTGTCCGTCCGTCGGTTCGACTACAGCCTAAACGACTCGGCCGATTTTCTTTAACCTTGGTAGAAATCGTTTTTAATTTTTTTAAGACCAAAAATAACGCCACCTATTATACGATTTTCTTCGAAATTTTATAAATATTTTTTTTTCAAAAACTGTTCGACAGATTTAAAAAATAAAAACACAGAAATGGTAATGGTAATGGTTGAACAATTTTTTTCGAAAAATGGTTATTGAGGGAAAATCTAAAACAAAAAACAGGTTCTTTGGGGGGTACAAAGAACCTGTTTTTTGTTTTAGATTTTCTCAAAAACGATAAGACCGATTTTGATCACATTTTTTTTGCTAAAGCTCGCTAAAAACTTGAATAAAATTGTGTAGATATTCAAATTTTCAAAAAAATTTTTTTTTTTATTTTTAAAAAACATTTTTTTAAAAATCAATATTTCGAAAACCCCATGCTAGATTTTTTTTTAAACTTGATAAAAAAAAGTTCCTCAATATAATCCACAAGATGTGAGAAAAAAAATTATCTTACCTAAAAACAAAGGCACCCACCATGCAAATGTTAAAAACTTGTTTTCAAAAATCGTATTTTACTCGAAAACGGCACATAGAATTTTGATAAATTTTTGGTTCTTTCAAGAAATTTGTACGATCTTTAATTTAATAAAAAAAAACTATTTTAAATTAAGATATTACAGCTTGTACCTACCATAGAACCATTTTTTCAAATTTTGAATTACTCATTATCGACATAACGGATTTTAATCAAATTTTTGTAAAGATGCTTCTAAAAAGTTTAAAAAGCAATGCATTTCAAAGCTTAAAAAAAAGTATTTTATGAATTTTTGAAAAAAAAAACCATAATAAAAATTTAAGGGTGGCGTACCAAATTTTTCTTTAAAAAAAAATATTTTAAGATACAATAAATTTTATATACAATAAGAGCTTATTTTTTAAGAAACCACTACAACGACTTATATTTTGACTTGCGATATAAGTACTATAGTGCAAGTTCTTCATTTGAAAAAAAATCGAACTCGAGATTTTGATCAAAGTTGACATTACGATGATAGCGAAAACGAATAAAGTCGGTCCGACAATTCCGTCTGTCTGTCTGTATGTCTGTCTGTCTGTATGTCTGTCTATCTGTCTGTCTGTATGTCTGTACCTCGGACTACAGCCTAAACTACTGGAGTAATTATCTTCGAATTTGATACTTAAGGATCTTCGGTGATTCCCTAGAGGGGAAATTGAAATTTTTTTTTAGCTCTAAAACTAACGGTACCCCCCATACACCCGTAATGCAAAATCTTATTTATCTCGAAAACGACTCTAACGATTGTGATAAAAAAAAATTATGTGTGATATTATGGACATGGACTACATATTTGTAAAAAAAAATTTTGGGGCAAAATGTTATTAATGGTACCTGTCATAGAACGGTTTTTTTTTTATTTTCGACTTTCTCATTACCGACTCTAACGATTTTAACCAAAAATTTTCACCAGGAGCCCCTTTAAGTTTAAAATAATATTGTATATACAAATATTCGAAAAAATCTATATTACTAAGCACTTAGAATTGGCATCCCAAATTTTGTTCTAGAAAAATTTGAAAGAAATTTGTTATATAAAAAATTACTTTAATAACACGATTTTTAAATTTTCTTTGCGTAAATTCATACTTTTCCGGAAATCAGACGGCAATTCTATGCATTGTATTTATAAAATGTATTTTAAATCCCAAAGTACTTTTACATAAGAGCAAGTTCGTGAGATCCAGTCGTGCATTTTATTTGTTCTTAGATAAATTCATGTTAACATAGCATTCTGATTTTGTCTCTTACTAATAAAAGAATTTAAAAAAATAATTTTATCCTTATGAACAGTTTTCTCTGATAATAACATTCGTTTTTAAAATTCCTAGTCTATTACATAGGAGCAAGTTCGTGCGACCCAGTCGTGAAGACATGGATTTGGGTGACCTCTGGTTCATGAAGGATGGCACGACATTCCACACAGCCCATGCCACAATCGATCTTTTGTGCCCCGAATTCCCAAATCGTGTTATCAGCCGCCCTGACCAAAAATTAAGACAAACAATACTCGAATGTCCCGAAAGGTAGTAAAAGTTTTTGGTCATTTGTAAAAAAATGTAGAAAATATTATTTTGTCTTCGGTTCCAACGCCCGTCTTCTATGAAACTCCTTATTTCAGTTTAGAAGGAAAAGCGAATTTGGTTGCAGCTCACTTGGCTGTCAATTTGAAGCTGTCAGAGAGATCCTGAATGATTTTATGGGACAAATCTTCTCTCGCATTCCTACTGCTGCAAGAGTACAGTCTATTGTTCTGAAGAGTTGTTCTTCAACGCTGCCAAAACCTTTGCGTAAGCTTTTTCATCTTTCCTACATTGCTGGTCTCTTTCCAAGTGGATGCAAAACAACATTGGTGCCCTGCAACTATCGCCTAATTGCAATTACGTTCCTTCTTTGAACAGTCATGGAAACGCTGATAAATTATTATAAGCTCAAGAAATAACTTGAAAAAACGAAAGCTTCTCAATGACCGGAAATATTGCTTTTTTACTAACAGATTAATTGGTGATCTGATGGTATATAAATTTGACGGAACAGTGACACAAATTTTTAAATCATTTTTGAGAAAGTAGATTATTGCACCTGATATTTCAAAAGCAGTATTTGTTAGAGCTTGGCATCAAGCTCCCTTATTGAAAATGCATGCATTTAGAATTGATGAATCTCTTCTTCCATAGATTAGAAATTACCTTTGGATTGGCTCAATAAAAGTTGTCCTGTATGGTCTTAAGTCTAAAATTCATAAAATAAATGCTGGTGTGCCACAGGGCTCCTTTATGTTTCCTACTCTTTTCCTTACGTTCATTAATATCTTTTATCTGAAACATATAATCCACTTCATTGTTTTGCTGACGACTGGACTTTAAGCTTTTCATATTCGTTTCCAGATGCATGTCCTTGTTCTTCCGATGTGGATCTAGAACAGCAGCGTATGACAAGCTCATTAAATTCTGATCTCGACAGGATTTGAGAGCTGTGCAAATCATTCATTTCAAATGATCGAATCATTCAACAATCGATTACGAAAATGATCGGATTTCCGATCATTTTAATCGATCGATTATTGGATCATTTTCATTTCACTGAAATTACCAGTACTATTCCTATTCGATTTTAATTTTGATTTCGATAATAAGATAATAAGACTTGTGGCTTTGATAGTTCTCACAAAATACTCTATTATTAGGTGTATTTTATTTCTTGCTGCATAGCCAGCGCAGCATTGAATGGCTTCTTTTTCGCCAGCAACCAAATTGTTCTTGTTTGTCGAGGGAAATTTTGCTGCGCTAGCTATGCAGCAGTGAATAAAACACACCTAATTGTAAACCATAAATTCCCAAATAACATCGAATGATGGCTACCTTGTACATGGATTAAAAAGTGTCAAAAAATTCAAGAAAAAGAGATTTCATTTGTTACTCCGGAAAAGAGCAATTTTACTGCTTTCGGCTAATATTTGGTACGAAATACTCTTTGTATGTCATAACTGAATTCGTCCTCTATTCGTCAAGTCATAAACTGTCAAATTCCATCAAAGGATGGCCACGATGTCGATGGATTAAAAAACGTCCAAAAATCCACATTAAACATACCGGATCCTGATACATCAAATAACATCAGTTCAACCCATTAATTGTTTTTGTGGCCTACAACATCAACAACCAACTCGATCAATCATTTTCTTCAATGCCGAGTTCAACCCTGAGATTCCAGTCCACCGTCCGTTTGGCATTGATAATCCACATTGATTGAATCAGAACAAATATGGAATCGAGTAAATCATGGTTAACTGATATCGAAAATCGAGACTCAGCTCTATTATCAAACTACTCGTATAAACCTCGAAGAATTTAATACTTGAAAAACTCAGTGCTGTCTTCTGTCTTTAACCCTTCCCCCTTGCAACTATCCATGAGCGGCACTTGCATTCAGGAAGCCGAAAAGCTCTCAGTTCTCGGTATGTGCATCACAGCCCCCCTTGTGTTGAATGATCACATATTCAACGTCGCCAACAACGCTCCTAAATGTAAAGGTACCCTATGACGTTGCAAGAAATTTTTTACCCATTCGGATATGGCCAAAATCTTTAAAGCCTATATTCATCTAAAGTTCAAGTACAATTCCCATATTTAGGCAGATGCTCAAATAACTCACTTGAGTCGCTTGGATAGAATCTAAAAAAGATGTAATGTAAAGCTTCATTAAAATCCCGAGTTCGATTTTTGTTACTAATCCATAATTTGACGAAGTGCCTAAGAGTCTGTCACACGTAAAATGGTGCGAAATTACCAATGAAATTTATTATAGAAAGACTTTTTGAAAAGGGCAATAGGTGATGATAACGAATATTTTTCAGTTTAACGAATAAAGCCTGAAGTATACTCTTGAATGGGATGTATTAGAAAAAAAATATAATTAATATTTTTCCAACTGCTTTTCTCTTCCATTAGTCGTAATGTTTCGAAGCAGAAAATCCTTAAGCATATTTCTCTTAGACTCAACTCCTCAATTCCCCAATCAATTTCTGGATAATATTTTTTTGTTTCCCTTAAATCTGAGTTGAGCAAGAGAAGTGATCGAAATTTCTTCAGTTCCAATCCATTACAATAAATCCTCACATCCATTAGATAAAATCCATCGTAATAAACGATTGCACCATATAGGATTATCCTCGGTTCTTGAATGGTGCACACAGTTTCCCAAAAACTTAGCATTTTAAGTGTCTCCTCCCCAGCCAGCGCGTTGTGCAGGGAGCAATCTTAAAGAACAAAAATAAAAGAAAGGAAAAAAACCAACTTAAGTTATAAAATGTATCCTGACTGAAAAGCTATGTACAGGAGTTTTCTTTTTCTATGTTTCAAGAAATAAAATACCAACAACTATAGTTCCCCAACGACTGGGCGCGTCGAACGGGATACGGAAACTTTTGGTTCGGCAGTGTGCGGGATCGTGTTTGGCGCTTTGCTCCTAATGTTATTAAATAAATCGAAAATGACATCTAGAAAATCCTTTTTAAATTCACATTTCACATCCTCTCGCTGCTGCTTTTCTATATATACCTATTTTTTTTTTTTTTTTTTTTTTTTGTAATTTCCGAATGTTGCTTGTGGTAGTGTTAGTGTTAGTGCTGCTGCTGCTGTTGTTAAGTTTGATAAGTGGCACAGCGTCATCGTCTGCAACGAAAGAAGCTGGGAATAGTTTTTTTTTTTGTTATATTTTCGGGCAGCCATATTAGCGGAATGTTATTAAATTGAGCTGTGCGGAGGAGGAAAAGTTCACCCTAACTCTGACTGATTGACTATGAAGGATTATTTGGCAATTTTGCATTGAGAAAGAGTTTTCGGGGGAAAACTTTCAAATACGGGATAAACTTTCTTCGATCGCAAGATATAGGAATAGAATTTTTATGAGAATTTTTGGCATAAACTTTTCTAAAGGAGATTTTCGTGCATTCAAGTTCGGCTCTTACTCCAGATGGGGTCTAGCTATGTGGTGATTACTTTTGTTTTGTTCAGAAGTTAAGCAAATTCCAAAGGACGTGAGTGATTGAAAATGATTCGTTCTTGGAACTTCGAACGAATTTATTCAATGAGCGAAAAAAAAAAATAAAATGCACGACTGGGTCGCACGAACTTGCTCCTATGTAGATAATAGACTAGGAATTTTAAAAACGGATGTTATTAAAGAAAACTGTTCATAAGGATAAAATGAATTTTTTAAATTCTTTTAGTAGTAAGAGATAAAAACAGAATGCTATGCAAATATGAATTTATGCAGGAATAAAAATTATAAGTCGTTGTAGTGGTTCCTTAAAAAAATAAGCTTTTATGTACCTACAAAATTTTTAAAACATTTTTAAGAAAAAATTTTGGTACGCCAATCTTAAGTTTTTATTATTGTACGAATAAAAGTCTAATTTTCAAAAAAAATACTAAGCCGTTCTTGAGATATCGAATTTTTCAAAAAAAAATTACTTTTTTTTCTAAAAATTGAAAAAAATATTTTTTCTTAAGTTTTTAAATGCAATGTTTTTTAAACTTTTTAGGAGCTTCTTTATAAAAAATTTCGTTAAAATCCGTTATGCTGATTATGAGTAATTAAAAATTCGAAAAAATCGTTCTATGGTAGGTACAGTCAGTAATATCTAGATTTCAATTTTTTTTTTATTAAATTATATATCGTAAAGATTGATCAAAAGAAACAAAAATTTAGCAAAATTCTCGGAACCGTTTTCGAGAAAAATACGATTTTCGAAAACCATTTTTTAAAATTTGGATGGAAGGTAGCGTTAGTTTTAGATAAAACAAATTTTCTCAAATCTTGTAGATTATGTTAAGAAACTTTTATTTGTCAAGTTTGAAAAAAATCGAACATGGGGTTTTCGAAATATTGAGTTTCCAAAAAAATTTTGAATTTTTTTTTTTAAATCCAAAAAATAAAAAATTGAAAATTTGAATATGTAATAATATTCAAACTCGATATTCAAAAAATGATTTAAATCGGCTGTACCCTTTTCGAGAAAATCAAAAACAAAAAAAATGGACCCAGGGGGGCTACCAAAAATAACAATTTTTTGTAAAATTTTTTTCAACCATTAGCTAGTTTTAACCAAATGAAATTTTTCAAATTTTTTTTAAAAAATTCTGTGAGACAATTTTTGAGAAAAAAAAATATTTATAAGATTTCGAAAAAAAAATCGTATGGCAGGTACCGTTATTTTTGGTCTTAAAAAAAAAACAGAAAAAAACCTCCGGGGGAAAAAAATTAAAAACCCTATCTACCAAGTTTGAAGAAAATCGGCCCAGCCGTTTAGGCTGTAGTCGAACCGACAGACAGACAGACACACAGACAGAATTGCGAGACCCAATTTTTTGGTCTTCGCTATCATCGTAATGTCAACTTTGATCAAAATCTCGAGTTCGATTTTTTTTACGAATGCATAACTTGCCTTATAGTACCTATAAGTCGCAAGTAAAAAACTTAAAACATATCACAGTTGGGCTGGTAGATGAGCTCGTTTAAGGCTTTCAAGCGAAAAGTTCGTTTTCAAGTTGCTATAGAAAGCAACTAGAGAGTAATGAAGCATTAAAGAAATTCTTCCTTTGCATTGAATTTCAGATGAAATCATGACTACTTCAATAAATAATAGAAGTAATAGTAGTTCTTCAACTTTTAGATGACAGATTCTTGGAAAGGAAAGTGGAGAGTAAATTTTAAGGCAATTCAAATGTAATGGTCGACAGTAGTTTTAATGGCCAAAATTGCCGAACGTTTGTAGTTCATGGGATAAATTAATATGATTTTCTAGAATTTACTACACAAAATGGACACAAAATTTGCGGGTCATGAAAATTTAAACGGCGGACTATCAATTTTTTATTAGAGTCAGGTTTTATGTACTATAGAACACAAAGTTCTTCCCTAAATAATACACATCATTGGAATTAAGATTCCTTTTGAAAACGGTTCTAGCTTAATAGTTTTTTTTTTCAGTCTATTTTGCTGGCGGTTCATTATCCTCTCAAAAGAGATATGATTTATACAATGAAGGAAATTAGTTAATTTAAGTGACACGTTTCTGTGGGGACTTCAATTGTACGCAAAGGAATTGGGGATGTCGCAGAGCAAATGATTAGGAGAAAATACCTGGTAACCTCAACATAAGGCTTTATTTTCAGCAGTTCAAGCCCTTCTTCCCTATACTTACTTTTGACTAATACCCTAGGCTTATTTAATCAGTCTATGCTTTTAAATGAGTTAGGTTCGGATCATTTACCGGTCGCGATAAGTTTCTGTTCATCACCTATAACTAGGTCTACTGAATTCTCTAATTAAAAAATGTGAACTGGGATTCATTTAAAGATCAGGTTTGTTCTAAATTAAGACAACTTCCATATATTTCAAGCGCTGAAATAAATAAAACTCAAATTGACCATTCTGTTTCAAATTTTACAAAAGCAGTTACTGCCAGTGTTGAACAGTCTTGCAGAAGGTCTTAGGTTCGATTCTCAGCCGCTGCAAAAATGTTTTTCAGGGATGTACTGCCTCTTACGAGGAATTGACCAAACCTCTAAGAGTATCTCTTGTCATGAAAAGTGCTGCACATTAGCCGTTCGGAATATGCAGAAAATTGTAGGTCATCTCCATTTCTGGAGATAAGTCACTTGGTGCTGGTTCTGTTAGAATATTAAATGATATTAGTTTGTTCTCTTAGAAAAAATCCAGAAAACCGAAGAATTGGTTCAAATTGGTTAAAGTATATTAAAAGAAGAACTGCCCATGCCCATATCCTAACACTTGAAATTGGGATATATCTCATTAATAACAAGCAAATGATTTTGTTCAATCGTTTACGGAAAATCATTCAGTTACTTATTTTTTTTACTTAAAATGACGCAGACCATGAAGCGTTAAGGCCTTAACCAACAAGCCTCTTCAATCAACTCGGTCTATAGCTAGCTGCCTCCAATTATGCTCTCCAAGCTGTTTGAGTTTATTCTCTACTTGTGTGCTCCACCTAAGGTGGAGTCTTTTTCTGCTGAATTGACCATCAAGTGTAGATTCGAAGACTCGTCGAACTGGTACGTATCGGTGTCAATACGCTCCACTTGTCCCAGCCATCTCAGCCACTGTATTTTCAGCTTTTTGGCCAGATCGACTTCGTCACTATTAAGCATGTAAAGCTCGGTGCAGACCCTTCTTCCCATATTCCATCGATATATAATCGACCGAAAATGACCGAAGAACCTACCAAATTCTCATTTGCTTTTGACAGGGTCCATGCTTCTGCCCCATACAGCAGTTCCGGGATGATAAGGGTCTTCTATTAGGTCTCCTTGGTTCTTAGAGAGATGGCTTTTGTACTCAAATGCCTTCTTAGCCCGAAGAAACAGCAATTGGCGAGAGTGATTCTTCGTTTGATCTCTGCACTGATGTCGTTTTTGCGACGTAATAGTGGAGCCCATGTAGACAAAGTCCTTGACGACTTCGAAGTTGTACCTATCCATTGTGATGTTTTGCCCAAATTGACGATGTTGAGATTCTTTTCTCGATGATAGCATATACTTCGTTTTTTCCAATTCAATACTTGCAACCGCGCCGGTAACTGCTCGCTTCGTTCTTCCAATAATATCAATATCATTTGCGATAGAAAGTAGTTACACGGACGTTTGAAAAATTGTACCTCTTGCATGATAACCCGTTACATTGCCTCAAACCTTTCTCGACATCAAAGGCTTCGGTGGTTGTTTTACCGACTTTGACGGAGCAGCGAAATTTCTCCATCGTCGTCCTACACAAGTAGACGAGGTTTGCACTATACCGAGTTTGCGGTCATCGCGCATACTTTTATCCGACCAAATTTTGGAGATAATTGAGTGCTGCTTGGCTGTTGCTTAAAGCACTTCATTTAGGTCGAATGGACGAAAATTTTGACGCCCAAGTTGTATAGAAAAGTCTTGTTTCCAGATCCTCAGTACCGACTGTCCCTTCACTACCATATTTGCACTCTTGTTTCGGCAGGCTTTCGTTCAGGCCTTGAAGCTCTGCCTAGATTGCTTCGTTGTTCAGGGGAACTTTTGAACATCCCATCTACTATTATAGCCCTCTTCGAGTGCCTCTCTCTTTCCTCTTGAGAAGTTGGTGATCCTTCCTTTGTTTTTGCCCATAGAGCTTCCGGGCTGCTCTCTCAGCAGTTCTAATTTTAGTTTGCAGCTTTAAACAAGGGGTTGGCAGAAGAGAGAAACAACCTCAAAATGCTTCGTTGACTGTTTGTTCATCGGGAAGTTTGGAAACATGCATTTTCGGTGAGCTCACTTTTAACCACGAAAAAGGTGAGTCATTTTATTATAAATAATAAGAAACATAACCATAGCACCGGAATGGTCCCGATAGACATAGAAAAAGCATTTTATTCCGTCTGACACAACCTGTTCATGCATTTCGTTAAACTTTCCTTTCAAACTTTTGAGAAGCTTTAGCATTAAAAAAATGATAAAAATCGGTTGTACAGTTTTCGAGAAAATCAAAAACAAAAAAATGAAATGGTTCGAAACGGGGTACCATTAATACGTATCCATTTATCAGAATTTTTTTTCAACCATCACCTAGCTTCAACTAAATTATTTTTTTAAATCTGTGGAAAAAATAATTTATACAATTTCGGAAAAAATTGTATGGCAGGTACCGTTATTTTTTTTGGCGATAAAAATTAAAGAATGATATCTCACTTACTTACTTATCCAGCTCCATGTCTGAGAACTGATATAATGCGGTCTTCCATCGGTTGCGATCCCTCGCGAGCTCCCTCCAGTCGTCGAGACCGAGCGCTTTTGCGTCTGTAACCGCTTGGTCCCGGCCTTACAGACCAATCGCTCGTCTCGACACTGAGGGAGCTCCTAGGATCGCAACCGATATTGGAGGAGCCGCTTGATAGTCAGTTCGTCAGATGTGACCAAGCCAGTGTAGTCGACGTCTTTTGGCTCTTTAGACTATATCCACATCTTGGTACAGCTCGTATAATTCACGATTGAATCTTCTCCTCCATTCGCCCTCAAAGTGCCCATGCCCAGTGTCAATTCCCCTTTTTACTTGTGACTTATAGGTACTATAAGGCAAGTAATGCATTCGTAAAAAAATCGAACTCGAAATTTTGATCAAAGTTGACATCACGATGATAGCGAAGACTAAAAAACTATTTTTTTTTCTCAAAAACTGTTCGACAGATTTAAAAAATAAAAATAAAACAAAATTTAGTTTAGTTAAAGCTAGGTAGTAGTTGAAAAAAAAAATTGCGAAAAATGGTTATTGAGGAACCCCATGGAACCATTTTTTTCGTTTTGATTTTCTCAAGAACGGTACAACCGATTTTGATAATTTTTTTCTTGCTAAAGCTCCCCAAAAACTTAAATACAATTGTGTATTCAAATTTTCAAAACAAATTTTTATGGATTTTTAAAAAAAAACTTCAAAATTTTTGTTCAAAACTCAATAGTTCGAAAACACTATGCTAGACTTTTTTAAACTTGATAAATAAAAGTTTCTTAATATAATAGATATACAAAATGTGAGAAAATAATTTTATTTTACCTAAAAATAAAGGTTTTCAAAAATCGTATTTTTCTCGAAAACGGCGCCTAGAATTTTGATAAATTTTTTTTCTTTCAATTAATTTTTATGATCTTTTATTTAATAAAAAAATTTTTAAATTAAAATATTACAGCTTGTGCCTACCATAGAACCATTTTTTCGAATTTTGAATTTCTCATTAATGACATGACGGATCTTAAAGAATTTTTTTACAGAAATGCTTCCAAAAAGTTTAAAAAACATTGTATTTTAAATCTTTAAGAAAAATATTTTTTTCAATTTTGAAAAATAAAACAATTTTTTTTTTGGAAAATTCAATATTTCAAAAACGGCTCAATATTTTTTTTTGTAAATTTAATTTTTATTCGAACAACAATAAAACTTTAAATTGGCTTCCAAAATTGTTTCTATAAATTTTTTATATAAAATCTTATGTTTTTAAGAAACCACTACAATGACTTATAATTTTTGTTCTTGCATAAATTTATATTTGCATAACATTCTGTTTCTATCTCTTACTACTAAAAGTGTTTAAAAAATAAAATTTATCCTTATGAACAGTTTTCTCTAGTAACATTAATTTTAAATTGCTAGTCTATTACATAGCAGCAAGTTCGTGCGACCCAGTCGTGCATTTTATTTACATATCGTCCAGCACTCGCCGCCGTAGAGTAGGACTGGTAAAATTAGGGTTTTGTATAACGAGCAGTTAGTCTTTCGAGAAAGGAGTTTTAAACCCATTGTTGTTGGGCCAAACCGAAGTAGCAGCGGTTCGCTAGGGTAATTCTTCGTTGGATTTCCACTAAGTTGTCGTTCGTGGGATTGATGTTTGTTCCGAGGTAGGTGAACTCCTTGACTACACCAAAATATCTGTTGAAGATAGTGCCTTCCAGGTTAACACCACTCTTGCGCACTATCTGCTCCAGGAGTTGGTTGAAGAAATCACATCTCCTTGTCGGAAGCCTGCGCATGTCTGGAATAGCTCGGATGAGCTGTTACCCATTTGCACGTTGCACCGTGTATTTTGTAACGTCATGCGGCATAGCTGTATCAGTTTTTTCGTGATCCCGAGTTCCAACATCGCCGCCAGAAGCTTTTGGCGACTTATGCTATCATGTGCGGCTTTGAAGTCGATGAAAAGATGGTGGGTCTCGACTTGAAATTCGTTGGTCTTTTCCAGGATTTGCCTCAATGTGAAGATTTGGTCTATCGTTGATCTGCCTGGCCTGAAGCCAAACTGGGTACGTGCCGATTATAGTGTTGCAGAAAGGTTTTAGACGCTCACATAGTACGGTGGATAGGATCTTGTAGGCAACATTAAGCAGGGATATGCCCCTGTAGTTTTTGCAGGACATAGGATCGCCTTTTTTGTAAATTCGGCATATGGAGTTATTTGATCAGTCGTTGTGCATACTTTCCTCCTCCCAGACTTGGTTGATGAGCTGATGCATGCACCCTATAAGGACATCTCCTCCATACTTGAAGAGTTCTACAGGTAGGCCATCCGAGCCTGCGGATTTTTTGGTCTTAAGCTTGTGGATTGCTTTCTTAACTTCTTCAGTACTGGGTAGTGCGACTGGATCTTATTTCGTGTTCTCTATATTCGTTATTTCAATTTTCTTTTTTTACTTTCTTTTTGCGAATGCATAACTTGCCTTAAAGAACCTTTAAGTCGCAAGTAAAAATAATGTGTGGGTTTTCTAGTGGGTTCTTTTTAAATTATAGGTTATTTTGATACTGACAGCTGTTTCCCGCTTGAAAGTCAGTATCATACCTCCGTGGAACGAAATGAGTCGTTGTACGCTTGAACAACGGTGAAAAATATTGAAAACTTTTTTCCAAAGTAGGTGCTGTGTATAGCCGAAACGGTTCGTTTTTTGAAAAGACGTTTTGGCCGAAATGAAGCACCGTACGCGCCTGTTGTATGCAAGTTTATGCAAAAAGTTCGTGAGACTAGTGGACAACACTCATGGTTCCCGTCGTCGTACGATGCGCACCGACGAGATTGTGGCTGCTGTAGCAGAGAGTGTGCGACTCAATTCACGAACATTAACTCTCCATTGATCAACAGCTCAACATTTCACGCATTAGCCTGAGCAGAATTCTGTAAAAAATATCTGGGATTACTTATTCGCTTACAAGGTTTAATTGACTCATCAATAATAATTTAAGGTGCACGACCATCCGCTTGAACAACGTTGTATTCCATATTAATTAGGAATGTTTGCTCTTATTAATAAAGCCATAATACATGGAAACAATTTAATTTTGTTCATTTTATGGATTTTTAAAAAGAAACTTGTATTTGGCCCATGTATGTTTAAAACAATTTATCATAGGACTGCTATAGTTTTTTTTATTTATTTATTTCGAAATTTTTCTCCAACGCTTGAGGAATTGATCTACTTATTTAGTTTTAGCACATTCCATTTGCAAGTTTAATAGAATTCATAGTTTCTATATTAGTTCACAAAGGTATCTCTCTAGAGTCCTAAGCACTTTTCCCTGTTAACTTAGGACACAGATTTAAAAATCACAAGGGACTTTCCATATTATTTATTAAATATTTAAGCCACAACTAGAAAGTCATAACGGAAAGGACCTTTGTGAGTTATCACATACGACTTCTATAAACAAACCCAACTAGAAATGCTTAAACAGCAGACGAATGATTTACAAAGTTTTACGACTTTATAAACAAACCAAAGAAGAAATGCTTTAACGGCACATTATTGAATGATGACATCGACACAGCTTCGTGGCAGATGCAAAAGCTATCTCTTCAGAATAAAATATCAAATTACACATTTCATCAAGTCAGCATATCCAGCGTTGGCGTTGATCATCATATTCGGAATTATCTTTAAGTTTTGAAATTGTATTTTTTAGTTCTAAGCCTGAACCCAAAAGAGACACATCGTTGTCTTTAAATAAAAATTAATTAATAAAATCGGCTCGAGTACTTTTTTAAAACCTCGAACGAGAAATCAAATTAATAATTGGCGCCCAACGTGGGGCAGGCTTTATTAACCAAAAATAAATAATTATTTCTTAAAAAGTCATATTTGTTTTCACTAAAAACCACCAAAACAGAAAAAGTGTGTGAATAAAAATATAAAACAACAAAATCTATAATGAACTAAGAACAAAAATATCTAAAAGATACATCATTTATTAAAGTGTAAAATGGCACAAAAAATAATAGATATATTGCCAAAAATAATTGTGAACACTCCCCCAAAGAAAGCCTTCTCGTTGGGACAGAAATTTATGATTCTTAAAAAAATTTGTGAAGAAGCACAAAATAAAAATTGAAAAAAATAAAAGGGAAAAACGAACGAATAAAAATAAACTGAAAATTGTGAATTGTGAAAAATAAGTTTTATTAAATCAAATAAAAAACTGAGCTGTACATTTGAAAAGTTAAAAGACTATCAACAAGGAAGCAGGAAAAAACAATTCAGCAGAAACGAATCAGCAAGAAATATATAAATTAATGAGTAAGATTTAATGAATTATTATTAGCATTTTATATCAAAATTGTGAATTTATAAAACAAAACTGGAGGATTTAATTTTAAAATTCAGCAAAATGGCGACAGCAAATGAGGAAGCAATTTGTAGAATAGTAGCAACGAACACAGCCTCTTTGAGGAGGGAAATTGATAATTTAAGAAACCAACTCTCTGTTCTGACCACAAGTTGTAATGTCGCAGAACATAAAACTGAAATAGTTGATGACAGTATAATTTGCGTTGAATCGCTTGAAATAATCAAGTCACTGCCTGAATTTTCTGGCGATGAAAACACTTATGTTAGTTGGCGAGAAGCCGCTAATAATTCAATGACTCTCTACACGAGAGGTAGTCGTAGGTACTTCGCGGCATTGACGATATTAAGAAACAAAATAATAAAAAAAGCTAATGATACTTTAACGAACCATGGAACGGTTCTCAATTTTGATGCGATTTTGAGTCGTCTTGATTTCGCATACGCGGACAAACGTCCAATCCATATGATCGAGCAAGAGCTAAGTATCTTAAGGCAAGGATCTTCATCTTTGATCGACTATTATAATATAGTAAATAAAAAATTGACACTATTAGTCAATAAAACTATAATGACACATGGTCAAGAAAGCTTGACCAGAGAGCTCAACGAAGCACACCGTAAAAATGCTTTACGTGTTTTTATCACGGGTCTTAACGCTCCACTTAGTAACATATTATTTTCACTCAGTCCTAGTGATTTACCCAGCGCTCTTGCAAAAGCGCAGGAATTAGAGTCGAACAACCAAAGGGCTCAGTTCGCCCTTCAATTTAATAGAAATACTCATGATAATACTAATAACAGTCGAACCAATAACGATAATATTAATAACAATCACTTGCGATTTCCCAAAAGATGTGTTTGGGAACCAAATCCAAACAATTACCGCCATAAATACCAACAATCTACCCCAATGGTATTAGGAAGTTCAAATATGAAAATACCCAACCACAGAGAAAACCATAATATTAATTTTAATAACAATAATTGGCGATCCCATAATAATAACAATAATAATAATAACGTAGGACAACGAATCAATCCTTTCAGACAGAACCACAATAATTATAATAACAATTTTCAAAGAAATTCGTATGTCGACAAAAGACCACATAGTGCACAAAACAGTGCCCAACCACCAGTTAAAAACCAACGTGTTAATAACATAAATGAGGACGCTTTTTTAGGCGATCCCCGTGTCAATTACCCTACATACTTAGACAACAACCAGGAAAGCAACTAAAAATTTTAATTGACACGGGAGCAACTAGCTGCTATTGTAGACCGAACGTTTTACAAGACAGACAAGAACTTTCCATAAAAAAAAGAATTCGTACAATAAATGGGTATTCAATTATAACCCATTATTATAATGCTTATATATTTGATAGAGACGTAGTATTCTATGAAATAGATAACCTTGAAAGCGATTTATTAATAGGTTACATGTTACTAAAAGAAGCTTCAATAAAATTAGATTTTAAGGATGGGTTTCTGATATATAAAAATAAAAAAGAAAAAATATTCATATCAGAAGATATAAATGATAGAAACACAGAAGACAAAAATTTAGAATTAAATAATACAAGGGAATCAGAAGATTCCGAAGCTATTTTGAAAAGTGAAATAGCAAATAGTGAAAATATAGAGGAGTTAAACAAATATATTGTTCAAAAAATTGAAAGAACCCATTCGGATATAAATTTAAACTCAGTATTTCGGACCGATGTTAGGGCAGAAATTAGGACTACAGTCGATACTCCTATATGGAGTAAGTCATATCCTTATCCACACCTTTGTGAATAACGAAATAAAAAATCTGTTGAACGCAGGAATTGTTCGTAGAAGTAAAAGTCCATATAATTCACCGATTTGGGTTGTTCCCAAAAAGGGTACCAATGAAGACGGTACTCAAAAATTAAGAATGGTCATAGATTATAAAAAGTTAAACGAAAAAACGATATCAGACAGATATCCAATACCTGAAAGTAATGTAATATTGTCAAATTTAGGAAATTCGCAATATTTTTCAACGGTAGACTTAGAGTCTGGCTTTCATCAAATTCGGATGAAAGAATCAGATATCGAAAAAACGGCGTTTAGCATAAACAATGGTAAATATGAATTTACTAGAATGCCTTTCGGCTTAAAAAATGCGCCGAGTATTTTCCAGAGAGCGATGGATGATATATTGCGCGAATACATAGGAAAAGTATGTCATGTCTACATGGATGACATAATAGTCTACTCTAAAAATTTAACCGAACATACTAGAGATCTAAATGAAATTATAAATTTATTGAGAAAGGCTAACATGAAGATTTCCTTAGAAAAATCTAAATTCTATAAAAAGGAAACAGAATTCTTAGGTTATATAGTTGCTCATAATACTATTAAAACAGACCCGAAAAAAATTGAAACGATAACAAATTTTCCATTACCGAAAACGTTACGACAATTAAGGAGTTTTTTAGGCATGACGGGTTATTACCGTAAGTTCGTTAAAAATTACGCATCGGTTACCAAGCCTTTAACTAAATACCTAGCCGGAGAAAACGGCAGAATATCAAAAAATTTATCTAAAAAGACAATTATAACTTTAGACCAAGAAGCTATTTCAGCTTGTAGAATTTTAAAAGATCTTTTAATAAACCAAATTGAATTAACGCAACCAGACTACAATAAGACATTTATATTAACAACAGACGCTTCTAATAACGCTATAGCAGGTGTTTTGAGTCAAGAAGGAAAACCGATAACCTTCATTTCAAAAACATTAAACACAACCGAACAAAATTACGCCACCAACGAAAAAGAGTTATACGCTATTGTTTGGTCTTTAAAAAATTTAAGAAATTACCTCTACGGAGTTTCCAACCTTGAGATCCATACGGATCATCAACCCCTTACGTTTGCTGTATCTGTACGCAATCCAAATGCCAAGATGAAACGTTGGCATGCGTTTATTGAGGAGTTCGCTCCAAAAATAGTATATAAACCAGGCACTACAAATGTAGTAGCTGATGCCTTGTCAAGGCAATACTTAAATCACATTTCTGATGAAGACGCTTCTAGTACTGCTACACAACACTCTGCTGAGAGCAGTGACAATATAGAAATAATAGAAACAACAAAACCTCTCAATCAGTTCAAACAACAAATCCTTTTAAGTCAAGGATCATTCACTGTACATGAACAAATAAACAATTTTAACAGAACTAGACATGTAATTGAATACGATACACCAGAAAATTTAATAATCATTTTAAAAGAATATTTACGTCCCGGAACTGTTGCAATTCATTGCACACCGGAAGATCTTTACCACATAAAACAAAAACTAAAAGAAACTTTTAATAATAATTTCCTTTACACAAAGAACTTTCCTATAGACATCACTAACGAAGAAGACCAACAAATTATTATAGAACAAACACACGTTAGAGCACACCGTAGCTATCAAGAAAATTTAAAACAGGTTTATACCTCATATTACTGGCCACGAATGACCAAACAATTTAAAGAATTCGTTAGAAACTGCGAAATATGTAACCGTAATAAATACGAAAGACATCCTTTTAAAGCTCCAATTGGCGAGGCTCCAATTGCTAAGAAAGAGGGGGAGCAGTTACACCTGGACATTTTCTTTGCCCAAAAGTTGAAATTCCTTACTTGTATAGATTCTTATTCAAAGTTTCTTGTAATTAAACTAATAGAAGATAGGACAAAACTAGACGAGAAAGTACTAGAACTTTTACAAAGCTTCCCAGAGGCTAAGAAATTATGTGTAGACAACGAACCGGGTTTTTCAACACCCCAGTTCAAGACATTGATGCAAAGACTAGGAATACAAATATTTTTCTGTGATCCAAAGCACAGTACTTCGAATGGACAAGTGGAAAGAGTTCACTCCACGCTAATAGAAATAGCTAGATGTCTGAAAGAAGAATTTCACCTAATAAGTGATATGGAATCCATTTTCAGGGCTGTTCAACAATATAACAAAACAATTCATTCGGTGACTAACAAAAAACCTTTTGAAGTTTTATTTAACAAACTAGAGTACGAAGACTTACAACCAAAACTCTTATTAGCCCAAGCAAGAATGTTGAAGAGAAACAAACCGAATATGAAAATAAAAACATATAAACAAAACGAAATTATTTATGAAAAAATACCAGGAGTTAGAAATAAACTTCAACCACGATACAAAAAACAAAAAGTAAAAGAGGACTTAGGAAACAAAATACGAATTTACAAAAACGATCGTATAATTCATAAAGATAACATTAAAATTTAATCTATTACAGGAAAATGTCGCTACTACTAACAATAACGCTACTATTTATGCCATTCCTGCATAATGGACAAGGACAGCGACTTGACGTTCAATACTTGAACGACGGACAGGGATTTATAATGATCCTATACACAATAGATTTAGACTCTTGGAAAGAGAATTTAGTAATAATCAAAAACAACATAGCAAACTTTAGTTTTTGTAACCATTACCCAACAATGTTACATAATTTCAATGCTTTAGAAGAAGAAATAAATAGTCTTTTACCACATCATACACGAACAAAACGAGGGTTACTCAATGTTATAGGAAAAGGATTAAAATTTATAGCAGGCACAATGGATGCCGATGACGAATTAGAAATCAGACAGAAATTAGAATTAAATGGAAAAAATAACGAAAATATAATACACAGTCTTAATGACCAGGTTAGAATTAACGACCAATTTAACACAGCAATGGAAAAAGTTACAAACCACATTAATAAACAACAAAAACAAATTAATAATCAGTTATCAAATCTACTTGAAAGAGCATCTAAGGATATAACTATAGAACACATGCAACATATATTTCAAATACAATATGACATCCAACTTTTAAGAGAACAAGTTCGAAAAGTGAAAGAAAATTTAATGTTGTGTAGACTAGGAACTTTAGGAAGGGATATTTTGACGCTGAATGAAATTAAAACATACAATATAACTTTAAAAGATTTAATGTTCATTAAAAGCTCCGCCATTTTGCATGATAGTAAAATAATTTTTATTGTAATGATACCCAGTTTTTGTAACCAAACATACCATAAAATTATAATGGAACCAATTCCAAATAAAAATAAGTTAGAGTTAGACACACCTTACAGAGAACTAATATTAAGTAATGATACATGGTATCAATATACAGAAGATTTAATTATTATGAAAAAACATTTAAAAATAATAAAAGATCAATGTATAGAAAATATACTGAAAGATAACCCCGTATGTAACTTTATAATTAACGAATCCGTCGAAATAAAACAATTAACGAACAACATTGTTATAACAAAAAATATTCCAAAAACAAAATTAACTCATGATTGCAACATTTACAATGTAACTTTATACGGAAACACAGTAATCAATTTTGAAAATTGTCAAATCAATATTAATAATAATATCTATGAAAACATAATTATAAATGAAAACTTTATTCTACCAATTTTTAAACATGTAAAAATTAAAAATATAGCAGTTAACGTAAGTTTATCTGAATTGCATTTTAAAAATATAGAGAACAGAAAAATTCTCGAAGAAATTAAAACCAATAACGTAATAACTGATAGCATAACTTTCAGCACAATTGCAATAATAATCATTGCATTATTAATAATGTTTATCTTTGTTTTTTTTAAATCAAAGCCCATAAGGCATATTATTGATGAAGAAATAATGTTAGATAAAATAAACAAAAGCATCGAAAAACTATCAGATGAAACACATGACGCGGGACGCATCATTTAAGAAAGAGGGGAGTTATCACATACGACTTCTATAAACAAACCCAACTAGAAATGCTTAAACAGCAGACGAATGATTTACAAAGTTTTACGACTTTATAAACAAACCAAAGAAGAAATGCTTTAACGGCACATTATTGAATGATGACATCGACACAGCTTCGTGGCAGATGCAAAAGCTATCTCTTCAGAATAAAATATCAAATTACACATTTCATCAAGTCAGCATATCCAGCGTTGGCGTTGATCATCATATTCGGAATTATCTTTAAGTTTTGAAATTGTATTTTTTAGTTCTAAGCCTGAACCCAAAAGAGACACATCGTTGTCTTTAAATAAAAATTAATTAATAAAATCGGCTCGAGTACTTTTTTAAAACCTCGAACGAGAAATCAAATTAATAATTTGTGTACGTTCTTCCTTTTTGTTACCATTACCATCTTTGAATCAAATATGTATTCACATCTTTGACAGGTCTCTCAACATAAACCCCTCGTTTAAATATCTGCAATCCTTCCTAGGGCTATTCATAAAACGCTGTTATAGGTTTTTCTTTCAAAGCCAAATGAAACTTGCAAGTGTAATATCAAAAAAAAAAAAGAATGCAAACTGAAAACGGAAACAAGTGGAAGATAGGAGCAAAGAATGATTTAATTCGTATAAAAGCCTAAAACGAAGAAGGAAGATAAATGGCCGGGGTATTTTTGAAGCAATGCACTACGTTTCCTGAGCCCTGACCAAAAGTCGAATAACTACAAAAAATCATGTAAACCAGCAATAATTTCACTTTGTCCAGCTCAGCGAAAATTTAACGGCTGCCTCACACAAGGATATGAGTGGGCAAGGCGTTCCTTGTATAAAGCTATAAACAGTATTGAGGGCGATCTCTAAAGGAGCTCCTTTCTACGAGTGGCTTGTGTTGGCTTTGGCTGGCTATGCACTATAAAAAGTGCTTCCACAAGAACCCAAAGGAGGATGAAAGTGTGCACGTCCACACACTGCCCGCCATCACTGATGATGGTCGAGGTAGGATTTCATTGTTCGTTAGGTGGAAGAACATTTTAAATAAACGACGACGTAGATCTTTGATAGAAGGATTTTGGTTTTGTTCACCGGTTGTTGGTGTTACTTTCTCAAGTTTTTTTTTTTTTTTTGAAGGGAGCTTTAAACACTACGATTATCATCCTTTCAAATGTGAATGGGAGGGGTCCTTGTCTATTTCAGCTTATTGCAAAAATGCAAAGAAAATGTTCATGGGAAATGAGTATTTATTTGGTAAATTTTATGCAAATTTTTACAGAAAAAGGCGTTTGATATGTAAAGTAGTTATATTGAATGACGTGAACTATGAAAAGTAGGTTGCTTCGGAGGAGAAAGGAAAACATAGCTTACCATACGTCAATTTAAAACAAGTTTGAGAAAAATACACCACATAATTTAAAAACAAGCTGATTTTAGGATATCCTCTTGTCATTTATATAATCTGTCGATAGACGCTGAGGCCTTTTTACTCTTAAGGCACAAAGGAATACAAGAATTTTATCGTTCGAGTTCTTGAGACCAAACATGAATACTTCCAGCCTCTAAAATAAAAGCAGCTATTAAACAGTTAGTCACAGTAATTCTGAGGTATGTCGGAATTCTTTATTATAGCTGATGAAAAATCTAAATAAAAATCAGAAAAAATAAGGAGCATATCTGCAAAAAGGGCGAGTTAGACGCGGAAGAGGAAACTCCATAACCCATTGAAGCTGCACCTGTGGTTGAGGATGCAGGTGCTGGTGCTGGTGCTGGTGCTGGTGCATCGGTTACATTTCCATACGTGGAAAACATTGGATCCACTTCATCCTTGAATAAGATACAGTCTTCTTCAATGTCGACAGCTTGACCGTTATGCAGACCGAAGACTCACAAACTGGTCCTAGAACTTGACACTAAGGTCTCAATACAGATTGCCAATTTCCTGTCCACTTACACATGTAATAAGAAAAGCGCTAGAAAACTGTTTAATCGGGCAAAAACTATAGAAATATGACAAACTCGAAGTATAGCAAGAAATCTTCAAAAGTATATTGATAAAATGAACGAGGGGGTCGCACCAACTTGCTTTTATGTAAAAGACTAAACATTTCAAAATTGAATGTTACTAGAGAAAAATCGTTATAACCATAAAATTAATTTTTACTTGCGACCTATAGGTACTATAATTCAAATTATGCATTCGTAAAAAAAAAAATTCGAACTCGAGATTTTGATGAAAGTTGACATTACGATGATAGCGATGTCTGTTTGTTTGACTACAGCCTAAGCGGCTTGGCCGATTTTCGTCAAACTTAGTAGATATCGTTTTTAATTTTTCCCCCCACATGTGTTTTTCTTTTTCTTTTTAAGACCAAAAATAACGGTTCCTGCCAAACGACTTTTTTCGAAATTTTATAAATATTTTTTTTTTTCAAAAACTGTCCAACAGATTTAAAAAAAAAAAATAAAAAAAAATTCATTTAGTTGAAGCTAGGTAATGGTTGAAAAAAACAAAAATTCCAAAAAATGCTTATTTTTGGTACCCCCCTAGGAACAATTTTTTTTTGTTTTTGATTTTCTCAAAAACGGTACGACCGATTTTGATCATTTCTTTATGTTAAGGCTCCCCAACAGTTTCAATATTATTGCGTATTCAAATTTTCAAAACAATTTGTTTTACATTTATAAAAAAAAAAATTATTTTTTTTTTAAACTCAATGGCGCAAAATTTTAAACAGCCTATTATTAAGGTATTAGTATGATACTACTTAACAATTTGCTAACTTTATTACGTATAGTAGTTTACTAATTCATTCTTAATTTTAAACATTCTCTAACTAGTATCGTACTAAAAGAGTTTTCTTAACAAATTGCTTCTGAACACACCTAAAACAATGACATTTCGTGTAAGAAAGTAAGTACACGAACCTTTTTTGATGTTTGCAAATGTAAAAGAGTCATATGAAGCTAGCACGATACTAAAAAATAAAGTAGGTATTCGATGATTTTAACTTTAATAAAAGGGTAGAGAAAGTATGATGCTATATTCGATTAAAATTTACAAAATCGTTGTTTTCACCTAGTATCATACTAAAACAGCTTTAGCATCGTACTAATTCAATTAAAATTTTGCGCCAATACTATTATTATTTTTTTAAAACTCAATATTTCGAAAACCTAATGCTCGATTTTTGTCAAACTTGATAAATAAAAGTTTCTTAATATACCTAATCTAAAAGATATGAAAAAAATTGCTTTACCTAAAAATAACGGTACCCATCATACAAATATTAAAAAATGGTTTTCGAATATCGTATTTTTCTCGAAAACGGTTCGGAGAATTTTGCTAAAATTTTTTTTGTTTCAATTAATTTTTACGATATATAATTCAATAAAAAAAAAATCGAAATAAGGATATTAGTGACTGTAACATTTTTTCGAATTTTGAATTTCTCATCATCGTCAAAATGGATTGTGGTGAAATTGTTTAAAGAGAAGCTTCTAAAAAGCTTAAAAAACATTGCATTTCCAGACTTAAAAACAAAACAAAATTTTGAATGTTGAAAAAAAAAATTTATTCATTAATTAATTAAACTTCGATATCTCGAAAACGGCTCAGTATTTTTTTTGTAAATTTAATTTTTATTCGAACAATAATAAAAACTTTAAATTGGCGTACCAAATTTTTTTTTTAAAAATGTTTACAAATTTTGTATAAAAATAAATAAAAATAAATTTGGTGGTGCAACAGCTCGGAGTGAACCAGGACCTAGTGACTTACAACTCTCAACCATTCCTGTATTCGTGTTACCAGGAACCGAGGGGACCTACAATTTTTTGCCGATTCCGAACTGCTAATGAGCAGCACTTACCATGCCAAGAGATACTCTTGGAGAATTTGTCAATTCCTCGCTAGAGGCAGTACACCCCTGAAAAAAACTTTCTTGCAGCGGCTGAGAATCGAACTCGAGACCTTCCGCATGACAGTCCAACGTACTTACCATTATGCCAAGGGGTACTACAAATTTTGAATATAAAAACTTATTTTTTTAAGAAACCACTACAACGAATTATAATTTTATTCTTGCATACACTAATATTTGCTTAAGACACATGGTATCCTGTGCTTAGCTCCAACTGCTAAGGAAGTTGTTTTAGTCATTTAAAAAATTAATTTTTAGTCTAAAATTACTCCTAGTTTGAACTTTAAACAGGATGCCATGTGATTCAAGCCAATAATAATTTATTATTTTAAAACAATTTTAGAACAAATTTTGGAACCCCAACTTAAAGTTTTTATTACTGCACGAATACAAATTTAATTTCCAAAAAAAATATTGAACGGTTTTTTTTTTGTCAAAAATTCAAAAAATTTTATTTGTAAAGTGCTAAACACATGAGCTGCGAACTGCGAATGCGAATAAATCTTTTTAAGCTATTTTCACAGCTAATATCAATTTTTGTTTTGTTTTAACTTTACAACAATGTGAATTAATGATCGAATCAACTATTTATAAGGAAAACACTGCATAAAATAATTAAAAATTGGAATATTTTGTATTTCAAATTTACATTTGACAGTTCGCAGAAGATACGTTGTTGGTCGCGTTAAGAAATATTAAAATACAAAATATTTCAATTTATAATTATTTTATGCAGTGGTTTCCTTTTAAATAGTTGATTCGATCATTAATTCACTTCGTCGTAAAGTTAAAACAAAACAAAAATTGATATTAACTGTGAAAATAGCTTAAAAAGATTTATTCGCGTTCGCAGTTCGCAGCTCATGTGTTTAGCACTTAAGTGTTGAAATGCAATTTTTTTAAAACTTTTTAGAAACTTTTCGATTAAAAAAATTTCATTAAAATGCGTTATTCCGATAATGAGAAATTTAAATTTTGAAAAAAATGGTTCTATGGTAGGTACAGTCAGTAATATCTTAATTTCAAAACTTTTTTAATTTAAAGATAGATTGTAAAAATTAATCGAAAGAAAAAATCCTAGGCAACGCTTTTGAGAAAAATACGATTTTCAAATACCATTTTTTAACATTTGCATGTTGGGACCGTTACTTTAAGATACATTTTTTTCTTACAGTTTGTATTAGAAAAAACTTTCAATTCTGAATTTAAAAAAAATAATAATTTGGTAATATAATAATATAATATAATAATTTCGGTGTTACCGTTTTTGACAAAATCAAAATATTAAAAAAAAAAATACCTAGCATTAAATAAATGAAATTTTGTTTTAAGAAAATCTGAGAAAAAAGATTATTTAAAGTTTCGGAAAAATCGTACTATTATTTCTTATCTTACAAAAAAAAAGATAAAACCGTTTCTACCAAGTTTATAGAAAATCGTTCTAGCCGTTTGGGCTGTAGTCGAACAGACAGGCAGACAGATAGACATACATAATTGCGGGACCCATTTTTTTCGTTTTCGATATTATCGTAATGTCAACTTTGATCAAAATCTCGACTTGATTTTTTCTTACGATTGATTAAGAAAAATCCTCGCAACTATTACATGTATTCCTAACTGCTTGAAAAATCGTAATACCCTAAAAGTCCTCTAACAATATGCTTTAGGTTAACAAACTAACAAACTGGACCGATCGGTGTGGCCTGGGTATTAACCCTCACAAGACAGATCGTGTCATCTTCTCTAGAAAACATAAAATTCCCCATATAGACCCCCCATAACATTAAGGTATGTATATCAGTAACATTCTCGGACGAACCAAAATACTTGGGTCTTATTTTAGATATGAAGTTAAGTTAGAAACCTAGCATTCAAGAAAGAGTTAAAATGGCCACAGTGACACTCTTCTAATGCAGAAAAGCCATATGGAATAAATGGAGGCTCCAACCTGCATTACTCGTTAGCTACACACCTCGGTAATCAGGCCGATTCTATCATACGTCATAGAAACCTCTGGAAAAAAACGCTTATTGATTAATACTAAGTAAGTTCCAACGGTCTGGCATGGGCAGAACGATTCGCACAACTCCCTGTGCTCCACTGCACATTCTCTTCCATATAACATTCTTCGTATATATTATATTTGTCAAACAAAAGGCTGCAAACACAACTCTCCGTCTTAGAGCCTCCTCGCAGTGAATCCGTAATGAAATTATACACCAATGGGTCAATGGTTGGTGGAGGTACTCAGGAATCGTTTCTAGGTCTATAAGTATACCTCTAAGTAATTTCCGGCACCCAACTTTACTGGTTAAACAAGAAAATATATCAAAATACCCATATTCTCATACACAGTGAGGCAGGCAAACGTTGAGTCGACTTATAGTCATGATCCCTCTTAATAATTTGTCCCAGAAATGTAAAGAGCTTATTACACTTAATTCCAACCTCAAAATCACACTCTTATCTAGGTTGCGGGATACACTGGCATTGAAGGAAATAATCCAGCAGACAAACTGAACAGCAAGAACCACCTTTTCATAGTTAAATTGTGGAAGAAGTCAACATTCTCTTTGGAGCTCTGAAAAGCGATATATTCAATATTATGTACGGTCAAGTTACATTTTTTAAATAAATTTAAAAACAATAAATTTTCATACACATGCATATATGTATGTATATTGATACCCCATAATTTTGATACATCAAACAGTCATGTAACTTTCACATAAGAAAAAATTGTTTGTTGGTCGATAGTGTCTCTTGAGAGGAAGTGATGAATCCATATAGGAGCATCTCTTGTCATAAAAAAAGTACCTCCCTACAGTCATCCGGACCCGATGAAAACACTTTGAGAGTTGTAAGTCACTAGGTTCACGTTTTCTACGAGGTATTGTGCATCCATTTTTTTCGATCTTCAGTTACTTATAATATAACCACTTAAAACCTGGCATCACCCATTAGGAAGTACACAAGGGTATTTCATTTTTTCGAATTAAGTTTTTTTTAAATATAAATAAAATTGTCTTACACAATTCAACAATTTACTATGTAATGCTTGTTTGTCCATTCCAAAGATTTATTGCCATTTAGTTTGGTATTGCAATGCAATTACTTGATTCTCGCAGCTTGTAGAGTGGGAGTACCCCCAACTCCCGACTCCAACATAAATGAAGCTAGTTAACACAACATCTGCATTTGATATACCACAGTAAAGTATTTCGCGTTCGTCTTTTTTAAGGCACACAACCACTATTCTAAAAGAAAGAATGTCCCATTTATTTTAAAGCATTGCCAGATGGAATGAATTCGCATGCTGTTTTTGGTGGAATTGGGAGGAATCAAATTTGCCTCACCTCTATTAACGAAATATTAGTCTAAGAGTATATTTACTGGCCTTGAAGATAAAGTCGCAGTCTGGTAGAATTCTACATTTGTTTATTTAAATTTATAAAATCTGAATGCCAACTTTTATTTGAAAATATGCATTAATCTTTGTATTTCTTATTTTATTTTAACAAGAAAAAAATAAAAGTCTCGATTTTTTTTTAATTTTTTACAAAATCAGTCAATAAGACTACTTCTCGAGTTTCTTCACTAAAAATTATCCCGATATATTTTAGAAATTCATAAATATTTAAATGAAGTCTTGCCTCTTTGCCCATTTATACAAGTCAAATGACATTTTAAGCTAGGATCCTCCGCCTAAAAAAAACGTGTTTTCTAAATTCTTTCAAATTGCCTTCAACGATAATAAAATCAACTGTTGTACCTTAAATTGTGATACCTTTAACTGTGATATTTTGAACTTAGTAAATCGCTAAGCAATGCATTTACTCATTTTAAAAGAAAGGTTTTCAGTAAAGTGTATGTCAAACCATTTAATCGAATTTTGTTATTTTAAAATAAAGGAAACTAGAACATAGCGAATATTTTGTAATGGCTTTCAATTTAATATATATTGTAATATTTTTCCAAGGTTCGTTAAATAAAACTTATTACTCTTTCTAATATTTCTTCTTTATTTTTACTTTCCAAATCACAACAATAAATCTCAATTTATAATCAACTCAAATACGAGTACTTTATTCAAATTAAAATCACACTTGTTTTACACAATCCAATAAGCAGAGTTTTTCACACTTCCGTAATCAAAAATCAACTGTGTCATGCTCACCGCGAACACTCCCTTATATACTCATGTTAGTTGTTCTCGAAAATTCGCGAAGCTTCTCGTCTTGGAATGTTCTAGATGGTTGGAATAAGGGGAAATACATTTGACATTGGAAAAGAGCTTTTTGTTTCTTCCATAAATTAGATATGCAATTTTCCAACGATGGCGCTGTAGTAGTATAAAGCTCTGTTCACAACAATATCATAGAAGATCCCATAATACTTTTCAACGGTGGCGAACCGAACAATTTTAGAGTTAATCTTAATTCTGGAATACCACAGCGTAGTCATTTAAGTCCTGTAGTTTTTATTTTATTTAATATCATCGTCCATGGTGTTGAATTTTATGTTAATAAATATACGAGGACTTTTGTCTTTTGATATTTTTTGTTTTTAGTGGAAAATTTTATATAAAACTCTTTTAGTCCTCCCTTAAAAAAAATTAACTAACAAAGTAATAATTGTTTGAAGATATCTAAACTATTCTTATATGGCAACACCCTCTGATGCCATAGGAAACCCGCAACAGAAGGAAAACTCGCAATTGAAAATGCAAAAGTTTCTGGTGATATTGCTGCAAGAGTACACATACCTAACCAGGAGGTTGGTAGATATTTTGCTGCAAGCAGTCGACGTTAATTATCCTTGTTAAGTATAAAGCTCATAATGTGACACACCGTAGTACCGTTTAGCCAATATTTACTGTAGGGAAATGAAAATAGCCAACTACTGTGCGGGTGAGATGAATGTTGGTGTATTGGTTTACTTGCAGCATGCGAATGGTGAAATTAAAAACCTCCAGGACTCTGGAGTCGTTATTTTTATTTCAATCCTTTTGAAGTTCAAAGTTGCGGTACAAGAATAGCATTAATATGGGTTTTTATAAGGAGCGTGACATTTCTGAGAGTTTAATTTATTTTCTATAGAAAATACAATTTTATGTTATATAGTCGTGAATTACATAATGAAAACCTTTACATTAGATATGAGATGAGCTGGCATACATGGGGGAAACGATGCAAAGAAAATGAACAAAGATTCATCGTTGTACAGCTATTGCTTCTAATTTCAATGATAATTTCAATTTTATAGGTATAGGCGAGCATAAGATGGAAAAGGGGCTTAACTGGATAAGGTTCAAGAGGCATTCATTTCCTTTTAATAGACATATATAACAAGTATTTATTGGTCAACAAAATTCAAACACATCTAAAAGGTTAATAAAAATAATTAGATCAAGGACGTTATGTGGGATATATGAGATCTCCCAAATATGGTGATGTGCATTTTCCGATATTCGATAGATCCAGCTGAGTTTAAGTGATGGTCTGTGTTATGTTGAATTTAGGAGCATCTGTATATTTGGTTTATTGACATAGACCTGGAAATTTAAAAAAAGCTACAAGATAAAGTTTAAGAACGTCATTAGCACGATTTAATTGGCTAACTTACGTTAACCCTACGTAAGATAATCTTACCCTTAATGCACAGAATGTGTAGAATGGCCAATGACATCAGCTGTGTGGCACTAAGCTGCTTCCTGAAGGAAACACAATTCGTTCACATACTCGTACATAGTTTCTGCAATTTGGACCACAAAAAATTGGTTATCATCGATCGGCAAAGTTCTCTCTTCATATGGTGATTGCAGTGTCTTCGTAGTTTTCGAAAATATAGGGTCCTATAAAGGTGCTACCTGACAATCTATACCAAATATTGACTTTGACGGACGCATGCTTGACGGTGGGTTTCCTTCGGATTAGTATCAATCCAAATTTGGCAACTTTACTTTACCCAAAGAGGCTGGGGTCCGAAATGAAAAGATTACGTTATCAATGATGACGGGGCGTATACTCTTAAAAACACTTTTTTATATATATAAAAGACTCAAGTTGTTCATGAAAGTCAAGGTGCAATTCTCAAGGAATTGATATGGGATTCCATCTTCACCAGGAGCTTTTCAATAATTGTTTTCTTTACAAGTTAAAAAATTTACTTCCTCACTAGATATTTCAGAGTCCGAAATTTGATCAAAAATCATCCGATTCATAAATAAATTTGGTGGCACAACAGCTCGAAAAGCAAAAGTACCTAGTGACTCACAACTCTCAACCATTGCTGTGTGTGAATGGAGGGAACCTATAATTTTCTGCCGATACCGAACAACTTTTGAGAGCACTTTTCATCACAAGAGATACTCTTAGAGCGTTCCCGTCTCCCCCCATGTATGCTAGCTCATATCATATCTATTGTAAAGGTTTTCATTATGTAATTCACGACTGTATACAATAAAATTGTATTTTCTATAGAAAATAAACTTAACTCTTAGAAATATCACGCTCCTTATAAGAACCCATATTAATGCTATTTTTGTACCGTTTGTCTATGTTTCGCCAAATTCTTACATGACCAGAAATTAAGGCGAAATTCCTGCAATATCCCAAAGGCAGTAGAAATTTCTGGTCATTTGTCAATAACGTATGCAATTCAACTTCATCTTCGGTTCCGAAATGGTCATCTACAACAACTTATTTAGATAAGGCAAATGCACTCGAAGCTCATTTTGCTGCTAGCTCTACGTTGCCTGCTAGCAACATTGACCCTCCTGTATGTAGTTGAGAACGTATATCATGCTACCGGACAGGTATATTTCCTTCGAGATCTTGATATAAACAAATCCGCTGGTCCTGATGGTAGATGGAAGGGGTGTTCTTCATCGCTGGCAAAACCATTGTGTAAGCTTTTCCATCGCTCCTACTGTTCCTACTGTCAGCTGATCTTTGCCTTCTGTTAATGAAATATTGCGCTTGATATTTCTAAGGCATTTGATAAAGATAGATCTCTTATTGAAAATGCGTGTACTTAGTATCAATTAAACCCTCATTTTTTGGATTAGAAATTACCTTCTGGATCGTTCAATACATGTTGTATAGGTCTGATATTCAAAAATTTAATGCTGATGGTCCCTAGGGCTCCGTTTTGTCTCCGACTCTCTTTTTTTTTTTTTTTCGAGTAAGTTTAAGTTTATTAACAATAATTGGTTGTACAGTAAGATAATATCTTTTATAGTACTTAGAAAGTAACAGGCAGCAAATAATGTTGTTTTTAATAGTTACTAAATAGCTATACTTTGTGTAGGAGAGGGAAAAGAGGAGTATTAAGGTAGAGTTGTAGAGGACGAAAAGTGATGACGGATTGCACTTTTGAAGTTGTTTAAGCTGGTTATGAATCTTATATGGGTAGGGAGCGAGTTCCAGAGTTTAACAGTATGAATGAAAAATAAACGCGATGAGTTTAAATAGTTACTAAGGCGAGGAACAATGTTAATATTCCTAGTAGACCGATTGAACGAAAGTTTATTAAATAAATAGGTCGGAGATTTAAGATATATTAACTTGTGTAAGAAAATACAGTTTCTTGCATTGATGTATTGCTGCAGGGTACAACCCAAAAATTGCTTGGAGCAGTCAGAAATATGGTCGAATCTCCGTAGCCCATAAATATAGCGAACAGCATCGTTGAATGCAACTTGAAGTTTACGTTGAGATAGTGAGTCAAGGTGGCTGTACACGATCTCAGCATACGATATCAGGGGCATGACTAGGGAAAATATCAATTTCCGTTTGGTTGCAAAGGGCGTAAAGTTAGCAGAAGGCCATAGTTTTCGTAAGCACCCATAGATGCGACCAATAAGAACATTGGTATGTTTGTAGCCAGATAAATGACGGTCAATGACGAAGCCAAGGCTAGTGCAGTGATCGACTGCTGTTATTTTGTTACCTCTCAGCCAAATGTCTGGTAGAGTTTCTAGATCAAATTTTCTTTTTGATATAGGGATGACTTGAGATTTGTTAGGATTTATGAGTAGGCTATTGGCTATAGACCAATCATTTATTTGTTTAAGATCATTATTAATCAAGAGGCACAGTTCATCAATCCTATCGAATGGTCTGGCAAGATGAAGCTGAACATCGTCTGCATATAAGTGAACTGATGCATATGAACTCTTGCCTGAAACTCATAATCCCCTTAACTGTTTTGCCCACGACTCTTCCCTCAGATTTTCATACTTTTTCCACTTCTTCGAAAGTACAATTTTAATGGTACTGTATGACTGCAGTCTTAATAGCATTGTTCAATGGGGTATACAAAATCGCAAAAGTTTAGTGCTTCGAAAAATCAGTGCTGTTCATTATCATAGAAGCAAAATTTAGTCCATATGCCATTTTCCTTGAATGGCACTAGCATGATATTTTTCTTAAAAACTCGAATTTTGTTAGAAAACCGATAAACAAAATTGAATTTTCAGAATTCTTCGAGTTTTTTACTAGCCAAATCATATGTTAGTCTAATCTACAGTTTTGTTTCTAATATCGAAGCAGAAACTTTATTTAGATATGCCAGGGGCTCCAAATAACACTGCAAAATTGACTGTGCCCTGAGTTAAGGATATGTGAAAGTGGTGACATACATAGGTACATACTTAGACCAGAGTTGGTCCACTGATATATCACATGAATCTAGAGATTTTCTCCCTACTTGTTGAACCATTTGGATATCCTTATGAAACAGGAGACACTGCAAATGTCTCGCTGCGTGCTTGCCTATAAAACAATGTCTGCTTATGACATGAGGATGACAAACACCTAGAGCGTTTTAGATCAAGCATTGGGCATATCTGTTTTAACAACAGGGAGTTATATTGTTCAATCTTAGGTTTGTCCTCTCTATAGTATCTTGCTTCAGCATTAAAACGCCATCAGTGCTGCTTAATGCAAGCATTTGTAACAATATTTCTTTTCTCTTCGGGTTTTTTCACCTTTAGATAATTGGAAACATCAGCTTGTCACAGTCATCATTTAGCGTGGTGTTAGTTGTTAGTAAATAAATATACATACATATAGCCTAACACTCTACTAAAAAACTAACAAATATGACAAACAAAGAAATAATAATTATTAATCTACTATCTGTAGCTACAAAAATAACTACAAGTCAAATAATACTAGCTATAAAAACAATAACGTTACGAGTAGTTTCGAATACTTTATATTAGCCTCATGTTTCATACGTGTCAAAGGCTCATTGAGACCATAATTGGTACGGTGGAAGTCTATATGAAAAATTTCAGAGTTCCGAGAACTGTGGCTTCTAGCTTTAAAATGGATTTGTTCTAGAAGAACCGGTGAATCTATGGAACCAACCAAGAGCTGGTGTAAAAACATAACATCGCTGACTTTCCGGCGTTTTTCTAGAGAATTCATGTTTAAAAGAAGAAGGCGACTGCTGTATGGAGGAAGGTGATTTGGGTCACTCCAATTAAGATGACTTAATGCGAAGCGTACATATCTACGTTGGACAGATTCGATTCGATCAACGTGTATTGAGTAAAGTGGCGACCATACAGAGCTAGCAAATTCTAATTGGGGACGAACAAAGGTGTTGTACAACGAAGATGTTATAAGACTACAAGAAAATTCCTTACTCCAACGCTTAATAAATCCAAGCATTGAGTTTGCTTTACTGACAATTTTCTCAATGTGGAGTGAAAAGTCTAGATTTTGCGAGAAGTGAACGCCCAGGTCGCATGTTGTTTCTACCTTACTTAGAATGGCTTGATTAATGCTGTAGTTGTAACATATTGGGTTTTTTCTTCTAAAGAAGGACATTGATTGGCACTTTGAAACATTTAGAAAAAGATTGTTATATGAGCACCATTCAGAAAACATATTTATGTCATTTTGAAGAGAAACGCAATCGGATTGGCTTCTGATGATTTTAAATAATTTAATATCATCTGCGTAGATAAGAACCCTACATGATTTTACAATTGAAACAACATCATTGATTGATACTATGAAAAGAAGTGGACCAAGGTGACTACTTTGTGGAACACCAGAGTCAGCATTAATTGGATCAGAAACGATTCCTCTAAAGAGAACTTGGTATGTCCTTCCCTTCAAATAAGACCTGATCCATTGAACGAATGCAGAAGGGAATCCAAGAGATGAAAGCTTATATAAAATTAGACTATGAGACAACTTGTCGAAGGCTGTACTGAAATCTGTATAAATGCAGTCAACTTGATGACCATCCTCGATAGTTTTATTTGTAAACGACGTGAATTCAACGAGATTAGTAACAGTAGATTTCTTTTTCATAAACCCATGTTGCTCGCTCGCAAGGAAAGTTTTGCAGCTGAAATAAAAACTCTTAAATATGATAGCTTCGAATAGTTTCGGTAAGCAAGAAAGTTTGGCTATTGGTCTATAATTAGAAATATCGCCGCGATTTCCTTTTTTGTGAATAGGTATAATGAATGAATTTTTCCAAATTTTGGGGAAAACAGCTTGTTTTAGGAAGTTTTGAAATAAAAACGTTAGGGGTCTTGCCAGAGGTTTGCAACAATTTTTTAAAATATACGCCGGAATTCCATCAGGTCCACTGGACGTGTCGTGGTCTAAGCCCGAAAGATGGTCTAATACATCCTCAACTGTGATAATAATATCACTCATTGAGCTTTGAGAAAAGTTATTCAAATGAGTAAAATTACTCTCACAAGGTTCAAAATCATCATCACAAAACGAAAGTTTAAAGAAGGAAGAAAACATATTGCAAATAACAAGAGGGTTGTTGTTGGTTTCATCCAAGTACTTCATAGTAGATGGATATCCGTCAGATTTTTTCTTGCTATTAACAAATTTCCAAAAAAGTTTGGGGTCAACAAGAAGTGAAGACCGCATTTTTAACATATAACAATCATAGAGGATTCTGCATAATGATTGGAATTCTTCATATAACGATAAATAACTGTTGTAATCATCCAATTTATTAGATATTAGGTACTTTTTCCATGTTCTATTTCTTAAGTTACGTAGACTACGAAGCTCATGGGTGTACCAGGGGGGTGTTGTTAGGGCCGAGTGCCTCGATTTTTTTACAGATACAGATGCAATGGAACATTCAAAGATACTTAAGTAGAAATTGGAAACCATCACATCAATGCTCCCATTCAAAAGTAAGTCAAAGTCAATGTTTGTAATTAGTTCATTGAGTAAAGGGAAGTTCGTTTTCTTGAAGTCAAATTCAAGAGAGCCACTATCAAAGTCATAATCAGTTTTGTGAGCATGGGAAATCAAAACAGAAAGTGGGGGATGGTAGCTATCAACTTTCGACATGGGAATTGGACATAGTTCAACAACACAATTACAAGGGTTAGTAACGAATATCAGATCTAACTGTCGAGAAATACTATTTTTTATACAGCTCACTTGCTGTAAGTCACAAGATATCACATTGTCAACAAACGCTTCTTGCGGAGAAGAGACGTTGGTGGGTATTAAACATATTTCGTCATCAGAAAGAGTCCATTCTAGGTCGGGAAGATTAAAGTCTCCTGCAAGAAGAACATCGTCAAGAGGTTCGCAAGTATCAGAAATATAGTTAATGGCATTTGAAGCAATATTATATATTTCCAATGGGCTTTTTGGAGGAATGTACATATTTATTATGTAAAGGAATTTATTTCCGATACATACTTTAACACAAATAATATCAACTGAGTCAGGATTGGGAATATACAGCTATGAAAAACGCTTCGCACAGCAATGATAATTCCACCACCCACGGAAGCTAAGGGATCAGAATATCTATCTTTACGGTACACCACAAAATCGGTGGAAAATAGTTCATTATTTAGAAATGTTGAGTTCAGCCAAGTTTCTGTTAACAAAATTACATCGAAATCAGATGCATGAGATGCTAAAAGAAATTTTTGAGTTTTCGACCGAAGTCCCCTCACATTTTGGTAGTAAAGGGACAGACAATCTAGTTTTTTGAAGGTTTTGGTACATTTTTAGGTTGCGAGGTCTTAGGTTTAAATTCTCTTACAATGACATTTTCAGGCCAGAGTTCAGAACACATTATCTTTTCATACAAACAAAATTCCGTTGTAAGTCTGAAGGACGCAAACGGACTACTTTCTTTATTAATCTTTTGACATTTAAGTTTTTTAACATCAATGTCAAAGTCTTTTAAATGGTCGATTATGTCTTACATAAGCTTACATGTAGCTATGGGTACACTTATAATAACCTTATTAAGTAATAGAGGTAATGTTGTACATCTATTAAAGAGTTTGTCAGTCTAAAAGTTGGCTGGAATGTCCCAATGCCCTGGCACGCAACAGAGATGAATATTTAATTGCTGAACCATCTCTATAATATAAGAATGAAAATTAAAGGCATTTATAGTTAGTAGAGATCAGGTCGAGAGATTTAATAGCTGCTTATATATCCGAGAAGTTGCAGATGTCAGTAGTTGATTACACCTTTTGACTTTAAGTTCCGCCTGGAACACGCCACAAACCACAATAATTAGAAAGGCGGAAAGAGGGACATAATTTTAGTCTATCTGAATACCCCCACCAAACCTATCATCAGTTTTAGATCCGTTGGTAAAGTAATGAATAGAATCATCTTTTAAAAAACTAAAATTCTTGCAGAAAGATCCTGAAGGAATAGTTGCTCGGTAGTTTTGGGATAGTGTATGCAGTGTGACTTGAAAGTGATTCGAATGAGTTCAGAATGATGGAATGGTCAATTTTGTTATAGATCTACGAGTATTGTGAATAAGTTTTTAGGGCGTCTGAGCAAGTTCTCTCTGAGGGTCGTAGTTCTCCGCCTATGCTGAAACAAGATGATCGTCGTTGGACTTGGCTTGGCTTGTCACAGTAAGCAGCCTTTTCTAGAGCGGTCCACCAAACCGCTACACCATAAGTAAGGATCGGTTTGATTACCGAAGTATTTAGATAGTGCGTAACGTGAGTTTGTAGGTCGTTTTTGTTCCCAATAGCTTTTTTGTTGAGTCAATAGCAATTTTTTATACTGCGGCTTCAAATCTTTTCTTCTAGGTATGCAGCTATCCTTTCGGATTAAATCTTTATCTTGCTAATTCTATGGTAGAACAAATTTGTAATCTACAATTTTTCATAAAATGTCTTTACTTCTAGTTCGTACCGAGACAGAAAATACCAATATTTTATCGTACCACTACCATACTAAATCAAGGAGGACAGATTGAAGTACATAATCTTCTATGAAATATTGAGTACAATATATTGTGTGCCGGCCATGCAAATCCAAACGATAAGGCCTGAGAAACATTCAAAGAAAGGACAATATTGCAAAATCCTCAACAGCAAGACATAACTTTTAAGTTCTGAAAAAAAAAAATTTGAATAAAAGAGACAACCGTCTCTCAGGCAGACCTTATACATGTTTTAGTAGGCTTAAAATTTATTTTATTTCTAATACAATGTCTACCTATTATTAAAAATAAAATCAATAAAAACGGTACTAAAAGTTTCTTATCAAATGTCATTTTGTTAAATTCAACGTTCTCATTAATCGCACGTAACCGATTTTACATAGAATTTAAAAACAGTCTTTTTCTTTTACTTTGGGAGAAAAGAATATATCGCTTCAGGTTTAGATATCCTTAAACTACTAAACCCAACTGTTTATACTTCCACCAAAAGAACCCATCTACAAATGCCGGTCCACGTGTTTCGGACTCAAACAGCTGCGCAATAACATCTCCGACTTCTTCGGAGTTCTATTTCCCCAATTCTTTATGAAAAGCATTTCAACTTCACAACCGAATTGAGAATGATTTTCCCATTGTCCATGTCCAATCTAAAAAATACTGGGTTTTCGGAGTCAGACTACGAGAAACCTTGGTCCGAATAATAAATCCTTACAATATCCTTTTGTACACTTCAGTCATACGTTGGATTTACATCGTACCGCAACACCCATAAGGAGGACTAGTGTTAGAAAAAAAAATAGAACGTAGCCCTAGGGAAGAAAGCCGGAGTGCAAGTGCAAGAAATTCTGTTTAGAAAATTAAATTTTTTTTTCTTTTTTGAATTTTGACAAAAAAAAGTCCTCATCAGGGTCGGATTTTCGGATACTCGATGTCATCCTCACCGTAAGACGGTATTGTGAAAGGATAAGTGGATTAAAAAATGAAAGGACATTCAAATGTCCTCCCAGTCCAGTGTACAGTGAATTATTAATATCCTCCCACCACCACTTTTTCGAAACGGGTCACCAATCTAATATAGTAGTCCCCTGTGCCACCCACACCAAAAAAAAAAGAAGATAAGCCCAGAGAGGAAATCGAAGTCGAGTAACATCTGCTTCCGTGTTAATCCTTGATCAATAGATAGATATAGGGCTTTCCAAATAGAAAGCAAAACGAAAAAAAAAAAATTGGAAATAGTGCAGAATACTGTTCTCGTGTGTCCTTGTCCCGTTTTGCATGATTTGACAACACACCTGGCATTGCTCTTCCACCTCCACCTTCATCAGAACCACCGCTGCCGCCGCCATCACTCGTCATCGTCAAATGCAATACGACGATGAATGAATGAGTTCGAGTTGGCAGCCTTTGCATTTCACCCATCATCATCGACCACCGGGATTCAGCAGGTTGCTCCTGTGCTGCCATAGCCGTCAGTCATTTGAGTAGCATCAGGTCCTGCTAGTGCACAACTACCCAATATGCATCAAAGGACGACACCTGGTCTGCTCACATGCACTGCAATTGTACTCCTTTGTAGTTCCGGTAAGTTTTTTGTGTTTTGATTTTTTTTTGTTAGATTTTGTGCAGTTCGGGCAGATCCTGATTTTAATTGAAAGGGAGTAGATTGCTCCTGCTAGATATTGAGATGGGCTAAAGTGTATAGAGCGTAACTTGGAAATTGTGATATTGATGTTCTAGCACAGAAGTGGGAGTTCGTTCTTATGAAGTGCACATCCATATCTCCGATTACTTCATATTCGACCCGTAAGATCTCGTAAGGACTTTCTATATACATCCACCTATTATTGTGCATATAGGTGAATAAGGTCACATTTGGGCACATACAAAAAAACAGTTTTAGGTCAGTTGGGGGTGTCATAGAATTTTATGCTGAGGAAAAAAACTGAGATCAAAGGATTCTTGTCTTAGCTTACATTGTGATATTCGATTGCATACCCATATGTCGGTTCGGTCCTAAGAGGTTTAAAACATTAAATCTAAAAAAATTATCAGTACAAGAAAAGTGCTATTAAATCGTGAAGGAAATTTGTAATGTACTGAATGGTAGTGCTTAGCTCACACTTCACTTTATCCTCTTGTGATTGATAGAGCATACTTGTATAGTTGGGTTGGAAAAAGGCAGAAAGTCATTGATTTGCTTGTGTTAAACTCAAAATTCAATCCAAATGCAGAGAAAATTATAATGTATGACCCAGTGTACTCAAATGTGTACTGTATTTTTGAAAAATGCAATTTGATTTTTTCTTCAAAAACTAATGTGTGATCAAAGGGCACGCTAGTGCCCAGCCAAGTTCTGGCACTACACCCTTTTTACAGGAACAAACTCAGGCGATTTTGGACCCCTCCCTATCTTCAGTACCACTGAAGTCAGAAACTTAAAATGTTTCCTAAGCTAGTCAGGCACAGACGCCTCAAGAAGGCCTCAAAAATCACAAAAACCGTAACTGATTGACTGACTGACAGATCATCAAAATTATGGAGCACTTCCCGACATCGTAGAATCTTGTAATTTTGCACAACGGTAGGTCTTGTCATGCAAGCAGAGGAAAAAATCGAAAATTTGAGATTTTCCATTCAGGGGGCGTGGTACCCAGCCACCTACTCCGAATTGGTGTTGGTTGAATTGAGCACTTCCGTCTGCTGTAAAACGATGAAATTTGGCAAGACGGTAGGGCTTAAATTGCACACAAAGAAAAAAATATACAATTTGAGGGGGTGGTATCCGCCTACTTCCTCAGAACTGATGTAAATTATATGGCACACTTCCGATTGCAGTAGAACAATGAAATTTGGTAGAACGGTAGGGATCAAACAATTTCTGACAAAATGTTTAATTTTTTTCAAATTTTAGTCAGTAATCATTAAATAATAAAATTTATCTATTACATTGTAGGTCTTTAAATATTTTTCGGTATTTAACCTTCATGAAGTAAGAACTTGGCGTACTTTTAGATCTCAGTACCTTTCACGGCTGACTTGTTACACAAATGTTTTTGTTTAGAAGAACTTGGCTCTTTTTTTAACATTTATGTTTTTGGTCTGATTTTATCTTAAACCAGCATAGTAGCAAATAATTCTCATGAAGTTGTTGATATTTAACTAGACAAGGAGGATGAGGATGACTTGTTTTATTTTGTTGACATCCTAGGAGCAATAGATGTTGAAATCAACGATTTTTTTGCAAGCTAAGACCATATCTCACTTGCTAATCTAATGGAAGAAAGCGCAGACCGAGTTGAGTCTCAAGAAATTGCTCAAAAATTGGAAACGAAGTTCAAATCTTTGAACACTTTTTCGATTATGATGACTTCTGCAATAGTAAAACTGGCAGAAATTCATGTTTACAAAAGACGATACGAGAAAGTTTGTTGCTATGATCCTTTTTTCTTGCCATCATACTTTAACATCATTATGTAATCATTTGCATAATGGTTAGTGCATTGGACTGTGATGTTGAAGTCGGCCTCTAATTTTACACTCACTTTACCACAAGAATTATTGTATTGGTGATTAGACGAAGATACAAGAATTCTGTTGGTAAATAACGTCATTTCTGCAATAATTCAAGGAAAACAAACGCTTCATTCATTTCGCCAACATTTCATGTATTGACAAGACTGGAGACCGAAGACTCCGAAGCTCCAACCTTCGATGAAAATGATTTTTCAGAACTATCAAGAATAGTGTTTTTTCATGTTAAGCTTTCAATTGATGAAGGAATGGTAAAATACTATGATCGTCATTCTGCAAAGCAAATTATTCGTGGAAAGACGGTTCGTTTTGGTTACAAGGAGTGGATGCTTTGCATAAAGCTGCTGGGACGACTAATCAAGGTGTTTTAAGGCTATCAATAAATGCTCGAAGAACCTATTGTACCAAAAACTGTGGTTCGCAGAGAAGGAGGACATTTCCAAGAAAATCAACTATTTGTGCCACAGGATAATGTCAGCAGATTTCGATGAATGAACATGTGAGGGTGCCAAACTATTCTATTCTATTATAAAACTTATAATTTTGCATGCACTAAGGTGCTTATGACTACGCTTTCAGCAGAGTGCGTGTTTTTTAGGAAAGTTTAAGAGGTTTTAAAAAAGGATGCCGATGCACACATTTCTTTTCTTTTTATAGTTCACACGCGCTCAAGGATTTATTGAGGTTCCCTTATAATGTTAAACTCAGCACGAGCGATATGGGGAAATCAGGGGGAGAGGAGGAAGTGCGGAAAAATCTTGGTTTCCAATGTTTTCAAATTGAAATGGCAAGGGAAAACCGTGCAAGGTAAATTATTCCATAATCGTGTTGTGTTGAACTGATGAGCATTCATAGCGAAACGCGTATCATGACTCATGAGTGACTGATTGAGGGAAATAATGCAACTGGGTATTTGAAATAAGCATTGCTTGTGAAAGAAGCGATAAAACAAGGACATACATGAAACATTCCGACGGTGTTCAAGAGATGGGAATGAATACATTATAGCTCTGTGTCCTATCAGTTTTAACGCACTGTTCTAGATTTTATCCAACAAGTGGAGAGAAGTTTGTGCTGCACTTGCCCAAAGGTGTGAGTTTGAGTTATACTCGAGTTTTTTGACGTATAAATGCCTTATAAATGGTAGCCAGATCAGAAGGGTAAAAAATTTCTTACATCGATATAGAAATTCTTTGCATTTAGCAGCATTTTTGGCGATCTCGTGAATGTGGTCATTCCAACGAAAATCGTCGTTGACACACATTACGATTACTGAGAACTTTTCGGTTTCTTCGATGCAAGTGTCATTCAAGGACAATGTGCATAAGGGGTACATTTTGCTTTAACAACAATAGATAGCATTGAGTTTTTAAAGCATTAGACTCCACCAGATTTCTTATACCCCATTTCACAATGCTGTAACGATCAGAATTTAATGTGCTTGTCAAACGATATTATGGTATCACCTTATGAAGTAGATAAAAGTGAATTTAAGAACGCTTATGAGAAGCTGAGAGTAGAGTCGTCGGCAAAGCACTGACGTGGATTAGAAGTTACTGACAAGAGATGATTTATAAAAATTTGCGTTCTTGGCGACGCGACGTCAAATATACCTGTGGCCATTCCTGACAAGATGGTCTTCGATGCACATACCGATAAATGACACCTATTCGGTTTTCTCAATGTAACTGCAGCTCATGCATAGCGGTATGGGGAGTGGAAGACAGGGTTGAGATCTTGAAGCATTAAATATTACGCGGTTTATGGTTTCCTATTTAACAATGCTGTCCAGATCAGAATTTAATGAGCTTATCATTTCCACATTAGAAGAACAAGGATGCAAATCTGGAAACGAATATGAGAAGCTGAGAGTTTTGTCGTCAGCAAAACAATTAAATGGATTAGAAGTTCCAGGCAAAAGATCATTGCTGAATATGAGAAAGATAGTCGGACACAAAACGAAGCCCTGTGACACACCAGCATTTATTTTATGGACTTCAGAATTAAAGCTATCTAATACAACTTATATTGAGTGGTTGGTAAGGTAATTTCTAATTCATCGAAAAAGAGATATATATCAGTACCAGTGGCGTAGCGTGCCATCTCGGCGCCCGGGGCGGGAGACCCATTTTTCCGCCCCCATTCAATACTAAATTAAAATTAAATTTCGAGTTTCGAGACATCATTTCACAGGCAATGAGGTATCTTTTATTGAAGTTAAAATAGGATCAGCGGTTTCATAAACGGATTCTACGGGCCTTACGAATGAGGATCGTGAGACAAAGCTGCATCTGCGGATTCATCGCCATGCATGCGTTTTTTCTTGCGATTTCTTCTCGTTTTGAGTTCGATTCCAAGTTTTTCACAGAGAGTCTTAGAAAAGTCGATTGCGGCTTAGACAAAACGGTCTCTGCTCTCCATTAAGAAAGCTTTTAAAGCGCAGAGTTTCTGAGCACACTTATCCATACTCAGTCCACTTTGCAGCAGGTAAATCTGTACTTCATCTTTTTCAGGTAGCTCTGCAGCTCAAAAGCCAAGAAAAGTGAGGAAGTTGAATGACTGCATGACTGTCAGAAGAAGTCTGGCTCCCGATCCGTCAATTCTTCCAGTACCTCAAGAACTTGCACAAACTTATTCTTAAGCGTCTTTACAGCTTCATATCTTTGGCAAGACGAGGTTCACTTCTTCTGCAGGCTTGTGGCTAGATGCTTTAGGTACTTCTGCTGAGTCGACTTCGTCTTGACCCTGCTCTGTGGTGGGACCAGAACGACTTCCAACTTCGACGGCAGGCACGTCTTCTTCTTCTGCCTGTAAAATAAGTCATGCATTCCCATGAATATTGGCCGGAGGACAATTCTAGGCCACTCACGATTGTAGATGGAGGAATCATACTTACATTGGAATCACTTCCGCTGCTGCTGGATGCCGCCGAAGACGTTAACGTAGCTTTCGAACCAGAACTAGAACTGAAATATTTCAGTAATGCACCTGGAGACTTCTTCGCATCTGCTTCTTTCTTAGCCTTTTTCTTGTGGTATTCCGCACCGCTTGCTTCAACTCTTTTCATTTCCAAAATCTAGTTCAAAGGTTGAGTGAAGTACTAAGTGTTTAGTTTAAGAAGATTCAACAGTATTTAAACTATAAACAACACAATCTAAATAACCTTCTGTGATGCGGGAGGGAGCATAAACATTGCGCTGGCTGAGACTAGAATAACGTTTCCGTCGAATCCTAGTTATCTTATCATATCTCGCATGTGCATATCATATGTTTCGAAACACTCCCTTTCAGTTTTGCGAGAGTTTCGGAACGTTTTGTTTTAGTTTCGCAAGTCGCGCGACAATACGGAATGCACTCTTATGGCCCTACTCACCGTTTACGAATTCACGGAAATCAGCCGAGAGCGTCAACGACGAACCACAGATAGGGTGGCAAATTTCAAATTTACATTATTGTTGTTTGTTGACTTGTCAAACGATTTGTCATGAAACATATGATTTCTACTCTACCCGCATCACCGGCGACATTTTGCCGACCCCCTAGGCCTGCCGCCCGGGGCGAACCGCACCCCCCGCCCCCCTACGCTACGCCACTGATCAGTACCAAATGCACACAATTGCGAAAAGAGAGCTTGATCTATCTATCTATTAAATGCTTTTAAAATGTAAAGTGCAATAATCTTACTTTCCCCAAAGATTTGTGTCCCTGTTCGGTAAGATATACCATCGGAGCTTTGTTCTTCAAGATATTTCTTGAGCTTATAATTATCACCTTTTTACAGAAGGAAATATGGAAGGACACCTTACTTTCTTCCGCGGTCGGGGCAAAACTTTAATTGAATTTTGTGCTGTAAATGAAGAATGGCTTAAACGAGTCAATAGATTTGAAGTTGAGTGCAAAAATATCTCAGATCATATATGCCTATTGTTGTGAAATTTTCAAACGAAGCGCCACCCTCCGGAAAAAATCTTATCCTTAACTGCTACCTCGACACTGTTTGAAAGATGAATATAAAAATTCTTTTCAACAAAATTTGAACAATTCTTTAATCAACAATGAATGGATTCAATGGATTCCACTGAAGTTCTTTTAAGTCAGCTTACAAATAGTATCCGTAATTCTACTATAAACAAAATTATAAGCAAAAAGTCATCAATTTAACAAAAATGGTTTGATAATGAGTTCTTAAAAGCTAGTAAAAAATCGTTCTCTATTTTAAGAGCAATTCGTTCCACAAACAACCAACATCTACGGATTTGGTACATTGAAGCCAACACAACATACAAGAACCTATGTTACAAAATATAAACAGAATACGAAAACCAACATACGTTACTACTTGGGCAAATGCGAAACTCAAAATATTTCTGGAAAATTGCGAGAGAAATTAACGGAATAAATCTTAAAATCGGTGTTCGCGTTTCGGCTGCTTAGCTAGCAAATCACTTCAAGCTTCTTCTTTCAAAAACTTCTAATCTGTCTTTATCATACTCAAATCCTTTATGTGTAGATAAATCTTAAGACTGCGACATCTCTTAATCGAGAAGATACAAACTGTGCTGTTAAATTCTAAGGATGGAAAAAGGCTTGGTGAAGATGGAGTTTTTTTAAAATTCAAAACATATATTTTGCAACGCCATTCAAATTCTGTTCAACAAAATTTTTCCCACTGCTAGCATTCCCTCTTCGTTCAAGAAATTTGTAATCTTTCCGATCCATAAAAAAGGACCCTTAGACGCTATTGAAAATTATCGAGGAATATTCTTCATGAATGTTATCTATGGCAAAAATATTTTGCGGTGTTTTGGTTGAAAGACTTGAGAAATGGGTTAAAAGGAATTAAATTCCATCTGAATACCAAGCGGACTTCAGAAAGAATTAGTTAAATATTTTATATCAATAAATAATAATAAAAAGAATAATGCTTTCTTTGTTAATATTAAATGAGTGACTCTGAAACTCTGACGGGCAACCTTTTGAGACGGTAAAAGAAATTAAATATTTAGGTGTGAAGCTCGATCCTACTCTTAACTTAAAGGTTCACTTAAGCTAGAAAGCCAAAAGCTCACAAAGCTTGATCAACCTAGTTTGGAAAAATATTTTTTTAAATAAAATAAATTGACAATTTGCTACGCTTCTCAAGTCTGGGAGCTGATAATAGTGAGGAAATAGAAAAATTTCATACTAATTTTCTAAAAAGCTATTCAACCTACCTCACAATACACAAAAATATTGTTTATAATGGGTGATTTGTTTGCCATTTTCTTTTTGGCAACACTGGTTTTAACAGCTCACGCACGTTTCTTTTTTTGTGTCCCTGTCAAACATCTTCAGTTTGGTCTATAATTTAACCATGAATCGTCTTACAAACGAACAACGCTTGCAAATTATTAACTTCCCATAGGGAGTTATTGTAATCGGTCCAATTTGTCAAATTGGAATTTTTGACATTTCTCGACGTTTCAAGGTCCCTAGAGGCTATATCAATCATTTTTAGAGAGATGTCTGTGTGTGTGTGTGTACGTACGTTCGTACGTTCTGGTACCATTTTTCGTCGTCGATATCTCAAGAACGAGTAAAGATATCGACTTCAAATAAATTTTGTTTAATAGATAATAACTTTATTAAAATTCAGTTAATACTTTTTTTACTATAACGGTTTAAAAAAAAAGTAAAAATTTTGGTTAGTTTCAAATATCTCACGAAAAAATAACGCTATTGATTTCAAATAAAATTTAATGTACTCATTCTAAGGTCATACAGATTTGGTATGAATTTGGAAAAAAATGAACATACCGTTATTTTTTTAAATAAAAAAAAAAATTAAAAAAAAATTTCATAACCCAGATATTCTAAGAACGGAAAACAATTTGAAACTCAAAATAATTTTATTTTACGAAAAATAATGTGTTTGACAACTGGTGAAAATTTCAAAAAAAATCAGTTTACAGTTTTTTTTACAAAAAATAAAAACTATATAAAACTCTATTGAAAATTGGTAAAAATTCTTTTTCGACTCAAATTTCTCGAGAACAAGTAGTGATATTGACTTCTAATTTAGTTAATTTTATACATAGTATAATTTTGTACAATTGGTAAAATGTTGACAAATTTTGAATTAATAGTTTTTTTTTTAAACAAATGGGAAGCTATCAGTGTGGGTCGCACTCAGCCTCTTTTTCAATTTTATTATCAAAATGCATGCTGTGTTAAGAAAGTTCATCGCGCGCTTCTTCCATTTTATGGTCAGTTTAATCGACCTACTGAGGCGGTTATTCCGGCTATTGTGACTAAATTTTGCACCAAATTAACATTGCTGGACACTTAACCACCAATACGTATTTTGGTGAATGCGCTCTTGAAAAGTTGGCTGAAAATCCACTTTTTTATCGAAAAATTGTGTTCAGCGACGAAGCTCATTTCTGGTTGAATGGATTAGAGGCTGGCGCAATCATTGAACCGTATTTCTTCAAAGATGATGCGAATCGCAACGTTACTGTGAATGGTGAGCGCTATCGTGTGATGATAGCAAAATGGAAGAGTTTGACTTGCATGACATGTGGTTTCAACAAGACGGTGCCAGATGCCACTCAGCACGCGTACCAATGGACGAATTGAGAGGCCAGTTCGGTGAACAGTTAATTTCAAGTTTGGGGCCGGTCAATTGGCCGCCTATAGATCATGCAATTTAACGCCTCTAGACTATTTTTTGTAGGGCTATGTTAAGGCTAATGTCTATACGGACAAGTCCGCTTCGATTGACGCACTGTAAGCCAACATTGAAGCATTTGTTCGTGAGATACCGGCCGAAATGTTAGAAAGAGTATGCCAAAATTGCACTAAGTTGATGGACCGTTGGAGGTGTAGCCGCGGCCGCGGTTATTATCACAGGTGAACCGATTGACGGAAGGTATTCAATTCGCTGCTTTGCTTTTGAGAAAAGCGATAGAACAAGGAAAGACATGAAACATTCCGACAGTGTTCAAGAACTGGGAATGATTCCATATGGCAGTTCTATTTCCTATCTATTTTAACACTTTGTTCTGGAGCCTGAGCCTTTTCAAAAGTGGCATGGCATTAAGTCACAGCATTGTTCCACTCTTCAACTAGTGCTTTCATTTCTAACCTAAATAATAAAATTAAATTACTTAATTCACAAACTTAATGTTCAGCTATCTTAAAGCAATCCGGTATTGATTCCAAATGTTGCAGTAGAATAATAGGTGCGTTTTATTATTCACAAATCTATCGGGATCCGGATCTGGATTAAGTTTTAACATGTATTATTACAAAAACAATTTGGGATCCTGTTTTCTATCGGGATCTATTTCAAAGATCCAAAAATTAGTTATTACACTGGCGAGTAGATGGCTTTTATGATAAGGTAGTGTAAGCTACAGTGTAAAGAAAAAGAGACAAGAAATAATTGAAAATTTACAAGCCCAAGGATAAAAAGAGACGGGCTTATAACACTGCTGTCAGTAAGATCCGTATCGTTTTATTTTCAAGGGAAGATCCCGATCCGGATCCAGATAGATTTGTGGATAATAAAATGCACCTAATAAGGGCAACAGGGTTCTTGTTTCCTTTTCCACCAAAAAAAAAGCAATTTGATTAAAGTTACAGGAAAAAAAATAACCAACGTAAACATTTGTATACCTTCAAGTGCAATTCGATGCTCGGATAGACTTGTTTTTTTTTTTTTTTTTTTCATAATTAAACTAGTTCTTCCTCTCAATGTACTTGTATTCCTTTCATTTCACTTGCAAACAACAACGGGACTCCTGGAATTTCTTTCATTTCCAAAATAAAAGTAATTCTTCCTTGAAAATTATTTTGAATTTTTTCAATTGGACTTTCTTGGAGCATGTTTTAGCTTAATGATATAAAAACATGAATGCAGACAAAAATCAAAAAAGGAATTAGTCCTTATTTAAGTTTTCTTTGGAGCTTAAATTTTACTCTTGGTAGACAAAGTAATTGAGTTCAATGTTCCCCCGAAATACAAGAGATGAATTTTGACCGACCAGACCCAATCTATGTCTGTTTTTTTTTTTTTCTAAAATCTTCTCAAATTAAAAGGCTTCACTTGAAATGAAGAGGATAAATCCAAGGATTAAAAGCACACTTAAAATAATAATTTAATTCTGCAACATAGTGTGCGTCGCTGTCGGTCAATGTTTAAAAGCCAAACAATTTGCCGCAGTACTTTATCAGTCCAAGACTCAATTCATTCATCTATTTAAGTTGAGACATCCTGCGAGTAATCGACTAATCCACTTTGATCCTGTGAGTGTGTGTGATAGAAACACACAAAAAAACATAAAACCCTAAAGTCCATCGGGTCCGTCCTGATTCCTGGCCAACACCAGACCATGCCATAGATATACACACATACATAGGTATCGATTGCAAAATCCTAGAAGCTAGACACTCACTTCATGTTGCTATTATATTATGTAATGCCCATAATCCTATTCATTATTTACATTAGATTTGACGTTATGGTGTGGAATTGCTCCTTGCTTAGACGACATAATCTCTTCTAACAAGAGATTGACTGGATGGACAGGACTTTGTTGGAATGAACAAGGAAGCCGTAAATGGCTCTGTTTTGTGAACAATTTTTATGTGAATGTTGACATTTATGGGAATAATATTTGGACAAACAGAGCTTGATATTGTTATTAGGCTTATAAGCTTTTTGTATTGCGTCTTATTCTTATGATTTATTAATATTGTGTCTGGAGTGCAAGTCATTGAGGAGTTATTATTGGTGTGAAAAGGTGAATGCACGTCTAACATTGCCAGATTTGAATTGAATAAATAACAAACATGAATGTGGTGGTCTATTAAAAGGGGAGGAGCATATTTATAAGTCATTGGAAAAACTTTGAGTCTTAAAGGTGTGACTATTACATTTAACCGAACTCTTAACTTCTTAACTCCCATATTCATTACAAACTTCCTTAAAGCCAACAAAACTATTTTAATAACTTTAAAGCAGTTCCATTCGTTTTATTGATCGTTTAAAAAGTTCAAGCAACCCCAGGAACAAATTAACTTAAAGTAATAACAATGTTGCTTCCCAGCCAACCAACCCAAGGACATTTATGACAGGTGCTGGTTGATTAGAAAACTTACATAGTAGCTGAGATTGGAGATTATTTTTGAGTGATTCACGTTGCTTAAATTGCGTTTATGAAACATCGTGTTATATGTTTCGATTACAAGTTCGGATAAGGATTGCGTGCCAGTTGGCTTGAAAGAATTAGAATGTGTTAAGCCAATGAATGAAATTACTTTCTACTGGATTTGTATACACTCTTACTATTCATTTTGTTTGTTAAGAATGTGGGCGATAAACATTTAATAAATTATTTGATTTTTGGAAAAAATATAATCGTGCGTAATAAAATCACTAATTACAAAGCAATTTATCCGAAATACAGGGTGATTCGATAGCAAAATGCAATTTCAATTTTTTACCAGAAAAATACTATACATTCCAAAAGATTTTTGTTTAAATATTAGATAAATGTCATAAGCATAACTTTTCAAGACAGATCGCTAGGTAGGCTTACAGAATATACATGGTGTGCGTCATTTTGGTGAAGATTAAACGGATGGTGTGATCTTTAGCTTCGTCTGCATAGCCAAGGAGTGGAGAAGAAAATATAAACATGAGTTGTACGGACTATACAGTCAAACGAGTTAAAGTCCATCGACTGAGATGGCTAGCTCGTGTAGAACGAATGGACCCACATCCCACATGATAGCACCGATAACACAGAATGCACTATACTCTGTCCAACAAAAATTGTCAATACAGGGAAGATAGGACGTTTGTCTCTCATTCTGGTTGCATTGCCATGCATAAGTGTTTCGCCTTTTAAAGCTCACACAGGGATTCCGTAGTTTACATTATAAATCGCCGCAAATGATAGTAAAAAACGCGTAGGGCTACCGTCTGCCGATTCAAAACGACTGAAAACAATATTCAATTTACCTTTTCCCACAACGCCAAGCGGTAAGATAATAGGCGCGTTTTTTTTTAAGTTGAAAAGCAATACGACAACACTCAACATACTCATCTTCTTAAAATGTGTTCTCAAAAGCTTCAAATCCCAAAAGCTCCTTAATAAAAACCACTGAAAAAGTTCTTTGCTTGTAATTGAGAATGATAATGGTAACTCTGTTTTGATGTAGATAAAGAGCGTACGATCGTATTGAGTGACACTTGACACTCTTGTTAGTATCTCATCGTCATCAGCAGTGGGATACGACGGTCGTGTTGGGGTGTACAACTTTTTGCAAAGAATTACAACAACAATTCTTTAAGAAAAGTCAGTGACTTGCTCTTTTTTTAGTGGCATTTTTCCTAACGCATTGTAGTGAGGGTGCATCAGGCGCCACTGCTTTATAAAAGCTCTCCCATAAGGCCTGTACTGACAATTTTTGTTGGACAGAGTATAGAATGATTCTCGAAAAACAATACTATGTCTGAGTCTCGGTCTCTCTACTGCGCGCTACTGGTTTGAAGACTTTCCACAGCCGGAGCTTTTCGGTCCATTTACTCTACATGACCTGGACATCTCAGTCATTGGACTTTAACTCGTTTGACTAGGTCGGTTTCGCTGTACAGTCCGTATTTCATGGTTATATCTTCTCTTTCACTCTCCGTCTTTGCAGACCGAACTGGTTTCTCGAAACATCCTAAAGCATTCTTATCCACTTTCGACAAGGTCCATATCTCTATACCATACACAAGGACCGGGATGATGAGAGTTTTACAGAGGGATACTTTATGTTCTCGAGGGGGGAATTTTTAACTCAATTGCCTTCTTAGTCCAAAGAAGAAGCGATTGGCAAGAGTTGTTTTCCGTTTGATAGCAGCGCTGGTTTTAGTGTCTGAATTAATAGCGGCGCCTATAAGTATACAAAGTCCTTAACCACCTTAAAATTATAGCTGTCTATGGTGAAGCTCTGTCCAAGAGGTCGGTGTTGTGTGTTCTTTCTGGATGACAGCATATACTCGTTGACCACTTAACCCATTTTCTTCGCTTCCGTCTCAATGCTCACAAACGCCCCACTGAAATCATGTTTTGTTCTCAAATTATGTCAATGTCGTCGGCGTATCCAAGTTATTGGACAGACTTTTGTTGAAAGATTTTGTCTCTAGTTTTGACGTGTAAGTCTTACACTATTCTTTCTCGAACGATGTGGAAGAAATCCTACGACAGAGCATCGCCTTGCCGTAAGCTTTTTTCACATCAAATGCATAGGTGAGATCTTCTTCGACCTGCCGTATTGTGAATATTTTATCGATGCTAGACTTTACCGGTTGATATGGAGCTATCAGGTTGTTAACGAAAGGCTTCAGACGTTCACATAATACGCCAAAAAGGATTTTGTTTGCAATGTTCGGGAGACTTTTGTAGGCGGAGTTCTAGGTTCCATTCATCGGACATGCTTTCTTCCGACCATACTCTGGAGATGAACTGGTGCACACTCCCAACAAAGTCATCGCCTACCGCTTTGAGCAGTTCGTCAGCGGGGCCTTCTCAGCACCAGTGGCTTTATTGGACTTAAGATTTGATATAACTATCTTCACGTTGGCGTTCGTTGTCCAGATCAAGTAGATAATCTTTTAAAGCTAAGGATTCTGAGATTTCATCACTCTATGTGAACTTCTTTTGTCAGGTGAGAGTGCTGGTTGGATTATCTGTCTCCGTAGTGGCTTCTTCTCTCAAGGCAGGTTTGTCACCACCTTCATTAAGATCGATGCATACACTTTTGCCAACTTGTTAAAGATCGAAAATTTTATTATTTTAAAAATATCTTTTACCTTTCCCCAGATTTTCTGTTCGATTTTCCACAAGCTCAGATAGTGGTGTCAGTTTGATATTTGCATACAACTGATATCACAAAGGGGAAATCTGGTTTTGGTGACGTATTAAATATCTGCTTTGGGTTTGGACTCTATAAATTTTGTTGCCAACTTCGTGTTTGATAATTCCTTTTGACCATTTACTAGTATTCACACACTAATACCTTCAAAACAAACGAAATTTGCGGTCAATGATCTTCAGTTTTAACTTCTGAAATAGAACAGGATATAAGACTTCTACATAAACTGCTGTCCATGAAGCAGTTTAGCTGGAGACTTAAGTGAAACTCTATTAGTTGTTGTTCTGTAAGTAGACAGAAACAAGATGAGAGCCATAAAGGAATCTTTTTCCTCAGCCATGTTCTTCTTAAATGATTCCTCAAATATTCGAACAAAACGTTCAGCTTGGCCGTTCGAGACGGGTGAAGAGCAGTTATTCTATAATATTGAGCGGTACTGGCAAAAATCTTTGAATAATTGTGTCGTGAACTGAGTCCCGTTGTGGGTGATGATCACTTTTGGAAGTTCCTCAATGGCGAAAATAAATTCGATTTCCTTGAAAGTTGCTTCAACAGTAACTCCTGACATTGATAATACACATGGGAACTAAGATATGAGTCTACACAGAAAATTCACATTTGGTTAAAAAATGGGTCAGCGAAGTCCAGGTGTATCCTTTCCGTGGGTTCATCCACCAGTGGCCATTTGCTATACTTTCGTTTTGGATCGATTGCAGTTTCCAGGCATTTAGTAGTACATCTCGCTGCAATCATCTAAATTTGTTTATTTATGCCTGAGAACCAAACATATTTGCGTGCTTGTCGCTTCATTCTAACAAAGCCTGAGTAACCTTCGTGGACGTATCTTAAGACCCTAGCCTCCAAATACGATCAAAATAAGGTTTAAATTCCGTTTCCCCATCTACCAGCCACGTGGACTGTCCAATTTATGTATCCAAGCGACAACTTTCTTCAGCAGACGACCATATAAGCAGCAGTAGAATGTCTCCACTCCGTAAACAATTGAACATGCCTCTTTTTCAGTTTTTCTATCTGGCTGTAAAATTGATGGTGCTTATTGAGTGTTTTGGAGGCAAAGCCTATCGGCCTTTCCGTCTCATCTGGATATATGTATATATGAGATATAACTGCTCCAATGGCGTAGCTGGAGGCATCCGTACCCAAGATCAGAGGCAACAAATCACCTACACAATCTGGTTTTAGACCCAAACACGGCTGCACAACGGCACTCCACAAGATAATCGACGAAATACGGCAGCAAATTGATATTGATAACTTAACATGGCGGTCGATACTGTTTAGCATGAATAAACTCACGAAAATTTTCTTTTTTGAAAAATCAGCTTTTATCTTTGTCATACACTGAAAATAAATTCCTTCAACAAAGCAATTTTTTCGTTTTGATTAAATTTTAATAATACGACAGAATGATTTTGTTGATTTCACAATTTTTTTATAATTCTGCATGATTTTTTGTCAGTTTAACAAAATATGCACTACAAATAAAATTTTTAGCTTAACAAACCAGGTTTTGTTAATAAAAGAAAATAAAACAGAGATTTTAGTCACAAACAAAATGTTTTTTTTTATCTACAAAAAATTTATTTTGTAAATTGGTTTGATATAGTTAACATTTGGTTTTTGTCAAAAAATAAAAGTAAGGAGAACATAATTCAACAAATTTGCGTATTGACCCTCACAGATGAGTATATGTGAGATCGCCTGGGCGAAACGCCAGATTTTTGTGGACTTAAAGGTAAAAAAAAGCTGTTTTAAAACAAGAAACATTCTCAAATTGAAAGTAACCATTTTTATTAAGCTGACACATAAAGTTTGTGGATTCAACAAAAGAAATTTGTTAAATTGACGAAATATTTTGTTGATTTAACAAAAGAATTTTGTTAATCCGATAATGAAAAAAAAATTGTAACATTAACAACAAAATTTGTTGATACACCAAAAGAATTGTTAATATGACAAATTAATTTTGTAAATTCTACGTAAAAATAGTCATAATGACAAAATATTTTTGTTATTTCAACAAATCAATCTGTTAGCTTGACAAATAAATTTTGTGGATACAACAAAATATTGTTTGTTACCTCAACAAATTTCTGTAATTTTTAAAAAAATTGATAAAACGTTTTCTTGGACGTATATTGACAAAAGTGTTATCAGCTCAACCTACATTTTTATCATATTAACCTAGATTTTATTTTCAGTGTAGAACTCAGGCTGTTTTTGCAAATTCCAAGCTGTCCAATTTTCTCCCAACACGTTCTGGTGTGCCTCAGGGATCAATATTAGGTCAACTTTTATTCTGGCTGTACAACAACGACCTGCCTTCTATACTCAACAAAAGTTCGTATGTATGCAGACGATGTACAAATTCATTTGAGCTATCGAATTGGTATGGATGAAGATGCAACAGCCAGAATAAATGAGGACCTGAAGCGTGTTGTAGAGCTCAGGAAAATCATCTAAAACTCAACTTAAATAAATGCCAGGCAATTGTAATTAATAAAACTACCAAGTATTGAACTCGACGGTACATTGTTAAATTACGTTAAAACAGTAAAAAAAACTTGAGGTTATTTTTAATCAAACAAGTGCTGTTGGTAGAATTTACGCTGTTTTGCGAGTTTTGCATCTTTCCAGAAATTGTCTTCCAATCTCAACGAAAATGATTATTGCCAAAACTCTTGTTTTTCCAACGCTTTTCCATGGAACCCCAATTTTTTGCTGCTTAAATAGTGTTAGTAAACTAAAACTTCAAGTAGGTTTTAACAGCATTACTCTTTTTATTTATTGCTTGCGTCTTTTCAATCATGTTTCTGTACAGGCAGGTAGTATATTTATTATTATTATTATAATTATTATAATAAGTATATTTAATATGCGATTTCTTTTTAAACTTATGCATACAAAAACTCCAAGCTATCTTTTCGAGAAGCTTAATTTTCCAATATTACAAAGAAGCAATATACTCATTGTCCCTTCCTTTAAATACAGTAACTCGAAGCAACAATTCTTTGTTCATGCTGTTGGCATTTCTAATTCCCTATCATTCACCTGAGAGGTCTATATAACTACAACTCCTTTAAAGACTCATTAAAAATCTATTCATGTGCTGAAACTATTTCAGAATTATTTAATTTTCGTCCAGTGTTTAACTTATTTTGTTTTAATGTATAATCGCTGGAACTCTCCCAGTGCGTTGCTTATACCTAACGGTAGAAATTGATATTGGTACTGACCATTCCAAAGGGTGTATTAATCACAGCTATCTCATTTTACACCTAAACCAACTCGATTCGACGATACGCATCCCAGAGATCAATCTTTGTAAACATTTTACCTCCACGAATTGTACGAAAATTGCTACGGATATGAGGTATAGGATGTCGATTAATTAATTAATATCCCTCTTGGTATCCTCTAGGAGGGCATATGACATATGGGAATGGACGCTGTCGAACAAATTTTGGAACGGCCCCTTTTTTGAGTGCCAAATGCAATCACTTCGACGTGTTCATGCAATTGAACAATTTCAGCAAAATGTACCCACTCTTCAGAGTTACGCGAACATGTGAAATTTGTGAGCCACACCCTAAGATCTGCAACCCATGATACGTTCGGCTTACCAGGCTTAATTGCAGTCTTGTGAAATTGGTTCCGCGCTGCAAGCACACGAATTTAAGAGGCTTTCCAGTCAGATCTTTCAAAATCTTAGTTATACGCCGTAGAGCTTCCGAAGAACCGATGCACGTTTTTGGTTATCATCTGTGATTCGGCATGCCTTGAAGTGCTGTTCTGGGAATGGTTGGATAACCGAAGAACTTCTTCCAGGCCATAGTTGCGTGCTTTGCTTTGGATAGTATCATTTCCATCCAATCAAGTTGTGATTTTATGATATTTTCAAGAATTTGATTATCCATTTATGAACAATTTAACTGATTTATAATTAATGTTCACGATTCAAAAGTTCGTAAAAAAGGATTTTTTTTTGAGAAAAAAAAAATAATTTTGTTAAAATTTCAAACAAAAAAATTTTATGACAGGTACCATTCTTTATGGTCTTAAAAAAAGAAAAGAAAAAGAACCCTTGGAGAGAAAAATTTTAAAAATTATATCTACCAATTTAAAAAACAAAATCGGCAAAGTCTTTTATGCTGTATTAGAACATATGTACACATAAAATTTAATAGTTAATACTCAACAAAATATTCTTTGCAAAAATAAGATTTAACAAATATGATAAAAGCTAAATCAATCCTCGAAACATTTGTTTCACCAACGAACTGTGTAATCCCACTTCTGATTTCATTATTATAATCCGTTTACTTTTTCCTTTGCAAGAATCTTAACACATCTCGACCTAAAATGATAAATTTTTCATCAGCGGCAATTTCGCAGCTTAATGTTTTTTTTTCATTAAAACAATTAAAAAGCGTTGATGGTTGCCGGTCGCGCTTTTTATTCTCCATCTCTTTGAATGAGCAAGTCTCACATTGCATTACAGTTGAGAATTAAAAAAATATCATTTCGCTCACTGTGAAAAAAGAAATCATTTAATTAGCGCTCAAGTGGCCAGCAAGTAATAAAATTCTTTACAAAAGGACTCTTGGTTGTTCCATTTTCTTTGGTCAAAAAAAAATAAAAAGAATTACATTTAAGAGAATAAGTCTGGATCTGTTTCGTGGACTGGGGTGGATGTTTTTTATTTCTTTTTTTTCAGTCGCTCTAGGATAGCATTACCTCATATATCCATTTAGCATCCTTCATCATATGAAACTTTATGTTAGCTAAAAGAGCAGCGCGAAAAAATAGCACCACAGGACGACGAGGATGTGGATGAAAAGATCGGGTTTCATGAGATTTTAATTTCCGGGCTAAAAACTTTGTCTAGTCTCTCCCTCCCGTCCATCCGTCCGTCGCCTATGGGGATGGTGTTAGTAAACCAGTCGAGTTGTCCCGTCCAGGATGAGGTGAACTGTCGTGTGGTTTGGCCGTGTACTCATTTTCTCTGTTGTATCTCATGAATGTACTCGTATCTCGGCGCTTAATCCTCCAATGAATTAAGTTTTAGGTTACGAGAAATGGAAATTTTATTCAGCCAAGTTGTAGGTTCTCGTGGTCATGTTCATGTAGAGATAAAGATTAAAATCTGATGCAAATGTGGTGGTATAGAATAAAAAAAAAAAAAAAAAAAAAAAAACGAAATAAAACTGGACAGCTCATCGCAGTTACATTGGGGTGTTTATAATCCGCAGTACATTTTTTTTTATTTTTTTATTTAACTGCTGTTTGTCAAGAGAACCGAATGTGATTGAAAAAGTTCATGTATGAACTATTTATTTTCCTTTTTTTTTCTAGATTTTCCTTACATTTGATTCGTGGATTGTCGAAGCTATTCGTCATGTTAATGAATAAATGTTAAAACAAAAAAGTTTTTCTGAGACTTTTAATTAAAATTTATCATCAGATTGTGTAAGCTGCTGATTGGAAAAAACAATTCTAACAAACTTATTTCAAAAGTGTCTGATCCGCAGATGAGTGGAAGATTTACGTCAACCGATGTGCGAGCACATTCCCTCAGATGGTTTTCATATTTGAGGCTACGAATGCATGTTGGGAATGGGAATCAGAAGTCCGTCCATAAACATTTTGTTGGTCATATGCGTTGTTGAAAAAGTTAGTTGACAATAATAATAAAATAAAATGCACGACTAGAGACTGGATCACACCAACTTGTTCTTATGTAAAAAAAAAAAACCAACAATTTCAAAAATGAATGTTACTAGACAAAAATGATCACAACCATTTAGTTTTACTTGCGATACATAGGAGCTATTTTCTTCCAACTCGGTACTTAAGGGTGTTCGGTAATTCCCTAGAGGGGAAATTGAATTTTTTTAGCTCCAAAACTAACGGTACCCACCAAACACCCGTAATGCAAAATTTTATTTACCTCGAAAAGGGCTGCAAAGATTTCGATAAAAAAAAAAAATAGGTGTGATATTATTGACATGGACTACATTTTGGTCAAAACAAATTGGGGAAAAATGTTATTAACGGTACCTGTCATAAATCCGTTTTTTTTGATTTTCGACTTTCTCATTAACGGCTATTACGATTTTAACCAAAATTTTTCAGCAGGAGCCCCCTTAAGTTAAAAATAATATTGTATATAAAAGTATTCGAAAAAATATATTTTGGGATTTTTGAAAAAAAAACTTCAAAACGTGTGAACGATTATTTTTTTAAAATTATTTCCTAAAATCTATGCTACTAAATATCTAAAATTGGCATCCCAAATTTTGTTCTCGAAAAATTTTAAAGAAATTTCTTATATAAAAAAAAATAATAATAAAATGATTTTTAAACTTTGTTTGCATAAATTCATACTTTTCCGGAAATCAGACGGCAATTCCATGCACTTGAAATTTTTTATCTCATTAAGCCCATGTTTCATATTTATTAAATGTATTTTAAATTCCAAAGTACTTTTACCCCTTTTTTTTGTTTTTGATTTTCTACAATACAGTACAACTGATTTTTACCATTTTCTTATGCTAAAGCTCCCCAAAAATTTGAAAAGTATTGTGTGTTCAAATTTTCAATTTTTCTTTGGATTTTATAAAAATATTAAAATTGTTTTTTTTTTTTTCAAAACTCAATATTTTGAAAACCCCATGCCAGATTTTATTAAACTTGAAAAATAAAAGTTTTTCAATGTAATCAATGTGGAAAATAAATTGTATTTTACCTAAAAATAACGGTACCCTACAAATGTTAAAAAATGGTTTTTAAAAATCGTATTTTTTCCGAAAACGTCGGCGCAGTTGAATTTGAAAAAAAAAATTTTTTCTTGAAAAATTCGATATCTCAAAAACGGCTCCATATTTTTTTGTAAATTTAATTTTTATTCGTGCAGTAGTAGTTGGGGGTACCAAAATTTTTTCTTAAAAATGTTTTAAAAATTTTGTCTATAATAACTTATTTTTATTAGGAAATCACTACAACTTATAATTTTAGCTTCATGTTTTAACTCCAACTACTTATTTTTTTTAAGTCATTTGAAAAATAATTTTTATGCTTAGAAACATTTTTTTTTTCTAATAATACCTATTCATTTTTGAGATTCTTAGTCTTTTACATAAGAGCAAGTTGTTGCGACCGTGTCTTGTATTATATTTTTTTCAATCACAAAATTTCATCAAAATTTCTGATAAAGAAGCATTTTTAGCTAGAGCAAACATGGAGCTCAACTGCAGCTAATTCATTGAATTTGAGAACACTTTTGAGCTGCTTAATAGTGTATTAAACGTTCTTTTGACAGATCTTTAGGCGCTTTTTCATCTTGGGATAATTATGGTAAGCCAGCCTTAAGTTTTTATTACTGTACGAATTGTAATTAAATTTCGAAAAAAAATATTGACCCGTTTTTGAGATATCGAATTCTCCAAGAAAAAAAAGACTTTTTTCCAAAAAATTTAAAAAAATAATTTTTTTTAAGTTTTAAATTGCAATGTTTATTAAATTTTTTGGAAGCATCTCTTTAAAAAATTTCATTAAGATCCGTTATGTCGATAATGAGAAATTCGAAAAAAATGGTTCTATGGCAGGTGCAAACTGTAATATCTTAATTTCAATTTTTTTTATTAAACTAAAAATCACAAAAATTAATTCAAAGAAAAAAATTTAGCAAAATTCTAGGCGCCACCGTTTTCAATAAAAATACGATTTTTGAAAACCTTTTTTTTAATTATTTAACATTTGTATGGTGGGTACCTTTATTTTTAGGTAAAATAATTTTTTTTCCTCACATCTTGTGGATTATATTCAGAAACTTTTATTAATCAAGTTTAAAAAAAAAATGTAGCATGGGGTTTTTGAAATATTGATTTTTGAAAAAATTCTATTTAAGTTTTTGGGAGCTTTAGCAAAAAAAAAAATGATCAAAATCGGTTGCACCGTTTTTGAGAAAATCAAAAACAAAAAAAATAATTCCATGGGAGGTACCCTCAATAACCATTTTTCGGAAATTTTTTTTTTCAACCATTACCTAGCTTTAACTAAAAAAATTTTTCTGTATTTTAATTTTTTAAATCAGTTTTTAAAACAGTTTTTGAGAAAAAAAAATATTTCTAAAATTTCGAAAAAAAATCGTATGGCAGGTATACCGTTATTTTTGATCTTAAAAAAAAAGAAAAAAACGTGTGGGAAGAAAAAATTAAAAATGATATCTACCAAGCTTAAAGAAAATCGGCCAAGTCTTTTAGGTTTGTAATCGAACAGACAGACAGAATTGCGAGACCCACTTTTTTAGTCATTTCATTTCCCAGATGTAAATCCCTGCGGCTCCTTATTGTTTACCAACATGAAATATGACTTGGAGGTAAGCGATTTTGGTCAAATAAACACTCAAAAAATGTATTAGTAAAATGGCTACATACGATATTCGTTAAGCAAATATTCGTGCATTGTACGAATATTCGTAAGATGTACGAAGTATTTGTACAGTGCTACATTTACGAATGCATTTCTAAAGTTTAACTAATAAATGTGGTAGTATCCACGAATCTATTCGTTTAATATACTAATTTCATTCGTAAACAAGAAGTAAACAATTTCTTTGAGTATACATCGTACGAATTATTGTGTACATATAACTAGTAACATTCGTTAATTTCTCGTACGAATGACTTCGTACTTTAATCTTTTGAATTCGTAGTATTTACTAATAAATTCGTTCTATTTACTAAGTAAAACTAATATTAGTAGACAAAATTCATTCGTAGATTGACCGTACGCATTATGCGTAGAATGTACTAATAGCTTCGTACTTTCATAAGGTGCATTAGTATTATTTTTATTAATAATGAGTAAAAGAGTATATGTGCAGTTCTAAAAATTAAATGTATTCCATTTGTCAACACGTTGAAACGTGGTATAAACTATAAAATAGTGCATGACGTATTTATAAAGTGCTGCAGTGCTCTGAATTATTTAATAATTTTGTAAATTCATACGGTGTATCTATTAGGTAATGATACAGATCTTGAGGATCAGACTAACATCTGCTCTTTTTGAAAAGACAAAAGACAAGGTAGTACCTAGACATACCATATACCTTAAAGCTTATTTTATATTTAACATACAGCATCCAGAAGCAGCAGAGCATACATAGGTATGTGCAAATTTTTTACTACAAGAATTTTAATGTAGGTACTTACATAAGTACAAATTTTTTTCCGAAGATTTTGAATGTTAAATGTTAAATTTATTTTTAGTGGCCCTTTGAAAATGAGGAGTTTGTAAATATTACTTTGATTTTTAATTATATTTATAATGAATTAATTAATTTTAAGATACTTTTTATTTTTTTTTAAACTTTTTTGATATAAAGGGTTTTTCAACAGGGACGCTACAAAAGAAGAGCGACAGGGACAGCACGACGCCATATTTCTTGCCGCTCTTTTGTCATTTCTCTTCAGTAAGGTAGTAAGGTTTGCCATTTCATGATGGAAAGATATACGAGCCAACAACGAGTCGAAATTATTAAAATTTACTACCGAAATTCGGAGTCAGTGGCCTCAACGTTAAGAGCGCTACGTGCAATTTATGATCGTCATAATCGTCCTAGCAGATCAACAATTGAGCGTCTAGTGCAAAAATTTGAATCCACAGGCACGGTACAAAAAATGTTCCGTGCCAGTGAGACAAAGAAGTGCCCGTAGTGTCGAGAATATTGCTGCCGCTGAGGCTTCAGTTGCAGAAAGCCCAAATGTGTCACTCACACGTCGTTCTCAAGCGTTGGGCATCTCTGTGACGTCGTTGTGGCGAAATTTGCGAAAAGATTGAAAACTGTCGAAAATTGGGTTCAGCGTCTGGACTTCTGCAAGCGTGCCCGTGGTGGCCATGCAAAAGAAATCGAGTTCCATACATAATGGCATCAAACGTACTTTCACAGGAATAAAGAATTTCATTGATATCCAAAACCGTTTTTGGTTTATTTAAAAAAACTTTTGTAGTGCTCTTATTGAAAAACCCGGTATATGACAGTAAATTGAATTAAATAACAATTTTAACTAAAAAAATACATTATCTTTTGTTGTTATTTCTTATAATGGATATTTTAGGAAATTTCAGGGATCATATCTTATGGTAGTAAGTTCTAGAATAATATTCGTACAATGTACGAATGGAGCTGTAGAATTTACACATGTACATATTACAAGGGCATTGGTAAATATTACAATAATATTCGTACATTGTACCAATAGTATTCGTACAATATAGGTACGTTCGTTTTTCTTCGAATACTAACAAAATATTCGTAATATGTACTAATATACGTCCATTCTACGAAAACTATTTGTGGTTGAAAACCGCGAATAAAATTCGTAGAATGCACACATGAATTAGTAATATTTACACACTCAATTTTTTGAGTGAAGAGGTCATCCTTGAAATAAATGGCTTATTTTGAGGGGCTCGAGAAATTGTATTATGTTGAATGTCAAAAATTTGTCGTTAGTTCCATAGAGAAGACCAATGTGTTTGTTGGACAATTCGCAGCAAGCTCTACGTTGTCTGATAGGGACAAAGATTCCAACTGTACTTGAGGATGTCTATGTTTCCGCAGGACCTATACATTTTCGAACCCGTATACAGTTGCTAGAGCACTAAAAGATATTCGGCATTTCTAAATCTACTGGTTCTGATAGTATATCGCCAATTGCCTTGAAAATATGTTCTTTCACTTTAGTTAGCTCACTGTGTAAGCTTTTGTTACCTTTCCTATTCTTCAGGCCATTTTCCCTTTGCATGTAAAAAAGCATATCTGCAACTGATTCCTTAAAAAGGCGATTCATCTTTAACCTCCAATTACTGACCAATCGCTTTGATATCCATTCTTTTCAAGACTATTAAGACGCTGATGAATCGTCAGCATTTTATAGACTTTGGCACCAATGTCTGTTATCAAAAATGCATGCTTTTAGTATCAACCGGATACCTACTTCTTCACTGGATTGGCAATCACCTTTCTGACCGTTCAATGCAAGTTCTTTTGGACTGTTTCAAGTCTGAAATTCATAAAAAAATAATCTGGTGTGCCCCAAGGCTCCGTGTTGTCTCCAAATCTTTTTCTTCCTTTTATAAATGATATTCTGTCTGAAACTGAAACTGCTGCGCTGATGACAGCACCCTTAGTTTTTCATACTCGTTTCCTGACTCACCTTCTTCTTCTTCGAATTTCGAAAACGTGCTGCCTTTAGTCGTTGAAGCGGAATATATCGACTTTTATTCATGAATTGAACTTGCATCGAGAAAACTGGAAAGCTTTCAATTCTTGGTATGTACGCTACTTAACAACTTTTGTGGAGCGACCATGGTATTGAGCACCATTAACTAACCAATGTAACGCTATCAAAAGCTGATGTTTGGCGCAGAGAGAGCATGGTTACACTTAGTTTTATGTTGCTCACAATCTGTAAAGTTTATTCCTACCTTAATGAATCTTTTTTTTCCTTGAGTCATGCATCTATTGCACAAAATGAAATAAGCACATGGACCAAAGGCTAAGTTCAAATCCCAATTTTTGAGACCAGAAAATGATAAGATTACCTACCGCAATACAGACCTTTCACTAGGTGGAGTAATAAAGTTAAACGTCTCATTTCTAAAATCATTTCACTTTAACCAAAGACTTCACTTATTCGAGCAAGACGAACACTTACATAATTAAATGTGAGAAAAGGCACAAAGAAAAACCCTTCTAGCGACCTTCGCAATCTCTCGCACAATCTTGCATTATCTCCATGAAAAGGTCCCATGAGACAGCTTTGTGAATGATATATTTTGGTTTCGGAGTCTTTGTCGATTTAACGGTGATTCTGTTGAGATGACAAAAAATAACTTTAACGTATCCTTGTGAACTACTTCTAAAAAAAATATCGGTCTGACTTCTTTTATTTGCTCGTGTTCATTGATTATACCGTTAAATTCACTTTAACTGTGAAACTGCTGAGCGTTGCCATCCTTTCGTTGTTAGAAAAACTTTCTGTTCCCAGGAATAACTATTGGGGTCGTGGTGATGGTAACGTGCAGCCACCAAATCCCTGCGGGGCTTTAAGTATGAAAAAGGTGCACTTGAATGGAATTAGCTTTGCGTAGAGCTACTCAAAGAGAGTAACTTACAATGGGCGGCACCATGAAATGATAGCACAAGGACTTTACGGCAACGCGACGCAACCTGACGAAGCGATGCCATTGATAGAGTTTTCATAGCCTTAAGGGTATAAAAAAAGCTCCCTGTTAGGGAGGCTACATAAAGAGGTTAGGTTATGTAATGGGAATTTAAATCGTGTCTAGGTCTAGACATTCCCTCTCAAGGGCCGTGTGCTGGTTCTGTTGCACAAAATGTAATTAGTATTCTTGGCATGTTAAATGAATGAATTTAATTTAAGTTTGTTATTTGATTTTCGTGCTTCGGATTGTGTGAAGTGATGGGGAAAGGAAGCATTGATGTAAGGTTTTTGGGAGTAGGATGTACGAATATGTACATACATTATATAGTGTCAGAATTGGATATGGATTGTTTTGTCTGTTTCAAAATTGGTTTAAAGGGAAATCATCCATACCTAATCATTTTATTATTGTTTTCATTTTGATTTTTTTTTTTTTGTAATTATTTTTTGGAGAAATATTTGCAGTTTGAACATGTTTGCGGTTCTGGTATTTGCTTTCTTGATCATGTTCCTCCAGTGATTCGTAAAACAAGTGTTGTTATGAAAATAAATAAATAGATGTCTCACGAGTACCTACATATCCAAACAGTTCTGTAGTTAACATCTGTTTTCATTTTCACCCATATCAAAAACGGCTGTTAAGATTTTGAAAAGAAAAATTAATGCATATGACTGGATCGCACTTGCTCTTGTGTAAAAATACTTTGGAATTTAAAATACATTTTATAAATATAAAACATGGATTTAATGAGTTAAAAATGTTTAAATGCATAAAACTGCTTAAAAATCCGTTTATTATTAAATTATTTTTTTTATATAAACAATTTCTTTAAAATTTTTCAAGAAAAAAATTAATAATAACTAATTAATTATTTGGTTATAGATATAGATTTTAGGAAATAACTTTGAAAAATAATCGATCCCACGTTTTGAAGTTATTGATTTTTCAAAGAAAAAATTGAATTTTTTTTTCCAAAAAACCCAAAATAAATTATTATTTTAAATTTAAAGGAACTCCTGTACAAAAATGTTGGTCATAAATATTAGAGCCGTTAAAGTGAAAGTGAAAAATCAAAAAAAAGTACATAGTTCTATGACAGGTACCGAATAACATCTTTTCACAATTTTTTTTTACCAAAACCTATACTCTGTCCAACAAAAATTGTCAGTACAGGGAAGATAGGACGTTTGTCTCATTCTGGTTGCATTGCCATGCATAAGTGTGTCGCCTTTTAAAGCTCTCACAGGGATTCCGTAGTTTACATTATAAATCGCCGCAAATGAGAGTAAAAAATGCGTAGGGCTACCGTCTGCCGATTCAAAACGACTGAAAACAATATTCAATTTACCTTTTCCCACAACACCAAGCGGTAAGAAAATAGGCGCGTTTTTTTAAGTTGAAAAGCAATACGACAACACTCAACATACTCATCTTCTTAAAATGTGTTCTCAAATGCTTCAAATCCCAAAAGCTCCTTAATAAAAACCACTGAAAAAGCTCCTTGCTTGCAATTGAGAATGATAATGGTAACTCTGTTTTGTTGTAGATAAAGAGCGCACGATCGTATTGAGTGAAACTTGACACTCTTGACAGTGGGATACGATGGTCATGTTGGGGTGTACAAATTTTTGCAAAGAATTACAACAACAATTCCTTAAGAAAAGTCAGTGGCTTGCTCTTTTTTAGTGGCATTTTTCATAACGCATTGTAGTGAGGGTGCATCAGGCGCCACTGCTTTAGAAAAAGCTCTCCCATAAGGCCTGTACTGAAAATTTTTGTTGGACAGAGTATAGTCCATGTACATGTACATAATAGAATATTTAATTATCAAAATCGTTAGAGCCATTTTCGAGATAGAAAAGATTTTGCATAACGGCTGTATGGCAGGTACCGTTAGTTTTGGAGCTAAATAAAAAAAATTCAATTTCTCCTCTAGGGAATCACCGAGGACCCTTAAGTACCGAGTTTGAAAAAAAATAGCTCCAGTGGCTTAGGCTTAGAGATGTCTATCTTTAACTGTCTCGTTCAGACTGTTCCCTATGTACTACGTATACCTTTGCGAAACTCGCGAACCCTTCGTAATGTCAGAAATAAACTATGGAGATCTTTCTTTAAATCCTGCATAGCTTTTGACTTGTCAAACTATCAAGAAGCTCAACGCCGCTTCTCTCTACTCTGTGCGAATTTCTCTACCGGATGTACAGTAACAGAATGCGAGAATGTGTAATCTCTGATCCTAGATGCTGTTATCAATTCATTAACGTCAAACGTAAATCAGATGGCTACCCCTCAACTCTTGAATTCTTGCACAAGACATCTTTGGACCGTAAGATAATCACAAATCTTCTACGTCCTTCTTTAGCAAATCGTACAGTGATCAACCGCAAAATCCTGACCATTGCATTTCTGTTACTTTAAAAGTACTTAACATACCTTCCTTGCCACAGTTTACATTTGTGTTGATATTATCATAAAAAAGATAAGTTCGCTTAAAGATGACTTCTTACCTGAACCGGATAATTTGTCTACCATATTTCTAAAAAAAATGTTCCAACTCCCTCCGTCAGCCATTCCCAGTATTATTTTGCCTTTCACTCTCTCTCAAGCAATTTTCCAAAATTGTAGAAAGATTCTTTTATTTTTCCCATTCATAAAAAAGGAGCAAGGAACAATATCGCCAACTACCGGCCCATAGCCAAACTTTCTTTTATTCCTAAGCTTTTTGAAAACATTGTGTACAATTCTCTGTACTTTCACTACAAATCTTTCTACTCTCCAAAACAGCATGGTTTTTTAAAAGGTAGATCTACCAATATTGGTTAATATTATACGCTTCCAAGACTCTAATTGTATTAGAGAAAGGAAATAAAATGGACGTTATCGAAACTTTGATAAAAAAATATGTCATAGAATTATTTACCTTGAGTTTAATAGCCTCGGTCTTCCACCCTTTTCATTTCACGGCTCAAATCATACATAGAGAACGCCCAATATATTAATTTGTTTAGGTTTTCAATTTCCGATCCTGGTTACGCTATTTCAGGTGTTCCTCAAGGAAGTCATCTTGGACCTTTGATATTTGTCTTAAGTATAAGCTGCGTTATCTCTATACATATATGCTGATGATATGACAATAATTAAAGTCATTTCTTCGCCCTCTGATTCTATTTCACTTCCAAATGATCTTAATTTATTCCGAACCTGGTGTGACAAGAATTTCTTGGAACTTAGACCCCACCTTCACTATGCTAGTCAATTTTATAACTCATAACTCTCATTCCCAAAGAATTGAAGAGGTGCAACGCAGGTTTCTCCGATTTGTACTTCGCAGCCTTCCTTGGTCTGATAATTTCTTTTTACCCTCTTATGATGATCGGTTAAAATTGACCAATCTGCAATCCCTACACAAACGTCGTGAATTTGCTGTAATAACTAATCTATTTGCATATTTTAAGGAGACACTGCCAGATATCAACCGTGTGATGCTGTACTCTTGTAAGTTTACAAATGACTTGCTACTGACTTAAAAATAAATAAATAAAAAAAAAATAAAATGACAGAGAAATAAAAATAAAAAAAAATAAGAAAAACAATGACACACACCAATGGTCCCGTTTGCGCCTGAAGATTGATATCAAAATTTATTTACATTGTTCAGTCTTCCTTGCCAAGGAAAATGGTCTGCTCCAGAGGTGAGCTTGCTGGATTTTAAATTCTGTTGGTTTGTCTTTGGTGGTTTTGGGTTTCGGTTACAAGTACTATGTCGGTGGCGCCCAACTGCGGTGGGATTGTTTTGTTTGAGAAGATTAGGTTGGTTGAAAATTGCGGGAAGCGTGCTCCTCCTGAATGAGTGATTTGATTTCCCCTTTTTTTACTTTAGGTAAATCCACGGAAATGAACATTGCTTTTGACAGTTCTTTTCTTTTATGAAAATGAAATTCTTTGTTTCTCCGAGTACCCTTTAAAAAATCTTAAAAAAAAAACAAACAAACTTGTTGATGGTGGGTAAAGGGTATGGGAAGTTTACTTTTATTATTTCGTGGGTGTACAAGCAGAAGGCACTAAGTCAAAAAACATAGTTTTGAGTAAATTGATATTTAATGTTTGCTTAGTCGTGAAAATTCAATACCGATTTTAATTTTACATCTGATTGCGTGAAAAGCTCTATTGATATTATGACTTAAGTTTCTAATCAAAAATTTTAGTTTTTGCCAAACCAATTCGAAAATATTCCATTAGAACTACAAAAAATGCTGACTTAGTGCTGTTTAGCAGAAAAGATAATGCAATTATGTAATTATAACTAAAAATGCAAATTAAAAAACAATTTTTTCTGAATGTAATATTTAAAAGTTTTATTTATATTTTAAGAGCAAGTAGGAATATTACATAGTTAAATGATATGGTAAGTTATAATTATAAAATTAAGAAAAGTCAGTTATACAAATTAAGGATAATTTAACAAAAAAATAAGTGAAAAGGTTGGAACTATTCATCACCATCGCTTTCTTCTGATGTGTAAGGTTCTGGCAAGTTGTTTTTGGAATTTGATTATGAGGGCAAAAATTCAAACCAAGAATGGAAAACTTCAGAAACCACTCCTTTTTGACACATTTCTATTGAGTCTTTTTTTTTTTGGCTGCACTTATTTTAAGAGGTTCTTGATACAATTTATACATTGTGTTAGAGAAAGATACTTTTGAACAGCATTTCTTCCTCTTTGTAAAGTTTTTATTACGTTCTTTGCTCTAAAATTGTTGCGAAATTGTATTTGAACTGAAGTATTCCTGGTTTTGATGACAGCTAAAACGCACTAAGTCACTTTAATGCCTTCTTGCTGTATTATTATAGCATATTGTAACTTTTTCTATGACAGCCAAAAGGCACTAAGTCAACTTAGTGCCTTTTAGCAGTATTAAACATTTTTTAACTGACTTAGTTCAAAACATAACCTCAAATAATTCATGTTTAACGATGAATAATCACTTAGGAGGTGATTGGACTACAAAGATATCATCATTCTTGATCACTTTGCATTAAAATGTAAAAATCCTAAAAAATTGACTTAGTGCCTTCTGCTTGTACACCCACGATTTATTCTTTGGCTGTAAAATGATTTCTCAAAAAAAATTTGCTGATGAAAAATAACACTTATTTTTATTGTCTAAGCTAATGGAAAAAGTATCTCCTTTAATTTATTATAGCTATTACGAAGGGCTTACAGTTATTTTGGTCTTTTAGTTTGAAAGTGTGAAACCTTTGTGAAAAAGGATACTTCAAATTTTGCCTAATTGGCAAGGGAATTATATTTTAAGAAATATTCATTAATTTCTCTCTTCGAGCTTCTAGGTCAAGGAATAAGGTTGACGTTTGATTTCACTTTCTGTTGTTTTTCGTCTTGTTTGTTAGATGTACCTATATTATGCTTAGTGTTGATTAGAACCACTTTTAACATCTGTCCCATCTGCAACATTCGGATTACTAATGGTGGAGAGATTTATTTACTTTTATATAAATGACGCAAGACCGATAACTGCTAAATTTCTTTTGGTGCCTCTAGAGCCTTAAAGCTTTGCGCATGATTAGATATTTAAATCTAGGTGTCCCACAGAGTTCTATTTAGGGGCCTTTACTATTTTCACTTTTTTGAATTCGCGTTTTGTGCAACGTTTTAATGGCAAAATTATAGCCGTTGCAGATGACACTGCTTTATCTTACTCCACGAAAACAATCTTAATTAATACGTTTGCATAATCAATGACCTTGAGATGTCACTATAATAAGTCTCGGCTGAAATGTAAAGTATCTTAAGTCAACTTAAGATATTTCGCGTTTTTTTGTTGAACATCAGTGGCATTCTAAAGGGCTACAGTTCTGTATTATCACACCTTTGCTTTTTTATAGATAAAAACAATTTCATCTTTTGTTCAAAAGACACATCTCTACACGAGGTAAAATATCTTAAGTCCACATAAGATTGTGTGTTCTGCTTAATTTTAAATTCTTAAATAGACTTAAGATTATATTGGCTTAAGACTTTTTCATTATTGTGAAATCTTAGTTTGGTTCTGGATTTTTTGTAGGTATGTAAGTATTATTGAATCCTTTATAATTTGGAAGAAAGCTTTTTTGTTTCAAGGATACTTCATAAATTGCTTCTTTAAAATACTTATTTTTAGAAACATTGGTATAATGTATAGCAACGCGCGTGATTCAGTTATTCTGTGAATGGTAAATTAAAAAATAAAATAAAATGCACGACTGGATCGCACGAACATGCGAACATGTAAAAGTGCTTTGGAATTTAAAATACATTTTATAAATATAAAACTAGGATTTCATTATATAAAAATGTTCAAATGTATGAAATTGCCGTCTGATTTCTAGAAAACTATGAACTTATGCAAACAAAGCTCAAAAATGGTTTTATTATTAAAGTAATTTTTTATACAAGAAACTTCTTTAAAATTTTTCAAGAACAAAATTTGGAATACCAATTTTAAGTAATTAGTAGTATTGGCGCAAAATTTTAAAAAGCTATTATTGAGGTATTAGTATGATACTACTTAACAATTTGTTAACTTTAAAGTAGTTTACTAACTCGTTCTTAATTTTAAACATTTTCTAACTAGTATCATACTAATGCAATTTTCTAAATAATTCTAAATAATTTGCTTCTGAACACAGCTAAAGATGACGGTTGGTGCACTAAGTAAACAGACATTTCTTGGCGTTTGTAAATAGCACGATACTAAAAACAACTTAAAGATATTCGACGATTTTAACTTTAATAAAAGTGTAGACAAAGTAAGATGCTATATTCGAATAAAATTTGCAAAATCGTTTCATACTACAACAGCTTTAACATCGTACTAATTCAATTAAAATTTTGTGCCATTGATTTTAGGAAATAATTTCAAGAAATAATAGTTCACACGTTTTAAAGATTGATTTTTCAAAAAGAATAAAACTTTCAATGTTTTCCAAAAAATATAAAAAATATTTTTGCGAATATTTTTATATACAATATTATTTTAAACTTCATTGGGCTCCTGCTAAGAAATTTGGTTTAAATCGTTAAAGACGTTAATGAGAAAGTCGAAAATAAAAAGAAAACGGTTCTATGACAGGTACCGTTAATAACATGTTTTTCAAAAATTTTGTTTGAACCTAAAAATAGCTCACTTAATTTTTATTTTATCAAAATCGTAAGAGACGTTTTCGAGATAAATAAAATCTTACATTACGGGTGTTGTATCTTTAGGGGAGTTAATTTGACTTTTAAAACAATGTTACATGAAATCGATTTAAGTTTTTTTTTCAATGAATTTATAATTTGGTTTATTTCTTTTTTATTAATTTTTAGTTTGCATTGACTTTAAAAACAAAATTAAGTAAAACAATTTTTTAAAACATTTTTTTCTTTGAACTAAATGTGAATTAAAAATTTAATTTTTTTTTGAGAAATTCAAGTCTTTGTTTTTTTTTTTCATTACTAAAACTTATCTTTATAGAGAAAATGTGATTTTTTCATATTACGAACTTAAGTTTTAAAAATAAAAATCAGAAAAAATCATCTTAAATCTTTTTTTTCCACTTTTGCGAACGCAACTCATCTTAAATGGACATAAGAATTGAAAAAGTCCTTCGAAAACACGAGGCGAAATATCTTATCTAAGCTTAAGATTTTGAAAATTAATATAAAATTCAATTAAAAGAAAAGCCAAACTATCTTAAGTCATATTTTTCCTTATAACGGGCGAAATATTAAAAATATCTTCTTGAAATTAATTTCAAAAAAAAGATCATAAAATTTTATATCCAAATGGCTTGTTCAATAAAGTCTACACTTGAAAGATTTTTTAGGATGCCGTACTGCGAAGTACAGAGATTCGTTCTTCAGCCGTACTACGCGAATGTGGAATTTCTTGCCACGCTCTGTCTTTCCCAGTCATTGGAATGTTCAAGAATTCAAAACCAATGTACACCGACACCTCCTTTCTAACCCTTCCCTTTTTTCTTAATGCTCACACTGTGTCTGGCATATTTAGGGTATACAAAAAACCCCTTGAGTGTGCGCTGAGTATATAAAAAAAAAAAAAGATTTGAATGTTTTTTTCGCTCGCCTGAAAAATCATCAAAATTGGCTTAAGATACTTTACCTTTTCAATCGAGAAGTTATAAAACAAAGTTCATGATATTCAACATTTCAGGTAATATCTGTGAAGATATTATGCTGAGATATCATTCACCAAGTTGTTCCCAGTTTCATTTGAAAAACTTCTTGAATCATAATTTTGAGTAAAAAATGTATAGTGCTGATGATGAGTGCTGTATATGATGCTTTGACATTGAACGTGATGACTCTTTTCAGTATTTAAGAATAATACTGGATAATAGGTTAAATTGGAAAGATCACACTATTAAGTTAAAACTAAACAGTCTTCAGACCTATCTACCACCTTAGCCTTTATTGTAAACAGCATGTCCTTAAATTAGTTTATAATGGTCTATTCAAATAATAGCTACCATATGGGCTCACTTTAATAAAATTCAGCCATTGCTAACTAAACAAATGCATGTAAGTAATCCGAAATTATGTGTAGAGTTAACCGCCGAACTCGTAGTTTCGTTATCTAAAAACCTTGATATTCTGCCTCTTAAGGTTTTATATTATTATAAAGTTCTGAAAACGTTTTTTTCACAGTTTTGGGTATTCGTTTTCGAGACATTATGATTCTTATAATTTACTTGTAAATTATCTAAATATGGTCACTATTCCAATTGTTAAATAACGCCCTTTCCTCATTTTTGAAAGTTTACCTGAAAATCTAATATGCGATAGGATTAAATCGGTGTTCTTAAAAAATCCAAAGTCTTTACTATTCAACTTAAATGACAATGAAATACCTTTATAAATATTATAATTTGAATAACCTTTCTTTTAATCCATTTTCTGTTTCGATAATTTTCTTTTATTGTACAAAATTTTTACTTACTTAAAGTTGAAATTAATATTAACTTTTTTTTAAATTTTTATTTCTTAAGCATTATGCGTTTTCATGTTTTCATATTGATCCCCATCAACGACATAAGGCAGGCGTTGGATAGGAATGAAGTAACCTTTCTGGTGTTGCTTGACTTTTTAAAGTCATTCGATACAGTCAATCATGTAAAATTATGTGAAAAAGCTTATGCAGCATATAACTTTTCATTAGGCGCTGCAAAGTTATTTTTTTCCTACCTTACTAATAGAAAACAAGCAGTTCAAGTTGGTGACAAGTTATCTGACTTTCTACCCAATGTCAATGTTGTCCCTCAAGGTTCCACTCTTGGGCCCTTATTGTTTTCGATGTACGTTAATGAGCTTCCATCTGAAATTAAGAATTGTTCATTGTATATGTATGCTGATGATGTACAATGGTACTTTAGCTGTCCTCTGGGCTCATTGAGAACGGTGCTCTAAGTGTTAACGAAGATTTAGAGAACATAGTACACTGGTCCAATCTAAATTACCTTATCTTAAACCCAAAGAAGTCTAAATGTCTAATAATTTCAAGAAATAATTTAGATCTTTCTTATTTTCCTTCGATCGTGTTAAGAAATGCTCCCATCGAATATGTTGAAACAGCAAAAAATCTTGGGGTAACTTTTAATCGCTATCTAAATTGGGACAATCATATTAATGCACTCGTCGGAAGAGTATACGGTGTCTACGTACCTTGTGTGTAACTCAATCGCTTACACCTGTGCAAACACATCTATTACTTGCAAATACAGGTTATACCTATATTGGTCTACGGATGTGAAATTTTTTGTAACTGCAACTATGTAAGCAAAAGAAAGTTGAATGTCGCACAGTACGCTACGTGTTTGGACTGCGTAGATATAACAGATTGTCTGGCTTCTCTACTCGTTTGCTCGGTATGTCTTTCCCTTCGCACTTTGATCCTACTTTCTGACATATTGCTTTTTTTTATAATTAGCACACACTCAAGGGGTTATGAATACCCTTATAATGTTATAATAACACAGCGCGAGCAGTTAGGAAATGAGGAGGGGATTTAAAAGGAGATGCCGATGCACATTATGGTTTTAAATGCTTGTACATCACAATGAGGGGGGGAAATCGAGTGGGGTATAGTGTTCCACATTTTATTAGTACGGCTAAAGAATGAATCTCTGTATTTTACAGTACGCCCGAAATTAGGCTCAAGGGTAAACTGATGGGCATTCTTAGCAAGACGAGTGTTACGGCGAAATTGTTTCAAGGGAGGGAGCAACTCGCCATTTCATTTGAGCACTGTTTAAAGAAGAAGCGATAAAACAAAGTTAGACAAGAGACATTACGACGACGGTGCTCGAGAGAAACAAAAGTTTCCGTAATAGACCTGTCTCCAATTATTAGTCTAAGGGCTCTGTTTTGGATTCTGTCTAAGAGGTGCAGGTGAGTTTTAGGGGCACCTGCCCAGATATGGGAGTTATACTCAAGCTTAGGCCGAATGTATGCCTTATAAATTGTAGCCAGATCAGAAGGGGAAAAAAACTGCTTACATCTTCTTAGGAAACCTAAGCACGACACCACTTCCTAGTTCTCTTTTTTAAGGGGTATATTTTGGCTGCCATGTTTTTTTGGTGACATCTGTCAGATCTGTTACTGATGCAAATAAACCATTGGAATTTACACGATTGAGCAGCATTTTCATAATAAGTGTTGGGTAGTGCAAACGTTGCGCGTGTTGCGCCCATTTAACGGTAGACTTGGTGCTCCTTCACTGTCGACTCTTCAACGTTTGATGACCAAGTTTGAGACGACCGGTCCAACCAATATTCGTACGTCAAAGGAACTCACGATTGGCTTTTGCACCATAAGAAGAAATACGTACCTATTTGCTATTGCGCTGTTGTATTCCTTCTCCCAATAATCGTACTATGTTACGTGTTTATATATTCTAGAGTTTCTCTTATCATCACTTATCACAATTTAAATGGTCTCATATACCTACATATATTTTGGGGAACTGAAGTCGCAAAATTAAAATCCGTTCATGAGTTTTGTTTATTAACATATACCTAGATATGTATTTTCAAAGATGACCCAGCACCCTCTCAAAGTGTCATCGTCAATAGAAAGCATCACTTCATCTGTTTGCAGAGCAAACATTTTTCTATGTACATTTGCAGTAGAGTTTTAATTACTTCCATAAACAAGTTGACATTTTTTCGCAGCTCTGACATCACGGACTTTATTCAGCAACAAAAACAAAAATACTCCTCTTCTGACTTTCATTATTTCGTGAGACCATCTGCCTTCTATCTCACCGAGCATGATTCCCCCGCTTAAAGTTTTCAGAAATGCCATCAGATCTCGGTAGGATATCCACCCAGAATATAAGTTTGTCATCCTTTTTTCTTGGTTAGGTATTGACCGAAAGTGTGTGTGTGAGTGTCTGTGTGGGTATGTCCTCACGCAAGTTTGACAACATAATCTACACTCCTTCCTATATCGTCTTTTCCGACACCCCCAACCCCCATTGCTCGATTAATATTATGCTTCCGTTTTGGCCATTTCATAAGGCACAAGCTTTTGTGGCTTCCTGTGTTTGTGTGGGTGTGTGCATAGCGCCGCAATAATATAAGCCAAAAGGTCAAAAAATACACCATAAATGCTATGTGTGTAGGAGCCAAGTCCTTTTATTCGAAAATCCTAACTCGCCCTTCTTGTGTGCCAAACAATTGTCAGTGGTTGTGTCCAATGTTGTGACTGTTATGTAGCAGTTTCTGTTGTTGTTTGTTCTAGTTGTTACTTTTCTATCCTTGCTGGGTTATTTTTGTCTTCTGTAGACTTTTCAAAACATTGTGAGAGTGCCGTCGTTCAGTCAGTCCCCCCTTCTGGCCTTTAAGGATAGAGTGTACTTCCGTTAAATGTTGGCAGCTCATAATGGGGGTGGATGGAGGGAAAAACATTCAATTTGATGGCGCCTGACTGACTGGCTGCTGATGGCTGGTGTGGCTTTAGTGTTCCCGCTTTTTTTTGTCATCTTTGTTTACGTACACAGTCGGAGTCATGTCTATGTGGGAAGATGAAATGAATCACGAAGCGATAAATGTGGCAAAGTTACAAACTCTCCCGCAGCAATCCGCAATGACAAGCTATCTGGTCTGAGTTATGGCGAGTCTTGAATGGCTATTGAGCGACGGATACGCATTCAGATGGCAACCGTATTTTAAGAATATGAAAGTCGAGAAAATACAAATAAAACGCATTTGAATCTTTACCCTGTGCTGTGGTGAATAAGGGAGAAACTTTGCACGTAAGAGGGTGTACTTTGAACTTAAATCTTGGTAAACGAATGGAACCAAAGAGGTTTTTGAATGTTTTTATTGGACAAAAATAGAGGCACCTTTTACATAACTTTAAAAGAATACTTGTGGGTATGTGCTAGCCTTAGAGCTTACTGACTTTTCTTGGGGCTTGGGTTAGGTTGAGTTGACTTAGACCATGAGTTGGTCCATAGTGATACCATCACACTGAATAGCTTGGAGACTTTCTCCCTATTCGTTAAACCAATCGGAACTCCTTTTATGAAGGAAGTGAGATTGGCCCTATCTATAATTTCCAGATCAATTTGATCATTGTAGCAGAAATCCCCCAGACGGAGTCTACTTCTTTGGAATATAGCCGGACATGTACAGAGATGGTGGAGAACGGATTCTTCCTCTTCTCCGTCCATACAGCTATTAAAGAAATTTTTAGAATGAATTACAATCGCGTTGCGAGCTTATATATCAAACAGTATCTTCTTTTTAAGGGTTTAAAAGCTTAACAAATAAAATGCACGACTGGGTCGCAAGAACCTGCTCTCATGTAAAAGACTCAGAATTTCAAAAATTAATGTTATTCGAGAAAAACTATTCATAAGCATAAAATTCATTTTTTAAATGACTAAAAAAACTCCTTTGGTAGTTGGAGCTAAGAACAGAATGCCATGTGATTCAAGCTAATATGTATGAGTTTATGCAAGAACAAAGATCGTTGTAGTGGTTTCTTAAAAAATAAGAGTTTATATACAAAATTCTTAAAACATTTGAAAACAAAAATTTTGGAATGCAAACTTAAAAGGTTTTATCACTGTACGAATAAAACTAAATTTGCAAAACAAATATTGAGCCGTTTTTGAGATATTTTTTTTTTTAAATTGTTGTTTTTTAAAGTTTTGAAATGCAATGTTGTCAAACTTTTTAAAAGGTTCTCTATAAAAAAAATTCATTAAGATCCGTTATGGCGATAATGAGAAATTCAAAATTTTAAAAAATGGTTCTATGGTAGGTACAGCCAGTAATACTTTACTTTCAAAAATTTTCTTATTAGATTACACAGGTCTACAAAAAAAAATAATTTTTTGGTGCCTTGAGTCTTGCAGCTGATTTTATTTGTACTTCTAACGCTGATTTCAAAACTGAAAACCATTTTTCCCTAGCAGCTCTAGTTTTTGAGTTACAGAAATATTCAATTTACCCTAATTTAAAAAAAATTCATATGAAAGAATGATCAAGATAAATCTTGGGCACCACATTTAGTTTGCAAAACATGTACTGAACATCTACGTCAGTGGACTATTGGGAAAAGGAGGAGTCTGAAATTTGGTGTGCCTATGGTTTGGAGAGAACCAAAAAAATCACTATAACGACTGTTATTTCTGTCTAGTGAATATCAGAGGCATCAATAGTAAAAACCGAAGCAAGTGGCCGTATCTTGATTTAGATTCTGCTCGACGGCCCATCCCTTATTCCGATGAAGTTCCCATACCAACATTTCATCAGCAAGCAGATCTTTCGGAGGATAAAGACAGTGAATATGAGGAAAATGCATCAAGTCCCCAACGATTTAACCAAAGTGAGTTAAGTGATCTCATCAGGGATCTTAACCTCTCAAAACAATCTTCTGAGTTACTGGCATCCCGGCTAAAAGAAAAAAATCTACTTGATGGAGGAACAACAATAACGTTCTATCGTAAAAAGGCAGCAGAGTTGCTTGCGTTCTACACTCAGGAGTCAGGAGGAAGATCTCGTTTTCTGTCAGGATGTTAAAGGTCTCTTAACAAAAATGGGCCTTCCCGAGTATGATCCAGATCGTTGGCGTCTGATTATTGACAGTTCCAAGCGAAGTTTGAAGTGTGTGCTTTTACATAATGGTAACAAATTGGGATCAATACCTATTGCCCACTCAACCCAAATGAAAGAAGAGTACAAGAATATAGCTATAGTCTTGGAAAAGATTAATTATCACGAACATGGGTGAGTCATTTATGTTGACTTGAAAATGGTTAACTTTCTCCTTGGACAGCAAGGTGGATACACGAAATATCCCTGCTTATTGTGCCCTTGGGATAGCAGAGCTAAACAAGATCACTGGGTAAAAAAAGACTGGCCTGAAAAAGAGAACATGGTTGTTGGAGGAAAAAATGTTATTAATGAGCCTTTGATTGATCGGAATAAAATAATCCTGCCTCCACTTCATATAAAACTTAGCTTAAGGAAGCAATTTGTTAAGGCTCTAGATAAGGATTCATCATGTTTTAAATTCATATCTACGAAGATGCAAGGATTAAGCATTGAAAAAATAAAAGCAGGCATATTCGATGGACCTCAAATCAGACGGTTAATAAAGGACACCAATTTTGTTGAATCTATAAATGAAAAAGAGCGAAAAGCGTGGACATCATTTTTGTCAGTTGTCGAAAATTTCTAGGCAACAAGAAGGCTTCAAATTATAAGGATTTAGTTCAGAACATGCTGACTGCTTTTCGTGAGCTTGGATGCAACATGAGCATCAAGGTGTATACTACTTGCAAAACCATTTGGACCGGTTTCCTGAAAACTTGGGAGACTTGAGTGAAGAGCGAGGTGAACGATTTCACCAGGATATAAGGACAATGGAAGAACGATACCCAACCCAGGGCAAGTGGGATACGCATATGATGGCAGATTACTGCTGGAATCTGCTAAGAGATTGTCCGAAAAAACCACAATGCAGATCAAGCAAAAAACGAAGCTTCTTAGATTCCAGTACATCAAATCAGCAGTGAAAAATATATTGTATATGAAATGTACTCGCTAGTATCTTGTTAATAGAATTATTATTTTTTATATTCATTATTTTTTTATATTTATATGTCACTAAATGAGCTTGGATTTTCAAAGAAAAATTTTTTACTTTCTTCTTTTCACAATTATTTTGGGTATTTCTAAGTGGTGTCAGGTTTGCAACACCCTACCCCATAACATGAAAACGGGAGCTGCTAGCCAAAAAACGATTGCAGATTCGTATTCAGGAGGTCGAATTTACTAAAGAACAGTTCAAAAAGTATCGGCACCAAAATGTGTGTATACCTGTGTTATAGATCGTAAAAATTCTAGGTACCGGTTTGAGAAAAATACGATTTTCGAAAACAATTTTATAACATTTGTATGGTATAGGTAAGGTACCGTAATTTTTAGGTAAAATAAATTTTTTTTCTCACATCTTATAGATTATAGAAACTTTTACTAAAACAAGTTTACAAAAAATCGGTTTTTCGAAATATTGAGTTTTCAAAAATTTTCAATAATACCAGTATTCAAACTTTTGAGGAGCTTTAGCATAAAAAAATAATCAAGATCGGTAGTACAGTGTTTGAGAAAATCAAAAACAAAAAAATGGTTCCAAGGGGGGTACCGCATTAATAACCATTTTTTGGAATTTTTTTTTGTCAACCCTTTAGCTGCTCGAAACTTTTACCGCTTGAAAATTAAGCGCAGCCTCGCAGAGCAAGGAGATTGAATAGCCTCGCCTCGCAGTAGAAATAACACCTTGCACGTCAAGCAACTGGCTGCTAGTTTTAAGAACGGAACGCGGGCTCTTCAAAACAACGAAGATGACCTTAGTCACCGAACCACACTTAATTGTAGAAGCTTTCAAGAAGCGTTCCCAGCAGCTGTTTAACGGGTTTATGTAGAGCCTTTAATAGGGCAAGAAGACAGTTCTCTCCAATCAATGAAGAACTAGTTCCACGATTTAGTATAGAAGAGGTAGAAATTTTTATAAATAATCTTAAGAACAACAGGACCGTAGCATCTGATGGCGTACCTGCAGATCTCTTCAAAAAAGGAGGTGATATTTTGTTAAGGTTCATGCGTCAAAACATCAACCAAATATGGGGGAAAGCGAGCTTGCCCATATGGCCCATCTGCTAGAACGGTGATCCTATCCTATGTCTTGCAAGAACTATCGAAGCATATCTTTACTAAATGTTGCAAATCCTGGAAAAGACCAGCAAATTTTAAATCGAGACTGACCATCTATTTATCGAATTTCAAGCCGCATTCATTGCGAGGAGCTTGATGTCGATATGGTAATAGCCAAACTTGGAATCCCGGAAAATTGATCCAACTGTGTCGCGTGAATTTTTTTTTTTTTTACTTTTGGAGGAATGCTTGACGCACCATAAGAAGGTATCTATACCTCTCCGTGTGCCGGACTCTCCAAAGGATTTCAACCTTATAACGGCATACCGGCTAAACCTCCAAAAGTGTCTCGACGATCATTCCCTCGGAACCACTTTCGTATTACTTCAAGGGGGGTCATGTTGTAGTACCCATTGTGGGCATTGTGGGGTTTCGGGCGTAGGTGCAGATCTTGTTCCAGTTCTGTTCGCTGGCCAGCATCTTTTCGACAATGTTCTCTGGAGTGATGATGCCGAAGTTTCTCTCCAGTTTTTTTTTTTTTTTTTTTTAATTTACCCGCGCTCAAGGGGTTATGATTACCCTTTAAATGTTTTCAGCACAGCGCGGGCGTGAAGTTTTTTCGGGTTCCATTTGTTGCAGGCAAAGAAGGTTTGTTGCGCTCTAGTGCGGTCTAGTTGCTCTAGTTGAGAGTCCCCGTACTGGCAGGCTGGACTGCTCGTTTTGCCGATCCTGTGGAGAAGGGCGTTTAAGTATCCGGTGAGTAACTGGGTGACGTAATAGTTAACCTCACCGTGTTTCTGGTCCTTCGTCCATCGTCTTCTGCTTTCCGAGCTCCAACGATCTTGGCACTTCTCTTTCGTCAGCTGCTTAGCCTCCTCGGACACCGCTTTCACTCCCATTTCCCCCATTTTGTCATAGACGTACTTCCTTTCCGTCGCTAGTAGATCGATAGGCGTCACTCCAGCGACTACAAGGAAGGCTGCTTCCGACACAGTTCGGTAAGAACAGACCACACGTAAAGCTTCGCATCTTTACACTGCTGCCATCTGTCTCCGGTACTTCTCCTGCTTACGTGCCTCCACCCAGATTTCGCTACCGTACAGAAGGATGGAATGTTTTATCGCCATTAGTAAACTTCGCTTACTGGCCGTTGGTCCCCCCACGTTCGCCATCAGTCTGCTCAGTGATGTGGTTGTTTTTGAGGCTCTTTCCGTTACTGCCTTTATATGTAGGTAAGCTTTGTGTCGAGTCTCAATACCTGGTACTTCACCGCCATGCTGCTTCTTATCACTTCGGCTCCAATTTGGAAGTTGATTTCTGTGGGAATTCACTTCTTCGTTAGAAGGCCTATCTCAGTTTTCTCCGTGATTGAGGCTGAGTCCATGCTCTTCCATCCACGAGTTTGCTCGTCGCATTACTTCATGGTTCAACTTTCTTTGCGCGTTATCGGTGTCACGTGCCATAATCACCGCGACGATGTCATCAGCGTACCCAACTAGAAAGGCATCGTCGAGCATCTCCATGCGAAGGATATCGTCGTAGGAGATATTCCAGAGATCTGGTCCTAAGATCGATCCCTGCGCTGCGCCAGATGTGACTTCCTTCCTTCGCGGGCCTTAATTGCAACTCTCGATCCCTGAGATAGTCTCTCACCATCCGCAGGAGATATGCTGGAATGTGGAATCTCCTTTCGATCGCATCCAGTGTATCGCTCCACCTGGCCGAGTTGAAGGCATTTCGTACGTACAGCGTTGCTAGCAAGACGATCTTCTTCCAGTAGTGGTTTCCTTGTTGGGTGACTTGGATGGCGTGCACTACCTCTTGCATTGCTCCGATCGTAGACCGCCCTCTCCGGAAACCGTACTGCCTCTCTGATAGTCGCGTGACATTGGAAAATACGGGGTGCTATGTTCAACGAGGGAGCAATTCTTCTGAAATACTCGTATGCCCCAGAATTACGCCGATAAGGAATACCGAACTGAATACCGAGCACTTAGCTTAGGTGACTGAAAACAGCGTTCTCGAGATCGCGGAGGATGGAAAGCTGCCGTGAGTCAGGCAAAGACCGTTCGTGGATCGAGAGCCGGTTAATTAAATAAGAAAATTAAACATTTTGAATATTTTTTTTCTCTTTCGTCTCTGTTGAACTTTGGGATATTGTGGGGGAGTACAAGTAAAGGGTGGGCCAAAATGCAATAAAAAGAACAAAATTTACTTTTTTCCATGTTTTATAGCTTTCTTAGTAAGAGCAAACATTCCCATTCAAGTCCAATTCAAGCTGCTCTAAGGCCCAAACTGCAATGCAATAACGAAGCGGCTGGTGGTGCGCCTTCAATTGCTGGACCTTGTAAGCGAATAATCCGAGATCCTTGGGCAGAATTCCCCTTGCTAGTGCGTGAAATGTTGAGCTGTTGAGATCGATGGCGAGTTGATATTCGTGAACTGAGTCTCACACTCTCGACTGCAGCAGCCACATTCTCGTCCGTGGGCACCATACGTCGACAGGGACCATAAGTGTTGTCCACATTCATATCAGTCTTACGAACTTTTTGCACAAACTTGCGTACAGCAGGCGTGATGGGTGCTTTACATCGGCCAAAACTTCTTTTTAAAAAACGCACTGTTTGGGGTACTCAGTACTCACTGATACTTACTTTTTGTCAAGATTTCGAGCGGGAAACAGCTGTCAGTGTCAAAATAACCTATGATTTAAGAAGAAACCACTAGCTGGCCCACCCTTTACAACGAACAAAACTTTCGTTGTCCTAACTCCTAATGACACTATAGAAATTGTTTCCTAAAACAAAATGTAAGAATAGATCCCTACTCAAGTTTTGAAAATTCTACTTTTCAATCGAAAGAATTAACTTAAAAAAAACATTTTCAAAAATGGTAAGCCATTCGGCTCCAATTCGATATCTTATACAATTCGAAAATAAATTCGGACCTGATTGCTGAGATGTCTCAAGGATGAAGACGAATTTATGTTTTTTTTTTATTTTCTATCCCCACTTCTTAATCCACAGAAGCCTGGAGCCCCATTGTCGTGCGAAATCTTGTCGAAAATAGCAAAAATACATCCTGGAACGAATTCTGGCCCCTTCTTGCATCACGAACTATATGTGTATATCCGGTTCATAAGATTTAACGGGGACAGTCATCTTCTCCATAGTATTTTTTGTTTCAATTGTTTTTTTTTTTGTTATTGATAAAAGAAAGAAGATAGAGTGTTTTTCTGGCGCCAGACAGGACGGCGCGCGGCTTCCCGTCGAAATTGAAAAGTTTCCTTTTTCAATCTTTTTCCATTTTTTTTTTCACATATACTTAGTGTATGTGTGTTTAAGCTTCTTGTCTGCGATATTTGGCTGATAGTACGGATACTGGAGTCGCTTCCTTTTATGCTGCCAGCAGCATCCTTATTCATTCCCTGCGCTCGCTTCCAATCGTTGTGTTTATGAATCTTGATCTTTATAATCTGATTGCTCGCTTTCCTTGAGGGGAACAGCAGTTGTTGTTTTTTTTTTTTTTTTTGTTCCTCGGAGATGCTGAGAAGAATTTTTGAATGGATAGAATGTCCTTTTATAAATCCTTGATACAGTTGACAAGAACAAGAGCAACATCCAGTGACATTGCTGTGACAAGCGGAGACTAGATGGGGGCGTTTGACTGTGTATATTTATAAAATTTATCTACTCTTCAAGGATGTGACTTTATATCAAGTTGGTTATCCTCTTTGTTTTTTTTTTTAAATGGCAAACTCCGTATTGACTCTCGGACAAAGGGATAATTTATTTGATAAACAATGTCACTTAATTAAAGTGTCCTCGTATTATCCTTTCGGGACTTTGATTTTTTCTCATATTGACTTTACATAAAATGAATTCACGTCTGGAAATATGTTTAATGGAATTTTAACAGAATTAAAGTAAATTTTCATCAAAAGCTTGCAAAATGTCCTTTAAGCACTTTGGAATAGCCTGCGTCGTAAATCAAAAATATACCATCAGGATAACATCCAACCCCAACATAAGGATAATACATAGTTGTATATTTATTTCTGTAGAGCCAAACCGACGCCACCGCCCGCCGCCGATGACACAATGGTGGGGAAGTGGTTCCAGACCGATGAAGGATACAAAAATAAACTTTTTTTTTAGTTTCAACTACGTCAGTGTTTTGCTGCCGCGTTTGTTTGTGAATACTATTATTTATTGCTTCTTGTGTTTTTGCTTTGGCACAATTGCAATGCAGCGTTTGTGGTGATGGTGATGATGACGAATATAGAGGTTTATAACGGTTGATATGGCCCGAACAGTTTAAGGATTTATATTTTATTCATTTATGTTGAAGCTCGTGCCTGTTGCTGTTGCTGTTGTTGAATCTAATTATTGCGTGCAGTGTGTTGGAATGTGATTAGTGTTAAAAAGTTGGTAAATTTAAATTTCTTATTACGTCTGACATAAATTTGAGTTAATGGTTTTTGCGTCATGAGGTGGATGACTAGTACAAACGTACCTACACATAGAGGTTACTTGATTATATCAGTCATAAAAGACGGTTTTGACATAATAGTTATACAGAATAAAAATAGAAAAATTCACTTTATTAATTCATCATCAATCTGGCACAGGAAAATTATTGATAGCCTAAATAAGCTTCATTTAAAAAATTATAAGTACATTATGTACCTACATACCTATTTGGTTAATTATAATAATAATTTGAGTAAATGACCTTTACGGTTCTCATTACATGATTTTTACTTGCGATATGTATAAAGGTAGGTACCCTAGGGCAAGTTCTGCATTTGGAAAAAAAATAGTTTTTGGATTTTTAAAAACATAGGTATAACACAATTTTTTTTTTGGAAAATTCAATTGCAAGGTACAGATACACGATTAAATTTTAAAATTACGTTTTAAAATGTATTTTATTGAATACTAAGAATTTGCATATCAATTTTTTTTATAAAAATTTTAAGGAAAATTTAGTACACAAAGAACATGTTTCAATGTGTCTGTGTGTCTGCACCTTGACCTACAGCCTAAACCACTGGACTTATTAATTTCAAACTCGATACTTCAGGGTCTTCGGTGATTCCCAAGGGGAGAAATTAAAATTTTTTTTAGCTCAAAAACTAACGGTACCCCCCTACACCCGTAATGCAAAATCTTATTTATCTCGAAAACGGCTCTAACGATTTTGATAAAAAATAAAATGCACGACTGGGTCGCACGAACTTGCTCCTATGTAATAGACTAGGAATTTAAAAAACGGATGGTATTAAAGAAAACTGTTCATAAGGATAAAATGAATTTTTTAAATTCTTTTAGTAGTAAGAGATAAAAACAGAATGCTATGCAAATATAAATTTATGCAAGAACAAAAATTTTAAGTGGTTGTAGTGGTTCCTTAAAAAAATAAGCTTTTATATACAAAATTTTTAAAACATTTTTAAGAAAAAATGTTGGTACGCCAATCTTAAGTTTTTATTATTGTACGAATAAGAGTCAAATTTCAAAAAAATATATTAAGCCGTTCTTGAGATATCGAATTTTCCAAAAAAAAAAAAAATGACTTTTTTTCTAAAAATTGAAAAAAATATTTTTTTTTTTAAGTTTTGAAATGCAATGTTTTTGAAACTTTTTAAGAGCTTCTTTATAAAAAATTTCATTAAAATCCGTTATGCCGATAATGAGAAATTCAAAATTCAAAAAAAATCGTTCTGTGGTAGGTACAGTCAGTTATATCTAGATTTCAATTTTTTTTATTAAATTATAGATCGTTAAAAAAATCAAAAGAAAAAAAAATTTAGCAAAATTCTCGGAACCGTTTTCGCGAAAAATACGATTTTCGAAAACCATTTTTTTAAATTTGTATGGAAGGTGCCCTTAGTTTTAGATAAAAAAAAAAAAATTTTTCTTAAATCTTGTAGATTATGTTAAGAAACTTTTATTTATCAAGTTTTAAAAAAATCGATCTTTCGAAATATTGGGTTTCCAAAAAAAAATTTTGAATTTTTTTTAAAAAATCCAAAAAATAAAAAGTTGAAAATTTGAATATGTAATAATATTTGAACTATGGAGGAGCCTTACCATAAAAAAAATGATCAAAATCGGCTGTACCGTTTTCGATAAAATCAAAAACAAAAAAAATGGACCCAGGGGGCTACCAAAAATAACAATTTTTTGGAAAATTTTTTTCAACCATTACCTAGTTTTAACTAAAAGAAATCTTTCAAATTTTTTTTAAGAAATTCTGTGGGACAGTTTTTGAAAAAAAAATTATTTATAAAATTTCGAAAAAAAATCGTATGGCAGGTACCGTTTTTTGGTCTTAAAAAAAAGAAAAAAAACGTGTGGGGGGAAAAAATTAGAACCCATATCTACCAAGTTTTAAGAAAATAGGCCGAGTCGTTTAGGTTGTAGTCGAACCGACAGACAGACAGACAAAATTGCAAGACCCACTTTTTTGGTCTTCGCTATCATCGTAATTTCAACTTTGATCAAAATCTCGAGTTCGATTTTTTGTACGAATGCATAACTTGCCTTATAGTACCTATAAGTCGCAAGTAAAAATTAGGTGTGATATTATAGACATCATGGACTATATTTTGGTAAACAAAATTTTTTTGAGGAAATGTTATTATTTTCTTAACCAGCAAATTTCACCAGGAGCCCCCTTAAGTTTTAAATAATATTGTATATAACAATATTCGAAAAAAAAAAATATTTTAGTATTTATAAAAAAACTGGTAGGATTTTTTTTTAACTACTGTTTTTGAGATGAAAACATTATGTTCTTAAGTCTAAAAAAAACTTGAGAGGTATCTACTATTGTTTTTGGGTTAAAAAAATAAAGAACAAACGCATTGGCAGAATTATTTTATTTAATTTAAGTTACGAGTATACTTGCATTACCAACATAAGTTCCTTAAATTTACTTTAATCCAAGAATGGAGCTCTGTGGCACACCTCTGCTGTTGTTAAGAAAGTTGGATGTTTTGTTGCCTACCGAAATTGCCTGTGATCTGGATTTTAAATAGGATGAGAGAAGAGTAATTGCAGGATTCGAAAAGCCGTATAAGGTTTGGAGTTTATTGCAAAGGTTATTGTGGTCAACCGTATCGAACGCCTTTGAAAAATCCAAGAGTACTAAAAAAGTAACTTTGTCTTCATCCAAAGACTCTCTTATGTCTTCCACCGCATTGATAATGGCGGAAACACAACTGTGATGTTTCCTAAATCCCGATTGTAGTGGAGATAACCAATTATTTGTATTGATGTACGAATTGATTTGTCTTTGGAGAACTCTTTTAAATACTTTAGATAAAATCGGGAGGATCGATATTGGTCTATATTCTTGACAAGAAGAGCATTTTTGAATGGGTATAATTTTGGATTTTTTCCATTGATTGGGGTAAGTACCTTTTGTTAGGAAATTGAAAATATGTGTTAAGGCTGGAAGAATGAAAGGAAGAATGATTTTAATAAATTTTGGATAAATTCCATCAAAGCCAAAGGCGTTTGACTCTATTAATAGGCAAACAATCAACAACTTCCGAGTTATCAACGCAGCGGAATTCAAATAATCCATTACTGTTGTTTTGGACACATTTAACATAGGGTAAGGTATAGTTACAAAGCTCTTATTCAATTCGTTTATATCTAAGCTCGTATCAAACTTTTGACTAGTTTTGCTGACGCCGATTTCTTTTAGCTTGTGCCAAAGCTGACGACCACTTGTTGATGGATTAATTTTGTTTGCAAAGAACATCCGCTTAGCTTGTTTAATTTTCTTGACTACTTCATTGCGCAGGCAACGATACAATTCGAATTGAACATCAAGTCTATAATGTTTCCAATTTTCATACGCCCTGGTACGTTTTTGAATAAGTTGTTGAATTTCATTAGTAAACCACGTGCATTTGCCATTATTAATCCATTTGACTTTCAATGGAACATGTTCTTCAAAAACAATATGAATGCTGTTATTAAGAAATTCTACCTGATTATATACAGAAGGCATGAAAAATACCCTGTCCCATTCAATGTTATGCGCATTTTACTCAAGTTGACGATAGTAAATATTTATAAAATCTCGGTACTCATATTTTAATTCTGGACGATTTACAGAAAAGCAAAAAAATTAAGTACGAAAGATGGTGCTTAGAGAAAGCGGAGGCTGACAACTGGTTATAATAAAATGCACGACTGGATCGCACGAACTTGCTCCTATGTAATCGACCTATGTATGGGAATTTTAAAAACGAATGTTATTAGAGGAAACTGTTCATAAGGATTAAATTAATTTTTAAATTCTTTTTTAGTCTTTAACAAAAATTATAAGTCCTTGTAGTGGTTTCTTTAAAAGAAGCTTTTATATACAAACTTTTTAAAAGCTTTTTAAGAAAAAATTTTGGTACGCTAGTTTAAAGTTTTATTATTGTTCGAATAAAAATTAAATTTACGAAAAGAAATATTGACCCGTTTCGGAGATATCGAATTTTCAAAAAACAGAAAAAAAATAGATTTTTTTTCAAAAATTCAAAAAATATTTATTTTAAAGTTTTGAAATGCAATGTGTTTTAGACTTTTTAGAAGCTTCTCTATAAAAATTTTCATTAAGATCCTTTATGTGGATAATGAGAAATTCAAAATTCGAAAAAATGGTTCTATGGTAGGTACAAGCTGTAATATCTTAATTTCAAAATTTTTTTATTAAATTAAAGATCGTAAAAATTAATTGAAAGAAAAAAATTTTATCAAAATTCTAGGTGCCGTTTTCGAGAAAAATACGATTTTTGAAAACCATTTTTTTTAATTTTTTAGCATTTGCATGGTAGGTACCTTTATTTTTAGGTAAAATAAAATTTTTTTTTTCACATTTTGTAGATTAAATTGAGAAACTTTTATTTATCAAGTTTAAAAAAAATCTAGCATGGGGTTTTCGAAATATTGAGTTTTGAAAAAAAATTTTTGAAGTTTTTTTTAAAAATCCAAAAAATTTTTTTTTGAAAATTTGAGTACACAATTCTATTTATGTTTTTGGGGAGCTTTAGCAAAAAAAAAATGATCAAAATCGGTTGAACCGTTTTTGAGAAAATCAAAAAAAAAAAAAAGGTTCCTTGGGGGGTACCCTCAATAACCATTTTTCGGAAATTTTTTTTAACTAATACCTAAATGAAATACCTAAATGAAATTTTTCTGTATCTTTATTTTTAAAATCTATTGAACAGTTTTTGAGAAAAAAAAAATGTTTATAAAATTTCGAAAAAAATTCGTATGGGGGTACCGTTATTTTTGGTCTTAAAAAAAAAAGAAAAAAACGTGTGGGGGGAAAAATTAAAAATGATATCTACCAAGTTCAAAGAAAATCGGCCGAGTCGTTTAGCCTGTAGTCGAACAGACAGACAGACAGACAGAATTGCCAGACACACTTTTTTAGTCTTCGCTATCATCGTAATATCAACTTTGATCAAAATCTCGAGTTCGATTTTTTTTACGAATGCATAACTTGCCTTATAGTACCTATAAGTTGCAAGTAAAAAGTACATTAAAGTTTGAAAACAGCTAATACAAGTTAACGACAACATAATTCATAATTAACAAACAAATTGCTTCACACGGAAAACTGCTGACATGGTGTCTGGGCAATGCCACCAAACGAAGCCAGCAGAAGCAACATCAAATTTCGTGGAAATCGGGAGCAGCAATGTGGGAATGGCTAAACTGCAATGTTAGCAGTTAATTAGTATTTAAGGTGTAGATTTTAAGATTGAATTGTCATTAAGTATTTCGGAGGCAGAATCGCTGCCAGTTTTGGTTTCAAAATAAAATAAATAAAAAGAAAAAAAAAATATAAAGAAAAAATATAAAAAATAATTTTTTTTAGAAAAATTTAAAGGAAAAAAATTAATTTACATCAAATACTGATAATAAATTAAAATAATAAATCATCTTTGGGGCTGGCAATGTCGTTCAATATGTCAATGTTGTGAACCTTGGTTTCTTCATCCTTTGAATGACGTTTGACATATACCCATCCACGCATAGTAAACACAGAAAAAAGTTGTGTATGCTTTTTTAATTGAAGTGCAACATGGAGTATATTGTTGTTTTTCTTGGTTAAACACTCGCGCATGGAATCGGAATAAGCAAAAGTTTTTCAAAGTTAATGGCCTATTATTTTGCAATAGACTTGAGAACATAATTTCTTTCATAAGCGGAGTTAAATTTAATACCTAATAATAGCGGAGTTTGAATTATTGTTATTCATTTGTGGTGGACGCATGTTTTGCTGCGGGCGAGTGCGGAAACAATTTATTAGTGTTGGGGATAGAATGTTTAGCTCATGGCAGAATTGATTATAATAGCTTTTAATGTTTTCGTTTTCAATTAAAGGTATTCCTAAAATAACAGCATCGCGCGCAATTTTTTTGTTTTTTGTATCTTCCTGTTAAATAAAAAAGAAGGTTAAGCGAAGGGACACGAAGAAATCTATTTGTGCAAAAAGATGTAAGCTTGTCGCGATACATTTTTTCCCATGCGTTAAACTAGAATAACATTATAAAATTCTATAAGTCTTCTATTTATCAGTGTTTACCAGTTTTTCAGTGTGATATTATCAAAGTCTCAGAGTTTAAATCAAGTGAACGCAACATATTTCGGTAAGACCGATTTGGGGGATATGATGATCTCGAATAAAAAAAACTGGATCGAAATCTGCCTTTTGATTTTCCAAACCTTGTGTTATGAATTTCCAGAATTGTATCTTATTGTTTTTTTTTTTTTGTTGGTCGAAACACCCTATTTTATATCATTCATTATTGTATATACATATGTACCTATGTATGGACCTATACATCTTCGAACTGAAATATCCTAGCAATCTTAATTAATTGATAATAATTTTATCATTATCTGGAGCCTTTTCGAACTTTTACACATCCATAACATCAGAGTTTTCTTCATCATAATGAAATTTTCGGATTTATGGAGCTGTCAAACTATTTGGCAATCAATATATATAGGTAGGGTTGCTCCTTTCTACTGCCCATCGTAAGTTGTTCGTATTTCTGTTAGACTACGTGACACTTGAGCCAGAAACCAATACCAATAACACCAACGAGGCCAATGGGTGGACGGTATCCCATTAAGATACCGCAGTCTCATCGATTTAATTGATATATTTCTGCCAGGCAACTTTTCGCTCCTCGAATGCACACACATCCATACAAACGTCTATATATTAATATCCTTTTACTAACAGCAAACTTTCTATATCTATTGTGTGGTTTTATTGGCTGCAAAGGGGATTTATTGCTTCCGCTGTCAAAATGCTTGCTTGTGTTTAATTTAGTAACAGAGAGGAGATCGTCCTTAAATAAAATCAATATCTAACCCCAAACAAGGATACAACTGAAGGAAAATCAAACGTGAATCGAAAGGGACCGTGATAATGACGAGGTCATTCCCCTTCCAAAGGCACCGAATGCAAAAAATAAAAACGTGATAATGAGTTTTTCATTTTCAATTATAGGCATTAATTGCCTTAATTAAATTATAAACTGCCATTGTGCACTGCCGAATGGGGTCTTCATTTCCATCATCATCGTCGCCTGTGCTTAAAGTACAGAAACGATATACGAGTACGACGACTGACAGACGGGATTAAGGAAAAAACATTTCCCTTTTTAATGTTTGAGAGCTAAAACAGACAAGTCTAGGAAAGTCGTGGTCGTGAACAGAAGGATTAAAGCATTTAGTGTAATTATACGTAATTGCTGGGAAAAAGGACTCCTTCATTAACAGAACTTGCTTATGTTTTTCTGTTGTTGTTCGTCATTGGTTGCTGTATGGAATTTTTTAAGTTACGACGAATGCTTCTTGGAAAAATTTAATAAGTTTGTTATTTTATAGGAAATTTCAAACGAATACTGTGTTTGTTTCGAATTAAAAGTTATAATTTTTGCATACTGGTACTGGTTGTATATCAACTTTGCGTTATGACGCAACAGAAGTAGGTGGGAATTTGGCTAACCGTGACCGCTCCAATAAAACCTAAAACTATGTAATCGCTGTTTCCCAGGGTGGGAAGGTCGAAGTTGTGTTAAATGGGCTCTGGGATATTGGCAACCTAAATGCAATTTAAATTGGTCAGAAACTTGGTCAACCCTGGAAATTTTGTTATCAAGGATTACATTTTTTCAAGGTCACTCACATTTTTGGCAACGCATTCGTGGGATATTCGCAATAAATGTATACGATCCGAAAGATCACCAGATTGTAATAAAAGATCAAAGTTTCTGTTATTGGTCAGCCATAGATTTTTTTTAATGAACATTTTTAAGGTCATAGGAAATTTTGGCCCCTCATTTCTGGGATATTCGCAAAAAAGTTATACCACTTGAAATGTCTACAGATTACTATAAGAGGTCAGCTAGTTTCAATGATTGGTCTTCCATACATTTTTTAAATATTTTTTTTTTAGGTAAGAGTGATTTTTGGCACTTTATTCTGGGATATTCACAAAAAATTTACATCACTCGAAAGACCCAGAATTATATAAATGGTTCACTTATTGGCGTTATTAGTAAGCTATTGATTTAAAAAAAAAAAACCAAGAGCACGAATGATTTTTGGAAAATTATTTGTGGGATATTCGTCGAAAATGTGTTCGAATAGAAATACTCTGGGATCAGTTAGTCAGTAAGTTTTTTTTTTGTTATTGGTCAGTCATAGATTTTTGTTTTGAATTTTTAAAGTTTTTTTCTATGACCTTAAAGAGAACTTTAAAAAATCCTTAAGAAAAATGTATTGCTGTGGTAAAAATTTTTTGCGAATATCCCACATAATAAGGAGCCAAAAATCGTGAGTGACCTCGAAAAACTTAAAGCCTTGAGTACAAATTTTCTATGGCTTACTACTCGTAATTTTTAAAACTAAGTTAAACATTTTTGATCAATTGATGAACAAAACAATTAGAAAGTATATTTTTCTTGCCAATAATATGGGGAATGTCAATATCCCAGAGCCAGTAGAATGTCACTACTAACTAGAAAAGAGTCTGTTCCCACCAAAGAACTCTCAAGAAAGAGGTAGCGGAACAGTTCTCTAGATAGAGTCAATTGTAGTACCTCCAGTTCTACTTAGGCCGAAAAATTATGTGATCAACTTGCGAGAGCTGCTCTGATATATTAAGAAATGATTCTTGTAAGAATTTTCAGTACTAACTAGACAGGTTGCTCTAATAATGATGGTGGTGGATAAAGTCGTTATGAATCAAAAACAGTTCTCATACACAGTGGGTTATTGATAACGCGTTATCCGGCCAGTTGTCCTAAAGTAAAGCAACAGTCTTATCAACCGGGTATGGATGTTGTGTCAGCGGCTTAACTCCTTTGCCATGTAAAATTATCCGTTACAAAAAAGGCATAAGGAACCTCGGAAAATGATTAACCTCAAATGGCACCAGAGTCGGAATGTCAAACTTTAGATTATGATACTTGAATGTGAGATCAAGTAACACCCCAACTGCTGATCAACTGTCTCAATCAGTTCGCACGCGGTACAAGGCCGATATAACTGCAATCTGGGAGATAGGATGGGTGGGAGCAGGTATAATGAATAGAAAAAAAATCAAAATTAGTAAAAGCTGCGATAAAAGATCAAAAAGTTAGAATGCACATACTTCCTGGGAAATCATCTAAGAAGCTGACCTTAGGCCGATAAAGTGATTTCTTGAATGTGGTTCGCATCAAAGTCACCTTACGTAATACAAGCATAATATGTGCTTTCCTGACTTTTATGACCTTTTGGATGGAGTTTTCGGAGCCTGTTGGAAATACGGTTCCATATTTAGCGAATTAGTTGGTAAGCACAAACTTCATAAAACGTCAACAGACAACGGCTTCTTGAGAATAGATATTTTAGCAGGTCGTATGTAATAATAATAACTGCAAGGTTTTCAAGGCTAAGCAACACGGTACTCTCCAGATGGTCAAACCACCTACCAAATCGACTACATGGTGATCGAACCAAGACAGGTATCTCATTTCGGCTCTTTCCATTACAGTTGATATAAAATTCGGAGCTTGATTGTCGAACGAAAAAAAATGCAAACCGTTCAAGAGAAGAAACTCGAGGTTGGATGCTTTAGTATACCTAGGATTACTATAGAGTCTGCAGAGAACACCTGAGCAAAAACCTCTCCGCTGTGAATTCAACTAACAGTGCTCCCAATACCACGATAAAATTAAAGAGCTAGCCAAAGCAACCGCGGGCTACCAACCACACCAGAAAAAAAATCTTTTGGTATGATGAAGAATGCGTTTAACTGTAAAAAGGGTCGGAAAATGAATTCGCGAATAAACTGCACCGCAAAACAAGACAAGAGAGTATTGATTAATGAAAACAGTTGAGAAAAATCTTCCACGAAAAGTCTCCCGATGTAAATAACACTAGAATCAACTACATAGTTGGTTATTTAGAGACCTGAACTCAGGCTCTTTGAAACAGCGAAATTACCTGGACACTGAACCTTACAGAATAGTAGATGTTTCCAAACAGCATTTGCAGCTGCTAAATGGGTTTCATGAGGATCTAATAAGGAAGCACGAAAACAACCTACTTCCAGTCTATGAAGTACCATTCCCAAGGAAAAAGGGAACATGTTAAAAATGTATCAGGATCATATGACTTACTTGCAGAAATTTTCAATCACAGATATGATGCATCAAATCATTGATCTCGTAGAATGGTGCATCGCTGCCGTAATGTATGATTTCTTCAAATTGATCTTCAGTGATGGTTTGGGCGTAATTATACCTGTCACTAGGCTCTAGTTGTTGCTGGTGGAATTTTTGCACTTCGTCAGTGGGTTATGCTGTATTCCAGCGCAAATACGAAGCATCTTTCTTTCAAAATGCTTCACCTTCTTAATTACTGTAGGTGATATGGTGTGCCAGATGGGAAAGGCGTAGGTCAGAACGTATCAGATAAGTTGTTTATAGACAAGTGGCTTCGTCTTTTTACTTACTTCATTTCGCCTTCTGAGGACCGGATGAACCAAGTAGAATTTCATATTTGGTAAGGTTATAGGCAATTGATCTTCTTACCATCACACGTAGATCGACGTAGATCCGTTGTGATACCCTAGAGATTGTGACTCCCATATAATGAAACTTATGATAAATCCTATGTCATTCAAGCATGTTAACGGTGTTGATGAGTTTCAGCAAGCTATAGCCTGCAATGTTGAAGGTTACTTCTAACTTCTAAGTCAATGAAGATATGTCTGTCATCACATATTTACCTGGTTGAGGAGTGGTAGACGTCTTTAAAAGGGAGTGATCCTTTCCTTTACCTCCATCAGGATCTTAGGAGCATGTGACTCCTTGCAATAGATGAGTTTCATAAGTCATTGATATGTGTTCGTTACTTTTGTCAGCATTGCTGGCAACGTAGGAGTGAGAATCACTGGTGTATATGCGAGGTGCCCATTCTCCGTTTGTTGGTGAATTTCAGCCTGAAGGAAAACTTGTTGCAATCTCCTGGCAGAAATTTCTGACAAAAAATTGGGTAGCATAGGTGATAGAGTCGTCTGCGTAAGGCTTCATCTTTGTTCCTGGTATAATGGTTGGCAGTCTACATTTTAAATAGTAGTGTTCCAAGTTTTGATCCTTGAGGCACTCCTGCGTTGTCTTGGTTAATGATTCGTGATTAACTACCTTATGTACAATTCGATAGGTTAGGAAGTTTTTGATAATTTTTTTTTACAAAGTAATTAAGAAGTTCAAGTTCCAAGAGTTTGAATATTAGTGCTTTTATACAAACGCTGTCAAAAGATTTGTCGATGCACGCTATAGTCGTTCCCTTTTTTATTGAGTCCAAGCGTAACATCACTATGAATTCTCAGCAAAATTTGCGCCTACATTATCTTGCTCACACAGCAGAGCAGCAAAATTGGTTGAAATCCTTCCACAATTGTGGGTTTATCTTCTTCAAGACGGCGACAACTTTTTCCGGTTTCCAGAATGCAGGGAAATAGCTTTTGTTTAGACAGTTGTTGAGGATTACAGTCAGCAAGACACAAGAACGTAATTAGAAATAAATTTTGGAGTTTCCGGTGACGATAATGTCAGTCACTTCTTCAGGAAAAAACACGCTCGTATAAGGCCTTTTCTTTATTGAATGAAATCACAGTGTCGGTATTAACTGATATTTCTACATCGTTAATAAAGTCGGGGAGGGGTATAGGAGGGTTTTCTTTGAAACTATCCTCAAAGTGATTTTCGAACGTTTCAGTTTTCGAATCAGAAGTTATTGAAACTTCTTGCTTGTGAACATATTGAGTTCGCTCTTCCAACTATCAAGTTGATCTTTTTAAAAGTGTCAGGGCCAATTAAAACCAAGCCAAAGATCCTCTGTAAACTATATCTAACCAAGATTAAAATCCTTGATCAGTAACGTTGGAAGTTTTTTTTTGTTACACAAATTCTATATTTAAGGAGTAAAAATTAACTACAAGAATGGCAACCAAGTAGAGAGTAGGAATCCGAAAACACTTGGCTGGATGACTGAAAGCAGAATGCTCAGCAATGTAGAGGATGCAAATCCGCCGTGTCTCAAGTGTATTTCTTCATTGGTTGGAAGTCAATTGAATAAAGTAAGGACTGAGGAAGTATTTTGATTTTTGGTGAACATAATAAAGGGTTTTTCAACAGGGACGCTTCAAAAGTAGAGCGACAGGGACAGCAAACGACGCCATATTTCTTGCCGCTCTTTTGATATTTCTCTTCAGTAAGGTTTGCCATTTTATGATGGAAAGATATACGAGCCAACAACGAGTCGAAATTATTAAAATTTACTACCGAAATTCAGAGTCAGTGGCCTCAACGTTAAGAGCGCTACGTGCAATTTATGATCGTCATAATCGTCCTAGCAGATCAACAATTGAGCGTATAGTGGAAAAATTTGAATCCACAGGCACAGTATAAAAAGTTCCCGTGCCAGTGAGACAAAGAAATGCCCGTAGTGTCGAGAATATTTCTGCCGCTGAGGCTTCAGTTGCAGAAAGCCCAAATGTGTCTCTCACACGTCGTTCTCAAGCGTTGGGCATCTCTGTAACGTCGTTGTGGCGAATTTGAAAACCGTCGAAAATTGGGTTCAGCGTCTGGACTTCTGCAAGCGTGCCCGTGGTGGCCATGCAAAAGAAATCGAGTTCCATACATAATGGCATCGAACCTACTTTCACAGGAATAAAGACTTTCATTTATATCCAAAACCGTTTTTGTTTTATTTAAAAAAAAAAACTTTTGTAGCGCTCTTATTGAAAAACCCGATAGAATACCGAGTCTTGCAGTAGACCTGATTCCCAGGAGTGTTCCTGTTTCGTCCAATTTTTGAAAAAGATAAAATCAAAACTAGACAACTAGAGCCGTTGCATGGTGCCCAATGCCTAGCAAACAAGTCAAAAGTAATTTTTTTTGAGTGATTCCCAAGATTACTGAAACGTTTCCGTGCAATAAAATAACAAAATTTGTTTCATTAAATCATTTAATTTTTTGAACTGTGTGTACGAAAATTGAAAACAACAAAATGCATTCATCTCAAAAGTACTTAATTCGAGGTAGCTTTCTTAGTCCTTAGCAGCTTCGTCCTTTCAACATAAATTCACTTCCTCCAAACGAACGAGGTACAATTTATTTGAAAAGATAAATTGGAATTTTACTCGAACAAAATTTCAAAAAGTTCTTCTAGAAATAATATCGTACATCATTTGTTATAATGTTGGGCTTATCGGAATAAATTTTCAGTTCTTTAATTTTAAACTAGATTGACATTTTCCAAAGTTCGATACCCTTTGACTATTGAAGGTCAATTTTGATTGATTTTTCTAAGCTTAATCCTCAGAGAAACACCCTGTGAAGGAACTATTTCGTATGCGATCCACGTAGGCTGATACTTCTCAAGGAAATAATATCGCAATCAATACCATCATCATCCCTCTGCACTTACAATTGCCATAGAAGAGGGTAGAAAACCTTGGCATTTCGGGGATATCAATATCTCTAAGAAGGGCCATTCGTTTTCTTTTGGTCGCATAAATTGTCTTACTCTCCGATGCTATCAAGCAGTAAATCGATCAAAATTCAATTCCAAAAGTGGTAAATGAAACGGCCATGCCTCTAATACCCGCACTACTTCTGATGTTCTGAGTTGTGTCTTGCTTGATAGGCAAGGCAATGAATGCCTCTTTCAATCTATGTGGTGATTTGAGCTTATATCCAAAGAAATAAGTCTGGATTGATGAATACTTCCCTACAATCAATATAAATCATCAGATAGATATAAAATTTAGGTAGGTATATCAGGCTAATGACGACGAGGGGCTGTTGTGCGTAGGATGTTATTTAACTTTTGGAAAATGTGTTGCATAAGATTTGTGGCCACAAGGGATCTTCTAACATCTGCACGAAGAAATGATAGATAAGTTTAATTTGCGTGCGGCACAGATTCCATGAATCCGACAGACAGAAGAAGTGGAAAAGTTCAAAAGGCTATTTTTCTGCTGAAAAGTTGAAAAGTTTTGTTGCACGCTGATGTTTTATGGAAATTGATTTTTTTTTGTGATTCAAACTTAATGAATTCTAACTTAAAGCAGCCCTCCCTTATGCGTATGTAGGCTTGCAATGGATTTATCGGTTCGGTTGGTTGATGAAGGTCAAGTAGCATTCTCAAGAAAGGTCTTTACATTTAAAAATGATATTTGTCCACAAATTTCAATTGAAATGTTAAATAGGGTTGAAATAATAATAATTTAAAAAAAACTTTAGAAACAGCAGTTGTTTTTCTCACAGGGTGGAAGGCTTAAAGCAAAAAAACCGAAAACCTATATTTCATGGGAAATTTTAATTTGTGGCAATGAAATGCCGGGCATTTTTGTTAGAGAAGTTATAAAGCTACTTTAGGTTAGAAGTTCTTGATAATTAAAATAAAATTTTTAAACTTTTAGGCTCATGGTTACTTATAGGTATATTTATATATCCTTTTTTTAAAAAGGATGTGTTAAAAATTTAAGTACTTAGCTTTGCTGGGTTCCACGAATTTTAATGGTCTTCAAAATTATTGTCTACTTTTTTTGAAGATAAGAACAATAAAAGACCGCCATTTGAGTTTTTAAAAGCAAAATAAGGTATAATGGAAGTTTTAAGTTCTATTAATAAGTTCTATTGATCATAAAATCCTTAACAAAGTTTCACTTCCTTAGAAACTTAATCCTATTTGTACATTTATTTAAAAATGCAATCCAAGAGTTAAATTTCCCTTACATTATCTAAAGTTGTTGGTTGGTGTTAGTCATGGGCTCTTTCGAACGAATTGAACTATCAATGGTTAGTACTCGTAACTAACTGATTTAAGATATATAATGATTTCATTCATTTGTTGAGTTGAAGAGTAGAATTGGGATTTAAAAGAAATTTTTAAATAAGACCAATGGATATGGTCAGAATAAGACAGGCATTTTTCGAAGGAATAAAAAGCCTCCAAAAATTGCTAAAAATAATGAGTTTGTTTGTATTTCGGCAAAAAGGATCTTTAGACCTTTCAGGTCAGAAACCTCAGAACATACATCAAAGCACGGCTACGATGTCGATAGATTTAAGAAACATCTATGAAATCCGAGTCTCACTTAAAAATCAAATCACTATAACAATATTAGTCTGAATTTTCTATTTCGAAAACACATACAAGATATTGGTGAACAAATCTAAAAACTGCACACAATCATCAATGAGCCTTAACGAAATGAACGAAAATAGTAACTTTTAACAATCTTCCTCCAAAGAACAAAATGGAAAAATTATTAAAATGCATAAAATAGTTCAAACCTGCTATCGCATCGGCTTAAAGCTAAATGAGATCTCTCATTTTACAACTCTTCCTTTTGATTAGTTTCTTTCAAAAACTTTAGTATATGGAACATATAAAACGGTTCTAATTTGTTCTCTTCCGGCTGATGACATAACAGATATCTTTGTCTATGATGAATGAGAATGTGGTCCAGTGCTTCCTCAAAAGCATTGAATAATTTTTTAGGATTTAAAATAAGACTATTTGACCAATCTACTACTTCCTCCAGGTCTTCATTGACACAAAAAGCTACATGCTCAATTAGACCAAGAGAGCAACTAAAGTGTAACTGAACATCGTCTGCATATAATGGGGTGGAACACTTAGCAATAAACTGAAAATAAAAAGGGACCAAGAATGGAAACCTGTGGGACACCATTCGGCAGAAAATTCGCTAGATTGTCTGCAATTGCTTTTTATTTGTCAAGTATGACAACATTTATTTGGTTGATGAAAAATTGAAGTCTTGCATAAGTTTATTACATAAATTAACGTGATTGACCGTAACAAAAGCCTTTAAAAAATCGGCACAAACCAAAATCGCTACCTCATCTTTATCGAGTGCTTGACCTAAATCATCAGTCACCTTTAAAAGTGCTGTCATAAAACTGTGTTTCTTTCAAAAACCAGAGGTAAGCATTAAGGTGGCCGTGATTAAATAACGATTTGTTTTTGTAGTAGTCTTTCAAACACTTTAGACAAAGAGGGTAATACAGATATAGGCCTTAAGTCATCTCCTTTTGCATTTTTGGGAAGCATGATTTTTGCCACCTTCCATATATCCGGATAAATGCAAGACAACACAATATTGCCAGAATTGTACACAAAAAGGAGGGGTGAATATTATCTAGCCCGGTCGCCTTTGACTTTATAGACAGCAAACTATCGACAACATTGGCACTGTGGAAAATCCAAAACCAAAGACATCTCGGTTGCTCTAATTGATAAATGGAACGAAGATATTTCTTCTAATACAATTAACAGGGATGAAAAATCAATGTACCTATTAGGCCTATAAATAGCGCCTAGAAGTAAGGTCGTCAAATCACTGATTATATCGACGACCAAATACTTTGTACTGCTATTACCATCGGACGAATGTATAATTTTGAAGTTCTCTCCATATTTTTACTTGCGATATAGGTACTATAGGATAAGTTCTGCATTTAGAAAAAAAATCGAACTCGAGATTTTGATCAAAGTTGATGATGGCGAAGACTAAAAAAGTGGGTCCCGCAATTCTGTCTGTCTGTCTGTCGGTTCGACTACAGCCTAAACCGCTCGGCCAATTTTCTTCAAACTTGGTAGATATGGGTTTTATTTCCCCCCCATGATTTTTTAAATGTTTTTTTTTTTAAGACCAAAAATAACGGTACGATTTTTTTCGAAATTTTATCAATATTTTTTTTCTCAAAAACTGTCCCACAGATTTAACATAAAAAATCATAAATTTTCATTTAGTTAAACCTAGGTAATGAATGAAAAAAAATTTCCAAAAAAATTATTATTTTTAGTACCCCCCTTGGACCCATTTTTTTTGTTTTTGATTTTCTCAAAAACGGTACTACCGATTTTGTTAATTTTTTTTATGTTAAGGCTCCCCATCAGTTTCAATATTATTGTGTATTCAAATTTAAAAAAAATTTTTTTTCAAATTTTCAAATTTTTTTTTTGAAAATTCAATATTTCGAAAACCCCATGCTCGATTTTCTTAAAACTTGATTAATAAAAGTCTCTTAAAATAATCTACAAGGTATGAGAAAAAAAATTTATTTTTTCTAAAAATAACGGTACCCTCCATACAAATGTTAAAGAATGGTTTTCGAAAATCGTATTTTTCTCGAAAACGGTTCCGAGAATTTTTTTTTCGGTTAATTTTTAAGATCTATAATTTAATAAAAAAAATTTTGAAAACAAGATATTACTGACTGTACCTACCATAGAACCATTTTTTAAAATTTTGAATTTCTCATTATAGATTTTAATGAAATTTTTTAGGGAAAAGCTTTTAAAAAGTTTAAAAAACATTGCATTTCAATACTTTAAGAATAATATTTTTTTTTGAATTTTGAAAAAAAAATCTATATTTTTTTTGAAAAATTCAATATCTTGTAAACGGCTCAATATTTTTTTGTAAATTTAATTTTTATTCGAAAAATAATAAAAAACTTTAAATTGGCGTACCAAAATTTTTTCTTAAAAATGATTTAAAAATTTTGTATATAAAAGCTTATTTTTTAAGAAACCACTACAAAGACTTATAATTTTTGTCCATTCATTAACCTATATTTGCTTGAAACACATGGCATCCTGTTTTAAGCTCCAACTACTAAAGGAGTTGTTTTAGTCATTTAAAAAATTAATTTTATGCTTATGAACAGTTTTTCTCCAATATTATTCATTTTTGAAATTCTTAGTCTATTACATAGCAGCAAGTTTATTTATTTATTTATTTATTTATTTCATCTACAAGCTTAATAGCTTAACAGATTACATGACTGTAAAAATAAATAGTATACATTCGTGCGACTATGGATATTATGGACATGAACTACATTCTGGTCAAAAAAAAAAATTGGGGCAAAATGTTACTAACTGTACCTGTCATAGAAGCGTTTTTTTTATTTGCGTCTTTCTCATTAACGGCTCTAACGATTTTAACCAAAAATTTTCAGCAGGAGGCCCATAAGTTTAAAATATTATTGTATATAAAAATATTCAAAAAAATATTTTTTGGGTTTTTTGAAAAAAATTACAGGGTTTTGTTTTTTTTTTTTGAAAAATTAATATCTTTAAAACGTGTGAACGATTATTTTTTCAAATTATTTCCTAAGATCTATACTACTAAATACTTAAAATTGGCATCCCAAATTCTGTTCTCGAAAAATTTTAAAGAAATTTCTTATATAAAAAATTGTTTTAATAATAAAATGATGTTTAAACTTTTTTTTGCATAAATTCATACCTTTCCGGAAATCAGACGACAATTCCAAGCATTTGGACATTTTTATCTCATTAGATCCATTTTTTATATTTATAAAATGTATTTTAAATTTCAAAGTACTTTTACATAAGAGCAAGTTCGTGCGATCCAGTCGTTACTACTTGTTTTGTATCTTATCCTACTCTCCATTGTAAAATCTAGCTCTAATTTTAGCGCCACCACTAGGCTAGAGTTCGCTATACAAAATCACGCTGCATGATAATACCATAGGTTATAATACAAAGGTAATACTGAATTTGTATACAAGAAGTTACAAAAAGTAGTATTTTATATATGTACTTTGTATTAATAAAGAGTTTAAAAAAGCGATTTTAGCTTGCAGTATAATTTTACGGATTCGTTTTTAAATATTCAAACGCAGTAATCTACTCTGTTTGTACATTTTGCAGCAATGCCGCCTCGAGTCAACTATGACATTTTTAGTACAGTGGGCATTGCCTTCTCCCTACAGAACAATACCCTTAAGTTGCTCATTTAGGCGATATTATTAATTGATTCCATAGTCAAATCGAAACTTGGCACCATTGCATATTATGAGCTCATCGAAATGCCACAGAATGGAAACATTTAGTAAGAAATATTTACACAATCGATTGTTTATTATGAATCTTAGGTAAGGTTTCTGGGTAACCACTCTCAAAAATAACCTCGCTAGGATGCTGCAGCCATTCATGTTTGATATTTCAATAATATTTTCCATGGGGAGAAATAAATACATATAAAAATATTCGTTTTTCGAGAACGGAAACACAAAAACACGGAAACATCATACACGGACACATTCATCTACAACTGTTTTTGAAGCATATACGAGTAAAACCACTTTTCCCTTGGTATGACTTTTATTTTCGAATAAACACACAAAATATATAAAGCATACTTTATATTTTGGTAAAATACACTCATCGCGAGTAGATACAATCTAGATCCTGTGAAACCGGAATTAAGGATACAGTTTGGTCCAGGGAAACAGGGAAATTGTAGTGCAGTCAGTAGGGAAACAGTTCGTTTTTTACTGGACTATACATTTCCTGCTCTAAAAGGATGTTATTAAGATGGTTCATAAAAAGCAACATTGTAATTTCAACTCTTAGGGTGAAGTTACAATGTAATAAGTACTACCTATAGCTTTTTTGGGATCAGCCACCACTGGATTTTAATTCACTCCCAGTTAGTGTAAGAAATAAAATGCACGACTGGGTCGCACGAACTTGCTCCTATGTAAAAGACTAAGAATTTCAAAAATGAATGTTATTAGAGAAACTGTTCATAAGCATAAAATTCATTTTTTAAATGACTAAAAAAAACTTTTTTAGTAGTTAAAGGTAAGAATAAGATGCCATGTGATTCAAGCAAATATAGATTTATGCAAGAACAAAAATTATAAGTCTTTGTAGTGGTTTCTTAAAAAATAAGGTTTTATATAAGAAAATTTTAAAACATTTTTAAGAATAAATGTTGGTACGCCAATTTGAAGTTTTTATTATTGTATGAGTAAAAATTAAATTTACAAAAAAAGTATTGAGCCATTTTCGAGTAATTGAATTTTCAAAAAACAAAAAATTGATTTTTTTTTTTTCGAAATTCAAAAAATATTTTTCTTAAAGTTTTGAAATGCAATGTTTTTTAAACTTTTTAGAAGCTTCCCTGTACGAAATTTCATTAAAATCCGTTATGCTAATAATGAGAAATTCAAAATTTTAAAAAATCGTTCTATGGTAGGTACACTCAGTAATATCTTGTTTTCAAAATTTTTTTTATTAAATTACAGGTATTAAAAAATAATAGAAAGAAAAAAAATTAAAGCGAAATTCTCGGAACCGTTTTCGAGAAAAATACGATTTTCGAAAACCATTTTTTAACATTTGTATCGAAGGTACCGTTATTTTTAGGTAAAATTAATTTATTTTTCTTATATCTTGTAGATTATTTTTCCAAACTTTTATTTATCAAGTTTTGAAAAAATCGAGTATGGGGTTTTCGAAATATTGAGTTTTCAAAAAAAAATTTTGAAACTTTTTTTAAAAATCCAAAAAAATTGTTTTGGAAAATTTGAATACACAATAATATTCAAACTGCTGGGAAGCTTTAGCATAAAAAAATGATCCAAATCGGTTGTACCCTTTTTGAGAAAATCAAAAACAAAAAAAATGGTCCCAAGGGGGGTACCAAAACCACTCACTTTTTTGAAAATTTTTTTCGACCATTATCTAGGTTTAACAAAATTAAATTTTTTGAATTTTTTTTAAGAAAATCGCTGGGACAGTTTTTGAGAAAAAAAAATATTTATAAAATTTCGGAAAAAAATCGTATGGCAGGTACCGTTATTTTTGGTCATAAAAAATCAAATCAAAAAACATCCGGGGGTAAAAAATCAAAACCCATATCTACCAAGTTTGAAGAAAATCGGCCGAGCCGTTTAGCTGTAATCGAACAGACAGACAGACAGACAGACAGACAGACAGACAGAATTGCCAGACCCACTTTTTTCGTCTTCGCTATCATCGTAATGTCAACTTTGATCAAAATCTCGAGTTCGATTTTTTTTACGAATGCATAACTTGCCTTATAGTACCCTATAAGTCGCAAGTAAAAAGGTATTTTGGTCAAATACATATGAATACCAGTCAAGAGTGCGATATAGGTTTGCGATTTTCCTTGTGATATATACATTAGGTGCAATTATTTTTTCGATTGAGAATTTTATTTTTCAATTTGTTTTATATACAACTAGCTGATAATACCCGGCGCGGCGTTACACGGGTCTTTTTTGGTAAAACTTTATGAATGCAATTTGCAATCCTCAAACTGAATACTTAAATCAAGAAAAATCAAATGCAAAGTAAATACATGAACACACGTAACTCCCATTTTCTACAATAAAGTTAAAATTAATTATATGTGATTAAAAAAAGAGGAGAATCGTTTTGAAGTTTCTTTTATTTGTATACAGCGCCATTATTTCACATCATTTAATGATAGATTTGGATAAGATTTTAAATCCATGAGTTGCACGATCAGTAAAGAGTTGAATTGAAATTAAATAAAGAAATATGTAATCTGTTTATAACAAAAAAATAACAAGAAACAAACAAAATATATTAGAACGCGAGTACTGTGATTATCCATCAAAACGAAGGCTGATTAAAGTTGGCCTTAACACTGTATAGACAATTTATACGTTGAAATTTTGACTTAAATATGTATATGTTAATAGCTTATGTAACTTTCAGACTTAATTGCATTCAAATTTTTGACAACTTAAAATTCTAAACTGAAAAAGTTGCTTTTAAGTTTTCTTAAATTCAATTTATTTGCAGAGTTAAGTCCAGGACTGAAAATGTTACCCTTTTGTATGTCAAAAATTTTAGCAGGTCTTAGAATTTTTGCGCTCATTTTTCAATGCTGGTAGTAACTTTGAGGTAATCCTGCAAATAAATTGAACCCAAGTTATCTCAGAAATAGTTTTTCAACTTAGAATTAACTTAAATTGTCAGTTGCCAAATATCAATCAAAATCAAAGTGCGACACTATGGAAATGTGTTTTGACTGTCGAAACAGAGATGTTGTATATCTGGTACTATGAAAAGTGTGATTTCCACATCATAGCCCTAAAATCCATCTATCTCTCACAACATAAACAATTTTTACTTGTGACTTATAGCTACTATAAGGCAAGTTATGCATTCGTAAAAAAATTCAACTCGAGATTTTGATCAAAGTTGACATTATTATGATAGCGAAGACTAAAAATCAATCAAGATAATGAAATAGAAGTACCTAACAAAGACTCTGTGGAAAAACATACGAGGTATTGGAATTGGCAGCCAAGACGATTTCGATTTTTTCTGGAGTTGATTTGAATGACCTCAACAAGAAATTTGTGCAATGCCCTGTGACATCCACATTAAACGTCTCCTCCTCAAATACGTTTCTTTCTGTGGCAGGTTTTGAGTTTCATCGCGTAGAGCAGGCAGACGTTGTAAGAGCAGTGTTGAGTGTTAAATCTAAATCGCCAGGTCTTGATGAAATACATCCTATATTTATTAAAATGCTTTTACCTTTTATACTTCCAATTCTTACCCATCTATTTAACAGTATTTTAATGACTTCTTGTTTTCCCAGTGCTTGGAAAACTGCAAAAATAATACCTATTCTAAAGAATAAGGGAACTTCTCAAAGGCCCCCTGATTTTCGTCCCATCGCGATACTACCGTTTTTGTCGAAAGTTTTTGAGAAAATTGTTCATATCCAAATGTCTTCCCATCTTCAACAGTATGACTTACTATGTAAACACCAATCAGGTTTTCGAAAACAACATAGTTGTACCTCTGCTCTGTTGAAGGTTACGGATGATTTGAGAATATCAATGGACAAAGATCAAATCTCGCTGTTAGCCCTTTTGGATTTCTCCAAAGCATTTGACACGGTAAATCATTCAAGACTTGTGTCAAAATTAATAACAGAATTCAATTTTTCCTCTTCAGCGGCGTTATTGATTAATTCTTACCTAAGCGGCAGAAATCAAGCAGTGATGGCAGGCAATGCTATGTCGAATTTCAATCACACATTCACGGGTGTCCCACAAGGGTCTATTTTGGGCCCACTTTTATTCTCGATTTTCATTAATGATCTTCCAGGTAGTATAATGTATTCATCCATTCATATGTACGCCGATGATGTGCAGTTGTATCTGAGTTGCAAAACTGGCCTCATTGAGGACGCTACTTTTAAATTTAACTGTGATCTTGAAAGTATTTTTCAGTGGTCTAAAAGAAACGATCTTTTTCTGAATCCAAAAAAATCCAAGTGTATGCTTATAGCTAAAAATAACTTAAATTCGTGTGGCTTCTCAAATATATATCTTGGAGGTGAACAATTAGAATTCGTTGATAAGGCTAAGAACTTGGGAATTTGGTTTGATAGTAACCTTAGATGGGACCTCAATACTCGTACCACTGTAGGAAAAATTTATGGATGTCTACGTAACCTATTTATGTCACAGCATTATACTCCTGTCAAAACAAGATTAATGTTAGCAAAATCTCTTATTGTGCCAATTATATCATTTGGATGTGAAGTTTCAATGTATTGTAATGCTGATTCTAGAAGAAAACTTAATGTCGTTTTTAATAATGTTACTCGTTACGTGTATGGTTTAAATCGTAGGGATCATATATCACCATATAAAACCAATATTTTGGGTTTAACATTAAATAAATATTTAGATTTTTGTTCATTAAAATATCTTCATAAAATCATAACCTCTCGTAAACCGGAATATCTGTATGATAAACTAGCTTTTTCAAATTCATCTAGAACTTTTACTTTTACCATACCTCGTGCTACATGCATCACAACCGAGCGTCAATTTTTTGTCTACGCTGTTCGCTTATGGAACTCTCTTCCTCTTAGCATAAGAAGACTCTGTTTTGTTAACAGTTTTAATGTATCTCTCTTTTCTTACTTGGCTGGCAATCTTTAGGTATTAGGGCTCTTATACGCTTCTTTTTATATAATATTGTTTTATTTTAATTGTGGTATAGCAACCACTTTTATATTGTTATTTTAAAATACATATAACGTTAACTTAATTTTATTGTAAATTTGTAATCTTGTTCTTATTTTTATCCTTATCTCTAAATTTAAATTATTTAAACTAATTTTAATGATCACATTTACGTCATTTAAGATACTTTGTGTAATCTTTGTAAATGTTGTTTAGTTCTCTAAATAAATAGTAAATAGTAAATTGATTCGTTTGCAAGTCACGATTTAATTCAAATTAATTATTGTAAAAATAATCTTAATCGATTGCTTGGTCTTATACTTATATGTTGATAAAGAGTTAATAGCTTGTGTTTATGAGTCTTTGAATCCAATTTTTCCAAACTCTATTCACCACAAAGGTTTATCTATATTTTAAACCAAAAAATTGTTGTTAATCCAGGTTTGACTATGCAAATGCAAATTTTGTTTGCATAGCGAGTAATATGTTGCAAATTTCGTGGCATTCTATTTCTTGTTCAAATGATTTGTTAAATTTTTATAAGATTTTCGAAAACACCCTTCAGGAGGCATTAAATATGCATGTTCCTAAGGTTACACTAAAAAATAATTCCAAGCCTTTTTGGTTCAACAAAATGCTTTGTAATTCAAGTAATAGAAAAAACAAAGCCTATAAATTAGTATCAAAACATGCAAACGATTTGGCGCAGAAAAAAAAAAATGTATTTGCGAATAGAGAGGGAGTTCGATGTTTTAAACAGATTCCTATATACAAAAATTATATTTTGTCAATAGAGTCGATTTTAAGAAAAAATAGTAAATCTTTTTGGTCATTTATTAAAACAAAAAAAAAATTCAAACGGAATTCCTATAAGTATGCAGTATCAAGGGTCAACCTATACCGATCTACAGGCTGTTTGTAACTTATTTGCTGAGTACGAGTATTTTAAATCGAATTACTCTACGCAAAGCGATAAACACTAAAATATTAATAATAATTTTTCAAATATAGTTGATGTTGGGCAATTAAAAATTTCTATTTCTGAAGTATAAATTGGTCTCACGAACTTGGAAGATCGACATCAAACTTTATTCTTAATAAACTTGAAGAAGGATATCAAATAGATGTTATATATACTGATTTTGCAAAAGCTTTCGACAGAGTTAGTTATTACATATTAATAAGTAAATTGGGAAATCTAGGTTGTTGCAATGTATTTCTTTTATATCGCGAATTAAACACTAATTAAGAAGATCGAACTAAAAGACCGCGACTTTGGATGTTCGTATCCAACAATTTAATAGATTACAACGAAAAGTAAATTAATTGCACGTAACCGGTGTGCCTCGCGGTAGGTAAATTTCGAAATGAGTAATGAGATGGGAAAGTAAACAGACGATAATAATCTGTCAGAATTGGTCGTGTTCGAAGAAAATTGCAACACGGCAGCAATTAAAGTGCTACCACCGGTTTCGTTCAGCGAACGGTGGGTTCGGTTTATTTTATTGATTTTTTTTTTTTTTTATTGATCAAGCGCTGGATCAATTAAATTAAATGAATTTTGATTAATTTCGGATAAACGATATAAAGTACAGGGGCGTACTTCGATGGGCGCCAGAGTGAAACTTACCAAAACCTGAAACAAGTGAATTTCCTTTTCTAAATTCAATAAGAAGGCACGATTTAAAATTTCAAAAGAAAAATTATGAATTTATTAGGGAAACCTTTTTGGATTATAGGTGAAAAACCCTAAATTTTTTCAACAATAAATTAACAATTATATATAAAATTGGCAAAAGGCCAAATTAAAAAATTTAAATGGAAAACAGTTTTTATTTTTGTAGTTGAACAGGAACGTTATGTAGGTACCGTAAAACACAAGAAGGACCGAAGATGACTTTGGGAAAGATTCCCGAAACACAAAGAATTAACTGGGTTTTAAAGTACCGTCTTTTCGGGACACGAAAGGTTAAAAATAAAGGTCTAGCGGGGTATTACTTTGCCCAAACTGTCTTCCAAGAAAAACGACTCTACACACCCAAAAATACTTATCTTATTCTCAAAAATGGGATTATCCTCTCGAGTTTTCTGGCCCACCTGCCCTAACTCTTGAAAATGGATCCGTCTCTTTCCAGATTTTTCTCTTTGAAACCTTAATTATCTGAGCCCTCTCGATCTTCTCTGAGCTCCAATAACTTCCTCACCAAACAATTTTACTATTTTAAATTTGCAAAAAATTAAGCGAATCAAACTGATTTTTCTTTCTTCTCAAAGCTTTTCTAAGGCGATCTGTCTAGAACCAAATCTAGTTGAAAAGTGCCATCATGGCGGCTTCCCTCATTCATTTTCGCTTTCTCCCATTGTTTCTTTCTCTTTTTAACTCTCTCTGTAGTGGCGGTGTTCGGTCACGGTTATAACGCAAAACTTCGCCTATTGGCTGACAGCTTGCTCCGTTGTTGAACCCAATCCACTCTCTCATTACTAACTCTTAATCCCTAGTGAAAGGGATCATTCACAATGGAGATAGCTCAATGAACGAATTCAGCTCACCTCCGTCTAATTCCAATACAGCTTCCTCAGAGAATGAAAAATCAGGTTCACACGAGCAATGCCCCATCCCATACCGACCAGTTCAAAATGGAGAAAAGTATCTTGGACGGAAGCATTTCCACCATTTGTCATTCTTAAATGGTGAGGAAAATTCCATTTCTCGCGGAAAATTACATTTAATTGAAACCGTAGACCTTCTTGCAGATTTGGGGAATTGGAGGAATCACCTAACAAAGTCATCTTCGTTTATCTTGCACAGGTACTTTATGGTGGGCTTTCGGCCATTTCGTTGAGTGTTCCTCGTTTTGGCTTGTTCGTCAAGTTATATTCAGTTCTGTGGACACACCTGTCGTTGAAACTGGACCGTCTGTCCCATGTTTTGTCATCTTATGAGTGGAATTCCTGTTTTGTTGCTTTTCCAAGATGCTTTAGGAGTTGGCCTTGGCGGATGGTCCAGGATCATACTAACTCTGCCAGCATTTTGGAGCCGCAATACAAATGGAGGGGTTGTGGGGAAAAAGGAAACGAATGGGCTGGTGAACCTTGTTGTGGTAAAATTTACCGCAACAAGGTATCCATTCAAGTAAGCTGAAATGGATTTCATCATTTTCTTCGAGATCGCATTCAATATGTTTCCATTGATATAGTCTCATGTCCAATTTTTGTTCCCTCAGCAGTTCCACAAGGGAGTCACCTGGGCGCACTTCTGTTTCTTGTTTTTTATTAACGAATTACCTAACATTTTTTGGAATTCTGTTCCTTTTCTATTTCCAGACCATTAAAAGGTTTTTCGCTGTATTAACCCATTAGCTGCCACTGTACTCAATTGAGTACAGTATTTTGTTAAATTTCAACTGGATTTTTTTTTTAAAGTGAGCTTTGATTTTAATTTCTTTCGATTGGAAAGCAATTATTGACATGTGCTTTGATACTGGCAGTGAATTTGTCGAGATTGAAAAGCATTTTCAAGGTTTTTCATGAACTTTTGTGTCGAGCATTTCTTGTTTGAAGCAATTTGGTGACTTTGCGAGAGTAAAATGTTAGTAAAAATTTAATTTTTTGAATAACATTTGAATAATGGATTCTATTCTTTAGATTTTGTATCTAGAAAAACATTGCGCATAAATTACAAACAAACATTTTTTTCTTCTGCATGGTAGGTCGTGAATAAAAGTGGTGTACTCAATTGAGTACACTGGCCAATACCATGTTAAATTTTTTTCTCACTGAATTTGCAGAGAAATGTCTTTTTCAACTATAAACTGAATTAGCTTTTATGGCAGGCATTTTCCCAACCTCTACATGGCTCTTGAAGATATTCCAGATGATGGAAATGAATAGATATAGTGGTTATTCTACCAGTTGTTGATATCCAATGACCAGCCATGACCTTATGGCTACTTTAGGCATAAAAGGATTTAGTGCAACAGGTTCGATTCGGAACAATAGAACGAAAAAAAGTCCACTAAAATCCATGAAAACGGTAATGAAAGCAAATTTTTGTTAGTTTCATCACAAATTTGGCAAAAATAATAATATCTTGTTAGCTCGTTGGAAAGATAATGCTGTTGTAACCGTTGCAACAAACTACGACAACTTGAAACCACTAGGAAAAGTCAAGAGATGTTCATCAACAAAAAAAGAAATAGTTGTCATTCCTCAGCCAAAGCCTCTAGTTGCATACCACAAAAGCATAGGTGGTGTCGACCTTCATGACCAATTTGTGAACAACTACCTCATAAAAATAAAGGGTAACAAATGGTGGTGGCCATAATTCACACACATGCTTAACTCAATGGTGGTAATTGGGAACTCCGTTGTCTGAAAAACAAAGAAAACCGGAATCTCCTTTTATTTGTTAAGACCATAGCCAGAACTTACTTACGCTCAGAGTCGTCAAAAAAAGCTCCAAATAAGCCAAATGTACTAGAAAGTGTTGTTCGCAGCAACGGAGAACATTTCCCTAAAAAAATAAAAAACAACTACGGTACCGCATTTGTCACAGAAGAGTTCGATGGATTTGTGAACGGTGTCAAACCACTCCTTGCATCGAAAAAGAATGCTTTAAAAATTTTCATAATTATTAAGAGAATGTACCCATATCTGGCCAGTGTACTCAATTGAGTACACCCCTCTAATTACCAAACTAAAAAATTTTTTTTTAAAAAAATTGTATTTTTGTTCAAATATACACCTCAATAAACAGCATTTCAAAGATTTTTTATTTATCTCTATTTTTAAGGTACTTGGCCTTTAATGGGTTAAATCTCCAGCAGAAAGTCTCCTTTTGCAAAATGACCTTCAAAAACTAAATGAATGGTGTACCACTAATGAACTCTTTTTAAATGTATCTAAATGTTAAATGTCTTTTTGCAGAAACTTCTCGACTGTTTTCTTCGATTACAGTATTAACAACAACATTTTTGAAAGAATCTCTGAAAAAAAAGACCTTGGTGTAATTTTTGACTCAAAACTAATTTTATGTTAGGATTTATTAAAAGTAATTCCAAAGATTTTAAAAATCCATATACCCTCAAATCCCTTTGTACTGCTTATAGACTAAGAGCCCACAGCAATTTTTGGGTGTGATTGATAACGAAAATTAATTATGCTAATTATTTTTTGTTATCAATCACACCCAAAAATTGCTGTGGGCTCTCGGTCTATTACGTAAGGTCCATTTTAGAGTATTGTTTTGTCATATGAAATCCTTATTACAATACTCATTCGAAAAGAATTGAAAGCATTCAAAGAAATTTTACAAGATTTGCTTGGTTGAAGCTTGGTTGGGACATCGAAACTCCTCCCTACCTTTGCTAGATGTTAACTTATTGGAATTAATTCGCTTGAAACAAGACGAAAACTTTTTTCTGTTATTTTTGTTAGTGATATTTTAACACATCATATAAATTGTGCTCATCTTTTATCTTTAATCGATCTGTATGCTCCATCTCGCTAGTTAAGAGACCGGTTTTTTCGCGATAGAGAACTTAGAGTCAATTATGCCCTAAATATACCTATTACTCGCTGTGTCAGAGAGACAAACTTTCTGAGTAACTATATTGATATTAATTTTAATATAAACAGATTAGCTTTAAAAATTAACTTATTATTGTACTTCCTAAATACATATAAATAAAATGATTTGTTTCTTATCTTTGTTTGTTCTTCCTGTAAATATGTAGATTAATGTATGTATGTTTAATTTTATTTTATTTTTTGCAGTCTATAAGGGTTTATTGTATCTCTGCTTGATGTTAAATAAATAAATAAAAAGGTGGGTCTCGCAATGCTGCCTGTCTGTCTGCCTGTTCGACTACAGCCTACATTTATCGAAATTTTATAAATATTTTTTGTTTTCAAAAACAGTCCCTCAGATTAACAAGAAAATTCATTTAGTTAAAGCTAGATAATGGTTGAAAAAAATTTTACAAAAAAATAGTTATTTTTGGTAGGCCCCTTAGAACTATTTTTTTTTTTTTTTTGATTTTCTCAAAAACCGTACAACCGATTTTGATCATTTTTTTTATGCTAAAGCTTCCCAAAAGTTTGAATGCTCGTATTATTGTGTATTCAAATTTAATTTTTTTTTTCGGATTTAAAAAAAATTTCAGAATTAAAAAAAAAAATCATTTTTTTTTAAACTCAATATTTTGAAAATCCCATGCTCGATTCTTTTAAAACTTGATAAATAAAAGTTTCTCAATATAATAATATATAAGATGTGTGAAAAAAGTGATTTTACCTCAAAATAACGGTACCCACCATACAAATGTTAAGAAAGTGTTTTTCTCGAAAAATGCTCCGAGAATTTTGATAAATCTTTTTTCTTTTGATTAATTTAAACGACCTATAATTCAAAAAGAAAAATTTTGAAATTAAAATATCACTAACTGTACCTAGCGTAGAACCATTTTTTCGAATTTCGAATTTCTCATAATTTTAATGAAATTTTTTTATAGAAAAGCTTCTAAAATGTTTAAAAAAATTACATTTCAAGACTGAAAAAAAATATTTTCTGAATTTTTAAAAAAAAGTAGAAGAATATTTTTTTTTTGGAAATTAAATTTTTGTTCGTACAATAATAAAAGTTTTCAGTTGGCGTACCAAAATTTTTTCTTAAAAATGTTTTCAAAATTTTGTAAATAAAAGCTTATTAACTTCCCATAGGGAGTTATTGTAATCGGTCCGATTTGTCAAATTGGAATTTTTGACATTTCTCGACGTTTTAAGGTCCCTAGAGGCTATATCAATTATTTTTAGAGAGATGTCTGTGTGTGTGTGTGTACGTACGTTCGTACGTTCGTACGTTCGTACGTTCGTACGTTCGTACGTTCGTACGTTCGTACGTTCGTACGTTCGTACGTTCGTACGTTCGTACGTTCGTACGTTCGTACGTTCGTACGTTCGTACGTCCGTACGTTCTCGTACCATTTTTCGTCGTCGATATCTCAAGAACGAGTAAAGATATCGACTTCAAATAAATTTCGTTTAATAGATAATAACTTCGAAAGAGGCTGAAAGGGCGTTTATTAAAATTCAGTGAGTAGTTTTTTCACTATAACGGTTTAAAAAAAAAGTAAAAATTTTGGTTAGTTTCAAATATCTCATGAAAAAATAATGCTATTGATTTCAAATAAAATTTAATGTACTCACTATAAGGTCATACAGATTTGGTATGAATTTGGAAAAAAATGAACATACCGTTATTTTTTTTAAATAAAAAAAACTGAAAAAAAAAATTTCATAACCCAGATATTCTAAGAACGGAAAACAATTTGAAACTCAAAATAATTTTATTTTACGAAGAATAATGTGTTTGACAACTGGTGAAAATTTCAAAAAAAATGAGCTTACAGTTTTTTTACAAAAATTAAAAAACTATATAAAATTCTATTGAAAATTGGTAAAAATTGTTTTTTGACTCAAATTTCTCGAGAACTAGTAGTGATATTGACTTCTAATTTAGTTTATTTTATACATAGTATAATTTTGTACAATTGGTAAAATGTTGACAAATATTGAATTAATAGTTTTTTTTTAAATAAAAAAACTATTGAAAATTCTAGTGAAAACTAGTTAAAATTGTATTTCAAGTCGAATTTCTTGGGAATAAACTCCGACAGTGCCTTCTAAAGTATGTTGTTTTATACATCGATACCTTCCCGAAGAAAGTTCGTTGGCGAAACCCAGGCCAAAACGTGGCTCTTAACATATATTATTTATATCCTCATCAAAAAGTCATTTTCGGAAAAAGTGTCGCTTAGTACATTCTTACGGGAAGGTATCGACATAATACAATTATTAACATATGGTTAAATTTTGACAAGTATCGAATTGACAGTTTTAACAAAAATATAAAAAAAAATCTACTAAAAAGTGGTGATATTTGTTTTTCGACTAGAATACTCGTATCTTGAGAACGAGCAATGATATTGACTTTACCATTATTTAATTTTATACATAATACAATTTCTAACAAGTAGTTTGTATTTGACATAAATCTAGTTTTAGAGCGGATATATTTTGTAGGTACACTTCCATCAATAACCAAACCATATCTTTTATATTTGAATATTTCGTTTTTATTTTTTTTTTCAATTAAAATGTTTGGAACCGAAATAATAAAGTAATTTCTATAATATAATATTAAAAAACACGGAAATCTATAATTCAGTATATAATATGTACCTACCAACCTTCGTAATTATTACAAGTTTTCAAGACCACAAATGGGAAGTTGTCAGTGTGGGTCGCACCCAGCCTCTTTTTTTTTTAAGAAACCGCTGCAACGACTTAAAATATTTTTCTTACATAAACTAATATTTGCTTGAAACACATGGCATCCTGTTTTAAGCTCCAACTACTAAAAGAGTTGTTTTAGTCATTTTAAAAATGAATTTAATGCTTATGAACAGCTTTTCTCTAACAATATTCATTTTTGAAATTCTTAGTCTTTTACATACATAAGAGCATGTTCGTGCGACCCAGTCATGCATTTGATTTTTGATGAATTGAAAAATATTTATCGAAACTGGCACATCGATAGATAGATTTTGGGTGGGTGGAATCTATTAACGAATATAAAACCTAAATTTCACACTTTATACGCTTTTCAGTAAAATGAATATGAAAACAGATACTCATCGCCGTTTTATTCAATCGATACATCCAGATTAAAACTTAAATCCGGATGTATTTACATTGAATTCTTATAATTTACATCCGGATTTAAGTTTTAATGTGGACGAATCGAATGAATAATATGCCCGTAAGACTCTGTTTCAGTAGTGTATATAGAGCTCCTCACGGATCTCATCGACAAAAACATCGTCATGGATGGCGTAATGAAAAGTCACAATCTAAACAGGGTCTCATAACGACGCGTGTAAACGAACCATAACTGGATGGCAAATATGAACATTCATTGGCGCTCTGTTATTGTTAAGATGATCGTAAATAAGAAGAATAGTAGAAAACGTTGTTTATTAGTTTTACTGTCGTAAACAGCAAAACTAAAAATCAAACTAAATGACACTTTTATTATAGTATATTTATATTAACTACTTTAGCAACGCAGCTTGTTTTGACCAAATTCAAAGGAGGTCCAAGTACCTGGAATGGAAGCGTATATACTAAGGCTTTTAAAAACAAATTAAACTAAGTTTTACTTCCTTATTACCAAAATAAAAAAAGAGGCTGGGTGCGACCCACACTGATAACTTCCCATTTGTGGTCTTGAAAACTTTATATTTAGTTTTTTTTCAAATACCCAAATTTTCAGCGAAACAAACTTTAGCTGTCACTTAGTTTAACCAAAATTGTCTCTTAGCACACTATGATTCAACTAGAACTTTCTTCGTTTTTTTCGTTTCCTGAACAATTTTAGAAATGTCGCTTAGTATACATTCTTACGGGAAGGTATCGATGTATAAAACAACATACTTTAGAAGGCACTATCGGTGTTCATTCCCAAGAAATTCGACTTAAAATACAATTTTAACTAGTTTTCACTAGAATTTTTAATAGTTTTTTTTATTAAAAAAAAACTGTTAATTCAATATTTGTCAACATTTTACCAATTGATCAAAATTATACTATGTATAAAATAAACTAAATTCGAAGTCAATATCACTACTAGTTCTCGAGAAATTTGAGTCGAAAAACAATTTTTACCAATTTTCAATAGAATTTTATAGTTTTTTATTTTTTGTAAAAAAACTGTAAACTGATTTTTTTTGAAATTTTCACCAGTTGTCAAACACATTATTTTTCGTAAAATAAAATTATTTTGAGTTTCAAATTGTTTTCCGTTCTTAGAATATCTGGGTTATGAAATTTTTTTTTTCAGTTTTTTTAATTTAAAAAAATAACGGTAAGTTCATTTTTTTCCATATTCATATCAAATCTGTATGACCTTAAAATGAGTACATACAATTTTATTTGAAGTCAATAGCATTATTTTTTCGTGAGATATTTGAAACTAACCAAAATTTTTACTTTTTTTTTAAACCGTTATAGTGAAAAAACTACTCATTGAATTTTAATAAACGCCCTTTCAGCCTCTTTCGAAGTTATTATCTATTAAACAAAATTTATTTGAAGTCGATATCTTAACGCGTTCTTGAGATATTGACGACGAAAAATGGTACAAGAACGTACGGACGTACGAACGTACGAACGTACGAACGTACGAACGTACGTACACACACACACACAGACATCTCTCTAAAAATGATTGATATAGCCTCTAGGGACCTTGAAACGTCGAGAAATTTCAAAAATTCCAATTTGACAAATCGGACCGATTACAATAACTCCCTATGGGAAGTTAATAAATCTACATAATGTTGGCTTGAGCTTCGTACCTTTAGAAAACCCAAAAGTTCATTTGAAAATGCTCATTAGGTATCCAGATGAATATTTTCGTGCAGACCAACTGCAAAAAGAAAACAAAAACAAAACAATTTTCTGCAGCGATTCGCTTATTTGTTATTTGATATAAAATTGTTTATTCATTTAATTCATAAAAAAAAAATACAAATTTATTTTTTTTCGCATTTTTATTTCAGGAATAAAAGCAAGCTGGGAGGAATGGTGGACGTATGATGGTATTTCCGGTGAGTAATTAAATGTGCCAGCCGCATTCTCGTTCGTTATTTCCATTTAAATTCAAAATCCGTACGTGTATCGTTTATTGTATCTAGTGGATTCTTTTATTCTTTTTTTTTTGTAAACGTTTTATATAAATTTTGTAGTTCGCAATGTATATTGACAACCATTCTTTATTCTACCTAGCGATTTTACGAATGATGAATGATAGGGGAGACTGTGTTTTATGTTCGATTTTAGGGTCCGCAAATAGAGGGGGTTGTAAATTTAATGCGAACAGGCTACATTGGTGTAGTTGTTTTTTATTTCTGTTTAGATTATCAAGAATTTTTTTGGATTAAATTGTATCGGATGAAAGAATAACAATTTTATTGAAAATGGATTTTAGATTTCATTATTTTTATTTAAAAAAAAAATCGATTTTAAGCTTTTCAACATTCATATGAAAACAAAACGGATAACACATTTTATTATTTTTATTACTTTTAGGACCTAGTTTTTGGGGCCTTATAAATCCACAATGGAATATGTGTAATAAAGGACACCGTCAATCGCCTATAGATGTAGTTCCAGATAAATTATTATTTGATCCCTATTTGCGACCTTTGCACGTCGATAAGCACAAGGTAACATCTATTTACATTTCTATTTTTTTGTTTAAATTATACCAACCTAAATGTCCTTTTATATTATAATATCTATAAATTCTCAAAAAAAAAAAAATAATTATATGTATATGTAAAGGTTTCAGGTACTCTACACAATACTGGCCAATCGTTGGTCTTCCGTGTCGACAAGGATACAAAACAGCATGTGAACATCTCTGGAGGCCCACTTGCTTATAAGTACCAGTTCGAAGAGATTTATATTCATTACGGTACAGAGAACAGCAAAGGATCTGAACATTATATTCAAGGATACAGTTTTCCTGGTGAGGTGAGTTTAATATGAAGATTGTCTCAACTTCAATATTGTATTTTGCGTGAAAGGAAATTAACTTATTTTGTGAAAGAATTTGAACTAAAGTCATAAAAGTCTTAAATAAGTAGGTACACAAAAAAATTACTGACATAACTCTGATTCAAACGGAAGGAAAAATAGCTTAATAAGGGCACATCTAAATATGTAATTCTTACGACTAACGACTTTTAGTATTTTCGGGGTAAATTATTTCATTTATTGCTCTACTTACTTGAGGTGGCGCTACAGTCCGGACTGAATCAGGGCCTCAACCAACAAGCTTCTCCAGTCAACTCGATCCGTAGCTAGCTGTCTCCAGTTTAGTATGTCAAGTTGGTTGGTGTCCTCTCTCACCTGTGTTCGCCACCTGAGTCGAAGTTCAGTTTTCCTTCACCATGCTGACCTTCCCCCACGGAATTAAATACGAAGGCTTTCCGGGCCGGATCATTTGGGTTCATTCGCTTTACATGACCCAGCCATCTCAGTTGGACTTTGACTCGATGTACAGTCCGGACAGCTTGTCGTTAAACCTTCTCCTACACTTTCATCTATACTTACTTTCTTAGGTCCTCAGACCTTTTATGCCCGTGGGGGAACCCTAGTGAAGCATCCAAAACGCCAGCTCACCATCGTGTTCGATTCCTAGATATGAGGCGCAACTCCCTCCAATTCTTGCTTAGTTGGGCTGACTCCTTCTTGACTGTCCTTCTCGGTCGTCCAGATCTTCTTCCTTCTTGCGTGATCGCATTCCATGAAGCGTGAATTCGATTCTACCACTTTCGACGTCGTATAATAGTCAATAGGTTCCTGACCCGTTTTCCTGAGGAGCTCTTTGTTTGATATACGATTGGGCCAGAAAATCCTAAGGATGTTTCGTAGACATCTATTAATGAACCTTTGCAACTTCTTAGTGACACCTGATATTATTTCCAAATGCTGCAGTAAAGTAAAATGGATTCGATGTTAGATCGAAACAGCCGAAGCTTGGTTCTTAAGCTTGGAGAGTTATTCCTCCACATATTTCTAAGCATACCGAAAGCAGCCTTTGCCTTCCCGATTCGACTTCTGATGTCCTGTTTGGTGCCACCCTCGGTAGAGATGATACTTCCAAGGTATTGGAAGCTGTTTTTTTTTCTACCGGTTGTTGAGAAATATTTATGAGAGATGATGAATGGGTACCGGGGCTGATCGTCTTTGTTTTGCCGGAGTTGATTTTCAGCCCTACGATTTCTGCTTCTCTCTCCACCCCTGTTGTCATTTGGTGGAGATCCATGATCGTATGAGAGAGCAAGCATACGTCGCCCGCATAGTCAGAATGTTTCAGGTGAGACGTAAAAGTCTATCATCTACTCATCTATGCAAACAGTATCAAAAATCAATTTATAAAACGTTCCCATCCACATTTGACAAGGTTTTTGCCTCTCAAATATATTTAAGGACCGTGATCATAAGTATCTTATAAGGAGACCTTTTATTGTTACACGACTTCTTGATCCAAAGAAGCAGCGATTGATAAGATTTTGTCTTCGTTTGATTTCATCGCTGATGGCATTAGTAGGGGAGTTAGCAGCGGAGCCTAGTCAGTTCAAACTTTCTCAAAGTTATAACTGTTTATGGTGACGTTCTGGCTAAGATATCTGTATTGTGTTTCCCTTTTTGATGTATACGCATGCTTGGTCTTGCCCGAATTAACCGCTAATCCCAGATTTTTCGCTTCTGACAAACGCGCCACTGACATCACGCTTTGTTCTTCCAATTCTATCAATATCGTCGGCGTATCCGAGAAATTGGACAAAATTTTTAAAGATTGTGCCTAAAGTGTTGACGGGGAGGTTTTGGTACTATTTTTACCAAAGCGATGTTGAAGAAGTCGACTCTCGTTAAAACGGAAGGTCAAATAGCTTAATAAGGGAAAATCTAAATATGCAATTCTTACGACTAACGATTAACGCATGATATGGCATCGCGTTGTCTAAAACCTTTTGTGAAATCAAATGCATTGTTGGGTTCTTTCCCGAACTTGATGGTGCAGTGTGGTGTTTTCCATCGTCATCCTGCACAAATGGACAAGTTTGCCAAGAGCGTTAAAACAGATATTGCTCTATGTAGTTCGTCCCGATAGGTGCTACGAGTATCATGTGCGAATTTAAAAGATAGTAGTTGTTCCTGGGTTTTTTACAGGATCTACCTTAACGTTAATATTTGGTCGAAGGTGGACTTTTTTGGTCGAAAGTCAAACTAATATGGATCTTTCAGGTTATTGACAAATTTCATTAGACGTTTGAAAGAAACAATATTGTAGGAGACGTTAAGGAGGCCGATGCCTTTTTCGAATAGTGTAGAGGGTCTCCATTAATGGGGATCGGGCAAACAATGCTGAGGTTTCTTCCGATCATATTTTGCAGATGAGCCTATGCATGCTCTCAAGCAAGTCATCGTCTGCTTTTTTGAACAGCAATGAGATAAGATTCGATACGATGTTCCCGTGATTATCAATTCAGTATTCGGCATGGGATCTGTATTCTTGAGATTATTTTTTGGTAACATTTCCGAATCTTATTCGTGATGTGGTTGTACCACTATTTCCTCGACCAATCAATCCTTCTTTTAAGTTGCGAAATACATGTAGATACTAAATGACAAGTTATACATTCGTAAAGATGTCTAATTCGAGATTATGAAAGGGAAGACGAAAAGGGTATGAATCTTACAATTCTCTCTGTTCTGTTCGACTATAAACTTAATGGATCGACCGATTTTCTGTAAGCTTGTTATGTAGTATTTTTTCTTCGCCATGTTATTTTGTTCTCCTTTTTTTAGATAAAAATAGTGGTACCTTCCATACAAAGTTTTTTCGAAATATTTCGAAAACCCCATTTTTTCCATTTAATACAGTTTTTTTGTTTACTCCTAGCTTAATTTTTACGATCTATAATACTCTTGGTCAATTGTGCTGATTCCTCTTCGACAGTTCCGATTTCTCGATCGGCACACTAGTTATCCTGTCTGCGTGAGTGGGTTCTATTGCATGGCTTAGTTCTCAATGCACTCGTTATCTTTTTAAATATTACGGTCAATCCACTGATACTTTATGTCTAAATATAATAGAGTCAATAGTTTCCTGACCAGTTCTCTTATAAGGAGATACGGCTGGGCTAGAAAATCCTCAAGAAGTTTCGCAGACATCTATTGAAAGTGGATGTGACTTTTCAAGTACCCCATACATAATGAAGCTCGGATGCAACATTTGAGCGAAACTGTGACAGCTTGGTGTTCAAGCTTATAGAGTTGTTTGTCTATTTTTCGGACAGTATTCCGAAGGTAGTCTTTGCTTTCCCGATTCGACTGCTTGAATCTAGTTTGCTTCCATCATCGGTAGAGACAATATTCCCATGATATTGAAAATCCCCCACCATTTTCCCCAGTTGTACAGAAATATATATAGATGTGGAAATTCCAAGGTTGATCCTTTTTGTTATTACCGTATTAAATCTTAAGCCAAACGATTTCAGCTCCACCCTTCACCCTGGCTGTCATTTTATAGACACCACGATCTTATGACAGATTAAGCATACGTCGTCCCGGTAGTCCAGAAGTTTGAGGTCTGTCTGCAGAGTCCACGGAACTGCTCAATTTCTAGTTGGTAAGCTGAGTGCAGTACATCGCTTTTTACCAACAGGAACAGTATTGTTGACAGTATACAATCACTCCATTTTGGATTTCTATCTCTTCTGACAACCTTTCGTGATACATGTATCCATCGTATGTAGGCTTGATAATAGTAATTAATTTATTTTGGATGCCCCTCCTCGTCAAAGCAAGCCATATAAATTCTCTATTGACACTTTTCGAAATCAATGAATAGCAAGTGAATGGGTATTCATCGCACTGTTTGATGATGATCTGCAAGATGTTGATTTGATTAAACACAGGAAGGTCCAGTTCGGAATCCTGCTACTTCGGTGTGCGTCGGCAGTGTCTTCGAGGTGGTCTTTTATACGAATCTTCCCATTATCTTAGCAACTGCAGGAAGCACGCGAATTCCTCTCCAGCTTTCGCACTACCTCAGGTTTATTCTCCTTAGCAGCTTATGACTATCAATTCCTTTTTTCTACTCTTCAGGAAAGCTATCTGTTTTCGAAGCTTTCACAATGAAATGGCGCAGTAGCTCACTCGATGTAATTGGCGCTGCTGGTAAGGACCCTGCGGGAATACCGTCAAGTGCAATCACTTTTTTGTTATTCAGTGCTTTGATTGCCGTTATGATTTCTTATGGGATATTTGAGTGTTTTCAAGAATTTGTTACTCCGGACAACTCATTGGGTTTTTGATTAAGCTCACTTTCGAAAACTCGGTTAAAAACGGCAGAAAAATCTTCCTTCCACCTTTTCAGCGGGTTTTAATTTGAAACTGGTAGAGATCCGCCTTCCACCAGATGTTGCTTAGAGCTGTGGACACCTTTGAGCCCTTTAATATTTGTGTAGGCGGTCCTACTGTCACACATAATTGTGTGTATTGCTGTAGGCAAGGCATTGATAAAACTACGATGCGAAGACTAGGTCGAATTTCCTGCTGCCATGTGAGCTTTGAAATGTTTTCTTTCTTCGGTCCTTGCCCAAGTTTCTTCGGAAAGCTGCTCCCTTTGACAAACTGCATATTCTTTCAGCACCCGGTATCAATATATTTTTCATAGCGATACACTGGTTTCGGTGGAGGTGGATTTCGTACAGCTGAATGCTCTCAATCCTTGTGAAAGAAAGTCCCCGAGATGTTGGCGAACTGTGGGATTCTTTAGGCCATAAGTATTTAACTTTGGTATTCGTGTGTTTACTTGGGATCTCCGAAATGCCTAATCTTACGGTAGAAACCGTCAGATGGTGGTATCGGGCCAATTCCAATGTCTACATCTCTTCTGTTACTAACGTCCAGAAGACTGCTCCTAAAACGCCAACTGATTACGTAATGATCAATTTGGTTGAAAGTTAAATGTTTGTCCGTCGACAACCACCCGAATTTGTGCCACGTGTCATGCCCAAACATGTTCCCTCCTATAACTAAGCGATTGGCGTCGAAAAAAACGATAAACCTTTCACCATTGTAGTTTCGGTTGCCAACACCATGTTTTCCAATAACATGCCTTAGCCCATCGTTATCATTGTCATTATGACGTCTTTACCAAGTGTACTCCCATACACAGCACGCAGTTGGTTATAAAACCTTGTCCGAAGAGAGCTCTGTTGAGGCCTAACACAATTTGATGGTGACGCGACGTCAGTGTTGTTCCTCTACGTGTCGACTTTGATTGTCTACATTAATGCGTAGACAATTGTGTCGACAATGTAGACAATGCAAACAATGTAGACAATGTCGACTATGATGTCGACAATGTAGACAATGTACACAATGAAGACAAAGCATGCCAGCCAATCTGTCATCTGTCATTCTTGATTTCTCTGTCACATTGTTTACTTCATTTAAGAAAATTTCAGGTGTTGATTTGAGTTTTTATTCAAATATTGGTCGACGAAAAAATAAAGGTTTCGATCAATTAGGTTTTCTTTTAATGAAAAACAATAACAAATATGTAGCATATTCTACAGTGTGCAACAAAAATCTACAAAATACTGCAGAAAGCCGTCTTCGCAGCCACAGGTAAATAAAAATTTGTTAAAAAAAGCATAATCATATCCTAATAATAATGCCTTCACATTCATTTACGAAAGGAATGCCTGAAAGCAATCCCAATCACCTGCGACATCTGAATCCGGCGATGTCTCTATGATTGTTTTGATTAATGACAATGATTTTAGCTCGAGCTCTGATTTATTAGACGAAACATAATGTCTACGTTGTCTACATTGTTGACATTGTCATGTAGACAATCATGAATTGTATACGTTGAATTGTCTACACGTAGTCTACATTTTTTGTCTACATGGAACAACACTGCGCGACGTACTCTAGTCCAAAACCTGGCTCTCAGGATCCTGTCACCTAACGCCAGATTCTCATGAGCCGTTGGGCTTTGATATATACTTTCCCGAGACCAACCATCGAACTTCACTTACCTCTAAGATGTCATAACTTGTTTTGCATAAATTCCTTCTCTTACTGAAGGAATCAGAGAAACCTCCTCATATTCCAGAAACCAATCTTTGTTCCGATAAAATAGCCATAAGCCTTCAACATGTTATCAATCCTTTTTCGAGCAAGGGTAGTGTAGGTTTCCTCAGGTTTCGTGGAACGATTTTGAATACAAATTGTAGAACATAAGAGTAGTCCATTGAAACTACTGACGTATAGGATTCACTTATGTTAGAGTTTGTTCGAAGTCCCATTTAATCATCCAATTAACCTAACTAAGAGGATGCTTGACCCACATTTAACCTCAAACTATCTCCCAGAAATTACCTTGCTGAATATCAAGTTCTGATATAATATTATACAAAACAGATTGATTGAAATATTTCATCTTGTTATTGACATATTGTGTTTTAATTACGATTTCATCAAAGCAATCTACTCGCACTCCAGATGCTATGAAAATACAATTTAAGGCCTTAGAAAGTTGCCAATCATGAAAATAGAACTACAAAATGTAAAACTAATTTATTTCACTCTACCCTATACCCGGACTCTGTACTCTTCTCCTCCGGTATTGATTTTAGTTCTAAGTACTTGCAGTCTTGATAAACTTAATTTAAATCACTTTGGTCAGATAGATAGCTATTAAAAACAATGTCAAAAGTACTTAAGCAAACTATAAGAGTAAAGAAAGCATTCTGTATGACGTAAGTGATTAAGATGACCTTTGTTTCTTTGTCTTTGTGGTTTCCTAAGGCGATTATGCCTTTTCAAAACCTTTTCACACAAAACTAAATTTATCTCGAAAAACTAAAACATCTTTGAAGATAAAAACATTCAAACAAGAATTCTGTCTCTCTGAGACGAGGATGAGGGAGTTTTTGAATTTTCTACACAGAAAGCAGGTGATCCCTACACAGGCGTTTTGCCAACAGAAAAAAGGACAACAAGATGAAGCCACTTCAGAAGTATTCTATATTTTAAAGTGTGTCACTCTCGTTTCGAGCACCAAACAGCTGTTAGAACAAAATATTTTGAAACAATAATAATTTGAATGTGGTCATGTTTAACAAGTTTGTATTATTCTTTTATCCTTCTGCCTGGAGAAAGTCATGGAAAAAAATAAAAACAAGAATAAGACCAGTCAAGCAACCAACATCAACAATGGCAGGAAGATGGATTTAAAAGTTTTAAAATTTTGAGACTTTAAGAGGGCACAAACTCATGCCCCGAAACAATTTCCAGAAGTCATACTTCAGATGATGAATATTGTGCAATAATAAGAAGTTTTTCTACTAACAGAAATGCTGAGAAATTGGTTAATCCCGAAAGGATTTGTTTTGACATTGTTGCCAGCTCCTTTGAAGTTGGTCGTTTTTGATGTTTGAAAAGTTTTTGTTTAAAAAATAAAACTTGGAAGATTATGTTTAGTAAGTTAAAAAACATAAATGTTATAAAAGAGGTCCAAATTTTCATATGTACAAAACCCTGTGAGTAACTAGTGGGCCATAAAAAGTAGTGAAATCTAAAAGTACGACAAAATACATTAAATTTACTAAGTAAGAGTAATATCGAAACAACTCCAAATTTAGGGAACATTTTTATTATCTTTATTGACTAAAATTTGGAGGGCTCATTGGTCAAGATATCGTAGCCTTTTAAATTGTGATTAATAAAAGAAAACTTGACAAGTAAACCCTTAACATGCTAGTCACTAATAATAATAACAATATTTTCCCTCATAAGCACTCTGCATTCTCGTATTTCTCGAGTCAGGTTTAGAATATAGAGAAGAAAATGAACAACCTTAGAAGTCCCATTCAACAACAATTTATTGGAAGTGCTGCATATAATTGGTAAGAATTTTAAGAAAGTGAGTGGATGTCACGCCCCTGCAGGAAAAATTTCAAATTGTTTCCATTCAATGCACCACAGGATCTACCGTTGTGCGAAGTTACAAAGCTCTAGGATGTCCGGTCGTGCTCCATAATATTGATGGTCTGTCAGTGAGTTAGTCAGTTATGGTTTAAGTGATTTTTGAAGTTCTATATCTCAGAAACCGCTAATGCTCAAGAGTTGAAATTTATTGACTCGCCCGGCGCACTGTGGTCCAAAATGACTTTTTTCGTTGCAAAAATCATAACTTTTGAACACGTGAAGCTATCGCAATAATTTTTTTTTTCCCTTAAATGTAATTTCCAAGGCTATACAAATTGTGAATTTTAAGAAAATTACTTTACAGGGTGTTTCAGAATAATTGGTTGATGTAAGATTTTCTTAGAAAAAGGAGTTAACAGAATAAAGTCTGAAAGTAAACCTTTTAAAAACAGTCCTAAATTCTTAAAACTTTGTAAAAAAAAAGTTTTTGACTATTCAAGTGAATTCATAACAACAGTGGATGCTTAAAGTAAACGCACCAATTTCAGAAATATTTTTTAAGGAGTATTATAAAACAGTATTTTTTCATGTTGTGGGGCATCAGTTTATTCTATAAACTGTTTGACTGATATATTTTATATGAAACAGTGTAGGAAAAAAGTAAACGGACGAAAAAAAAAATAAAAAAAAAAATAAAATAGAATATAAAATTTATATTAGAAAAATAAAATAGAATACATTATAAATATTTGTTTACAATTAACTACTATAGATCTAATTTTCAGAAAAAAAGTAACTCTTTTTCAGCTCTTTTTTTGATCTAACGTGTCTTAAAGATGAAACAAGTGGATCTGATGATATAGCTAGCATATTAAATAAATCTTCATTTTGTCGTTTCCGTGAGACTTTGCATGTACGAGTATTTGAGTATCGATATCGCTTGTAGTCTTTATTCCTTGATTCCTGTGCTTCTTCTGAAAGCTCCCCGATTGGCAAAATTTGATGTCTTATAAGTTCCCCTCCATGGTCCAAAATTTTGTGCAGAGTTGGTGTCAGGAGTTTGTAGCTGTATTTGGCTTTTAAAAGATCCGAAGTGGTTTTGGTATACTCGTTGAATTTATCTACATTAAAAGATTCTTTAGATGACAGCGCATTTAAAATAACTTGCAGTTTCTTTTTAAGATCCTTGTCTACTCGGGTTATAGCTGACGTAAGTTCTGGATTTTCAAAAAATCTATATATATCCATTGTCATAGTTTATATATATCTCCATAATGTATATGCACAAGGATTATTTTACCTGTGAAATTTAACTTAACAATATGGGGTATCGGAAGAAAATTATTATTCCTACCTGTTTTATTAGATCATAAAATACGAGTAATAATCCAAAATTAAATAATTCTTTCAACTTTGTATATGGAGTAGGCAATAAAGCTATTAATCCTTTTCTTTTGGCAAGTTAATCTATGTTTAGGTACTATTAGAATAAGATCAATAAATATTTACAATAATTTAAGTTAAGGGAAATTTATTCAAAGAGGGTCTTCAAAGTGGGCGGATTAAAGAAATTTAATGTTCAATAAAGTAATCAATAGTTTGTGTACAATATTTTATATTTATTTTTTTTAATAATAATTGGCATTTGTATAAAAAGGGGCGTAGAAGTGGGCGTTTTTTTTTTGTCAAAATCAAGATAGTAATAAAACGATTTTTAATTAAAAAGAAAATTTCACGTTCTCGACTATTTTAATAATTAAAATAATTGAAATTTTCCATAAGGGAATTTGCTTTTAAGACCAAAAGATCAGCAATGGGAACACGACTTTTTTTAAACAAATTACAATTTCTCTGAAGGTTGCAAATAGTTGCAGCTACAATTTTGCATATGGTTGAAGAAATAGTTAGGGTAAACTATCATGGTCAATTTTCTGCGCGAACTCGCGAGTATTTTTTTGTAGCTCTATTCAAACCGAAAAAATCTGCCAAAAAGGGTGTTTTTTGTTTAATTTATTAAAAATATTAAATATTTTTTTATTTTTTTTTTTAATTAAAATTTTGATTTACGCACAAATAATACAACTAGAATAAACTATAGAAAATTAATATTTTACATTTAATATGCCAAAATTTCAAATACGAAAACAAAGAAGTTAGTTTTTTCTGCTTTTTTTTAACTCTAGAACGAAATTGACCAACTTTGAAAAGCTCTATAAGTCAAACTAGTTAGCGGAAAATTTTTTTGTTTGCTGTTTTTGAAGCTCCGTTTATATTTCTATTAGAAATAAAAAACAAAACTTTAAAAATAAAACATCGAAAATAGTATTTTTGCCACGAAATTTTCCTTTTCGGACCACAGTGCGGCGCTGGAATCTTCTGATTAATCTATAAAAGTCCAAAATTCTCATTTTTAGGAAAAAAAACAGGAGGAAGACTATACTCTGTCCAACAAAAATTGTCAGTACAGGCCTTATGGGAGAGCTTTTTCTAAACCAGTGGCACCTGATGCACCCTCACTACAATGCGTTAGGAAAAATGCCACTAAAAAAAGAGCAAGCCACTGACTTTTCTAAAGGAATTGTTGTTGTAATTCTTTGCAAAAAGTTGTACATCCCAACATGACCGTCGTATCCCACTGCTGATGAGATACTGTCCAGAATCCAGATCAAGAGTGTCAAGTGTCACTCAATACGATCGTGCGCTCTTTATCTACATCAAAACAGAGTTACCATTATGATTCTCAATTGCAAGCAAGGAGCTTTTTCAGTGGGTTTTATTAAAGAGCTTTTGGGATTTGAAGCTTTTGAGAACACATTTTAAGAAGATGAGTATGTTGAGTGTCGTATTGCTTTTCAACTTAAAAAAAAAACGCGACTATTATATTACCGCTTGGCGTTGTGGGAAAATGTAAATTGAATATTGTTTTCAGTCGTTTTGAATCGGTAGACGGTAGCCCTACGCGTTTTTTACTCTCATTTGTGGCGATTTATAATGTAAACTACGGAATCCCTGTGAGAGCTTTAAAAGGCGACACACTTATGCATGGCAATGCAACCAGAATGAGAGACAAACGTCCTATCTTCCCTGTACTGACAATTTTTGTTGGACAGAGTATAGGTGCTCAAGAATGCTACAAGCTAAACGGCCAACCTATTGAAGTTATCAACAACCTGGGGGTGTGGTTAACACCTGGAGTAAGTATGGGGATACCTAAGCAAGATGAAGTCGGAAAAGATCAAAAATACTTTTTTAAAAAAGTACTCGGCTTACCAAACTTCACACCGAATTATATACTCACACTTGAATGCCAAATGAAGCCAATTACCAAAAATTCGATGCCCTTCAACATGAATTACTTAGAAAAGTTCTCAACTCTAATGGTTACAACAGACTACCCCAGTTCCTGGCAATAATAACAATTGATGGACAAATATTAAGCATTAATTAGAGCACAGCTTACAAGGTCCCATAGCATCTACCATCTACTAAATTTTGATGCCGGCATGTAATATGTCTGTGATGATGTTTTCAACGATCCGATGGATTTTCAAAGCACGAGCAGGCCTGATAAATCTCAATATGGTAGAACGCTATAGTATTAATGGCAGTTTGCCCAATTCTTAGAAATATACATATGCATGTACTTGGGAGGAGCCTCGATGGTCGAAAACGTGGTTGTTAGTTTACTGAATGGGTATTTTTTGAACGGAGAAATGAGCTGGGCACCCTTAGGCCCGGTGTAAATATAAGTTCTTTTAACGCACGGTATCGCAGCGACGCCGCCTTTGCGTCTTACAGTACTCACAAAAATAAATTGACTGGTGCACCCACACTTGCGATGAAGCTGCGGCATCGCGCGTCATTCTTGCGGGTAAAAAGACTTGCAGGTTTTCACGGGACCGCTGCGTCAACGCAAACGCGGTTGCGTCTTTCAATACATTGTTTGTTATTGAGCAGTACACATATGCGTGATTGAATCCAAATGATGCAAATCTATTGTCAAAATGAGTTTTTGTTAGTGCAAACGTTGCCCGCGTTGCGCTCATTTACAGTAGACCTGAAGGCCTTTCACAGTCGACTCTTCAACGTCTGGTGCCCAAATTTGAGACGACCGGTTCGGTAGTCAATCAGCCCGTATTTCAAAGGAACGTAAAATCGACCGAGATGGCGCGATATGTGAAAGTCTACAGCAGCACTTAAGGCAATCAATTCCCCGCCATGCACAAGAACTCGGCCTTTCGTAGACTTCAACTTGAACAATTTTGCGTCAGGCCTTGGACCTGCACCCGAACAGTACAAGATCCCACTGATCCAGACATTTGAAGATTAATAGTCTACGCCGCCGTATGTTCGCTGACTGGGCTTCGGAGCGTTTGGAACAGGACAAAATATTTTAGCCGAAAAGTCAACTTTAGCCACGAGGCTCAGATTTATACAAATGGTTGTGTTAATAAGTGAACCACACAAGGTTCACAATGCATCCTCAAAAATAATTCGTTTGGTGTGGATTTTGGGCCGGTGGTGGCGTCATTGGTCCATACTTATTCCAGAACGACATTGGTCACCTTCAATGGCGAGAGCTACAGACCGATGATGATAAATAATTTCTTATAGCCTAAACTGAACCATACGAAACTAGACAACATCTGGTTACAGCACGATGGTACTACGTACCACACAGTTGACGGCACGATTGGCATTCTGCATGAACGATTAAGAGCAGGGTTGCGAATTTTTGAATAAAAAAAACCATAAGTCATAAGTCTGTAGATGATTTGTGATTTAAAAAAAATCTAATTCATAAGATAGTTAGTGACTTATGATTTAAAAAAAATTAATTCATAAGCTACTAAGTGACTTATGAATTAAAAAAAATTTAATTTATAAGCTAGTTGGTAAATTCTGCTTGTTTTCACTACATTATTATTTAATTATTAACAAAAGTATATTTTTCAAAGTTTTTTGTGTCATAAAATTATCATGCTAGCTTATAAATTTTCCAATTAATAATTTTTTAATCAGAATTTATCGATTAGCTTATGAATTAAATTTTTTTTAATAAATTCATAAGTCACTAGGTATCTTTTGAATAAAATTTTTTTAATTCATAAGTCACTTGGTAGGTTGTGTATTATTTTTTTTTTTAATTCATAAGTCACTTATTTTCTCATGACTTAAATTTTTTAAATTCATAAGTCACTTAGTAGGTTCTGAATAATTTTTTTTATTTCACAAGTCACCAACTGACTTATGAATTAATTTTTTTTAATTCATAAGTCAGTAACTAGCTGCTGAATTACATTGTTCTTAATTCATAAGTCACCCACTAGCTTGTGAATTAAAGCCAAGCTTAAGCTAAAAATTGACTTAAGCTTTTGCAACCCTGTTTAAGAGTAATTTTAACTCTTACAGAAGTGACGTGAATTCATTAACAAGGTCATGCGATTTCACACCGGATCTATGAATTGAAAATTGGACCGGTCGAATCCGTGCCACCGGGAGAGGCCGAGGTGGGTATTTAAACAATGTAATAGTCCATACTTAATGACATATGTACATGGGCCTTTCAAATGAAAGATAAAGTTTTCTCTTGCCGAAAAGAACAATTACTACAAAACAAATAAGAAAAAATATTTTGGAAAATGACGATAATAGCTCCAATAATATTGATAACATTTGTTCTGCATCTCTTACGCCTTTCGGTCCAAAACAATTTTACTTGTACCAATCCTTTTTTTTGTTTTTGAGTATTTTTTTTTAATTTGTATACACTCTAGAGATTAAAACTAACGTTATAATACTAAGTTGTAACACCGTTTAAGGTTAAGTGGATTTAATAGAAGTTGTCGATGCCTATTGGCTTTGAAAGCTTGTACATCACCAAAAATCGAAAAGGGCAAAGCTTTTCACATTCTATTCATACGGCTAAGGAAAGAACCTCTATATTTTACAGTAGTTCCGAAGTTAAGCTTAAGGCTCAATAGTAAATCTATGATCCTTCATAGCTAGACGAGTACTACTTTGGATTTTTTTAAGGGAAGGAATGCAACTGCCTATATCAATTGAAAATTGTTGATAACAAAAACTATAATATAACAATGAGAGACGGGAGATGTTATGGCGGTGTTCAAGCAAAACAAAGGTTTCCGTACTGGATATGTGTCTTAAAAATCTTAGGGCTGTGTTCTGGATTCTATCCAACATGTTTTAATGTGTTATGGGCGAACAGCCCAGATAAGAGAGATAAACTCAAGTTTTGGCTGGATGTATGCCTAAAAGATGGTAACCAGATCAAAAGGGGTAGCAAATTTCTTGCCTCTTTTAAGGAAACATAATTATTATTTCTCTGCATTTTTGGTTACTTCGAAAATTTGGTCATTCTACAAGAGATCACAATTTACACACTCACCGACTGTGGGAAGTTTCAGTTTCTTTTTGCAAGTGTCATTCATGGGTAGTAGCATCGGTGGTATATATGGCTCGACCGACAGAAGACTTTGTGTTTTCAAGGCATTGAATTACACGCGATAATTGGTACCCCATTGTATAATGCTATCGAGATCGGAATCTAATGAGCTAAGAATAATACTGCCGTTTCAGTTCGCCTGAGAAGAACACGGTTGTGATACTGAAAACAAATATGAAAAGCTAAGGGTGCGTTTGTCAGCGAAACAGTGAAGTGGATTTGAAGTTTCAGACCAGAGATCATTTATGCATATAAGGAAATGTGTCGGACACAAATAGGAGCCTTGGAGCATAACAACATTTATTTTATGAACATCAGACTTTAAACCATCCAGAACAACTCTAATTGAAAGGTCAAAAATATAATTTCTAATCTAACGAAGAAGGGACACATCGAAACCAAATGCCCACATTTTCGATAAAAGACCTTCGTGCTAGACTCTATAAAATGCTATTGAAATATTAAGTGCAATTACCTTTGTTTCTCAAAAATGATGTAAGGATTTTTTCCAATGTTCGGTGTGATATACTGTCAGATCACCAGTGGACCTATTGCTACGAATGCCGTAGTGCCGGTCATTGAAGACCGTTCAGCTAATTGTTAATCAGCGTTTTCATGACCTTGGACGGACGTTAGTTCAATAGGTCAGTAATTTGAGGGGAGACATTTTTAGGGTCCAGCTGGACAAATGCCGTTTAACATCTACTCGGAAATATATCCAAGGAGTATGACAGATGGAAAAGCTTTCGCAATGGTCTTGCCTTACTAGCGTAGATGAACATCTCTCTAGAACTAAAGGTAATACTTAATATGCACCAGTGGATCTGTGTATTGGCTATCAATGAAAAAGGTGATATCAGCTTGTGGTATTGCCATCATAGAGACTTGTCTAGCAGCTATCTTCACTGCCAGGACCTTGGCTTGAAAAACGCTGCTCTAATCAGGAAGTATGAATGAGCTGGCTAGTCGAAGGGTTTTTGAAAAGAACCCTGCACCAACACCAGTTTCCATCTTGGAACCTTCGGTATATATTGCTATCATCAATTCGCAGATAGATGGCTCGTTGATTTGCCAGTTCTCTCTGCTAGGAAAGGCGATCTTCAACGGCCAGCTTGTAAAAGTCTAAACGGGGTGTTATGTAGTCAGTATATACCCTATTTCCCGTGTTTTTCTGTATAATCTGCGCATGACCTTTGGCACTATGTCTCCAGCTACAAGTTTGGCTGAGTTGAAGTGCGCTATTGGCTGCCGATTTTTGTACAAATAATTCTACTGCCCTGCAAGTTAATAAGCTTCTTCTTGTGATCAGCTGACAAGAGGAGTGTTATAGTGAACCGATGACTAAGAGGAGTTTTTAATATTTTTACAAAAGACCAACAATTTGTACTACCTTTGGGAGATTTTGGTCATGTAAGAACTTAAATCTTTGAATATGTGCATTGCTAAGATGGATTCATTCCAATCTCTTGAAAACCGTCAGCCTTGTTGTATCGCTTCTTTCACAAGAAATGTGCACTCAAAGTAGCCAGTTGCATTACTCCCCTGAATCAGTTCACACGTGAGACTTGTTAAACTAGGAATGCTCACCAGTTCACCCTCGAGTCTAATTTTGGACGTACCGTCAAATGCATGATTTTCGAGTTTCGAAGAAGTTGCTTAAGCCGTACCAATTGGCTTTCTGATATTGCCAAACGGTTATTTTTGGATTTTTTTTCTTTAACTGAGTTGGTGGAGCATGAGAAATTTACTGATATGATGCAGTGGTCCTAATTTTTCTAATACACTAATACTATGTATATTTATTAGGATCAGATGTGAGAAACACATCAGGCGTATTTGTGTAAAAACCTTCAATATCAGATATTCGGGTTAGTTGACCCACAAGCTTGGTTAAATGGCTTAACTCAACGAAAATCTCTACATACCTACCTTCTTTCGCGTGTCGTTTAGCCAGAATGTCGAAGTCAAGAAGAATAACCAACAGTGAAATTGCCCGTAATAGCGATTTTAGTGCGAGGAAAATGGGTAACGTTTCTTATATGGCTCATCAAATTCGTTAGAAGGCAAATTGCTATTATCAGAACTCGGACTCCTATAGATATATAAGCGTGGGAATATGCTTACTGACAGCAATTTTAAGCCATATAAAATTAATTATCATCGTTAACGTTAAAGTTAAATTAAATTATTTTTTATTGAAAGTTCGATACCTTAAAAATCTCAGCTCTGCACAAAATTGAATCTCCCTTTTATTATCATTTCTAAATTGGATAAAAGCCTTGAATCGAAAGGCGACCTAAAATTTGAATATTAATATTTTCTCTAACAAAATAGTTGTATATTTGTCTGGATGGATGATTTCAAGAGAGTTCTGAGCTTAGAGAAAACCTCAATTAAAATTTTTTCTCATTCCAGATTCAAATTTATGGATTCAACAAAGAACTGTATCACAATATGTCCGAAGCGCAACATAAGTCACAAGGTATCGTTGGCCTGTCACTGATGGTGCAAATAGGCGAAACACCAAATCCTGAGCTTAGAATTATAACAAGTACCTTTAACAAGGTGCTATTTAGAGGTAAGTTAGTGTTGTCTTGTTTTTTCGTTCCCTAAACTCACCATGTTTAATTTATCTTCTTAATTTATCATATCCTTTTTATTCAAATTTGTAGAGTTTTCTCCCTTTTGCACCGGCTGTTACATAAAATTGCTGCTTTTCTACATCTCTATTTTTATTAGAAGGTGGAAGTACGAGTATTTTTACCAACCATTCACCTTACTTATTATGTAAAGCTGATTGTATCTAGTTCTTACTTCTTCCATAAGACATTCAAACTTGCAAAGAAATACTCAGAAGAATCCTTAATTTAGGTAACAGCAGTATTAGATGGCTTTACCACACGTTCCTTGGCTATATCCGCTGATATTACCAAAACTACGAAGTCTTCTTCGTTTTGATCCCAGGACTTCTTTCCAACCAGATAAAATGTGTTGGTTTTTTTTTTTTGCGAAACCTTTCCTGTAAGGTATGAAGTTTGAAGGGAAGTTGTGCAAGAGTGTTGGCTTAACCGGAAAGAAGCTACTACCTGTGGGGTGGGGGGGTTGCTGATGACGGAAAAAAGCCAATCATAAAAGAGTTAGCAAAAAAAAACACGATTTTTTTTGTTTATTTTTCTTTCACTTTTTCTTCCTTTCGTTCGTTCATAATGAAGCCTTAAAATCTACCCTCTACTTCATGTCAGAAGGAAGTGGCTTACATTTTTCTATTGGCTTCGTTTTATTTTTGTTTTCCGGTTTATTGTGTTGGGCAACAACTTCGTTGGCAGAAACACTTTCAAAATAATTTCATCATCGAAATACGAGTACACTCTTAAAGGTGTTTCCAGACAAAAAGAAACATTTCAAAAACATGTACGAATGAATGAATGATGTTCTACAAGCTACATGCACAGAATGTCCGTGTTTTGCTATTGTGAATATATATAAAAAAAAATTGTCAAGGAAACCCTTAAAAAATTGGTAATAGGAAAGTCTTTAGCAAATTATAAATTAAAATAAATTAATATAAGAAATCAAATGGAGAATTTGTCAACAACGTTTTTTTAAGCTATTAAGTCTCAAAAACGTGTCACTATTTTTAATTTTTTGAAATTGAGAATGTTTCTATTAAAGCTTAATTTACTAAAAAATATTTTCCGGGAAAAAAGATGATTAAAGGTACTGCCTATCAAAGTACTCGAACTTTTTAGCAGTATTCTTGCATTCCCCTCAATTTTCCATACCCTCTAAGTCGAACTCCTTCTAAGTCAAAGTTCCCTCTAACTCGAACACATTCTCTTGATTATTGACCTATTTTCTTTCCCTCTACGTCGATTTTTTTTTCTTTTGCCGAAAAAGGGGTTATGACTACCCTTATAATGTTAAATACACAGTGCGAGCAATTAGGAAATTAGGATAGGATTAGAAAAGAGATACTGATGCACATTGGTTTTGAATGTCTGAACATTGAAATGAGTGGGAAATACTGAGCCAGGTAAAGCATTCCACATTCTTGTAGTGGGACTAAAAAAAGAATCTCTGATGTATTTGACAGAACGTCAGAAGTTGGGCACAAGGGTAAACTGATGGGCATTCCTAGAAGTACGGGTATTACGGTTGAATTGTTTAAGGGGAGGAATGCAACTGGCTATTTCACTAGAGCACTGTTTATGAAAATAGCGGTAAAATAATGATAGACATGAAACATTGCGGCGGTGCTCGAGAGATATATACATTATACAAGTGTTTCAGTTAGACAACGGTCGCCTATCATTTTTATAGCTCTCTTTTGAATTCTGTCCAAGAGACTCAAGTGGGTTTTTGGAGCACCTGCCCATAAATGGGAATTATACTCGAGCTTCGGAAGAATAAAGGCTTTATATATTGCAACCAGATCAGAAGGGGTAAAATACTTCTTGCATCGGCGGAGAAAACCTAAAAACTTAGCAGCGTTTTTGACAACGTCAAATATGTGATCACTCCACAAAAGATGGTCTGTGATGCACATACCTAGAATTGAAAGCTGATCAGTCTCCTTCATGCAAGTGCCGTTCATAGAAAGTGGCATTAGGGGAGGGTTGCGCTTTAACGATAGTAAACAGCATTAAGTTTTTGAAGCGTTAAATTCTATACGGTTTTTGATTCCCCATTGGACAATGCTGTCAAGATCAAAATTTATTTTATTTATTTTATTTATTTTATTTATTTTATTTATTTTATTTATTTTATTTATTTTATTTATTTTGTTTATTTTATTTATTTTATTTGTTATTTAATACAATAAATCATTAAAAAAAACTCTCCCTAACTCGAATTTTTCCAAAACTCCCCCTAACTCGAACTAGTTTTGATATCCCGTGAAAGTTCGACTTAGAGGGAGTCGACTGTATATGCAAAATTTGTCACGGACGACGCCTGTAGTTTTTGTAGGAATGAAAAACTTTAGATCTGCTTTTGGATTAGATTATGTAACGTATAGCTGATGCCTTAATTTTTGTTCATAAAGTCGAGAAAATGATATCGGCTACGTGACCAGTGCTAGAATTGATGACAACATGGGTTCGATTTATGTTATTTCCCATCACCCAAAACTTCCGGCGATAGGTACTCTTTTGGATATCTGCAAAAATATTTTTTTTTTGGGGGGTGGAATATCTCTTGTCATGAAAAGCCGTTAGCTCCCCTCCATTTCTGCTTATATGCATACAGGAATGGGTCAGAGTTGTAAGTCCCTAGGCTTAGGCTTTTTTATGAGCCATTATGGCTTCTAATTTATAAACTTTTAGTCTTTCTGAGGACTCCAAGGTTCTTGGGCTTGTTGACATAGACATCCACCATCCTAAGAAGTTAAATCGGGCGATGTTGGACGGCCGTGCAAAACACCAAAACTAGAGATTATGGGACCCTGGAATGCAGCTCTCAGAATTTCGGTTGTGGCTCTTGTAGTTTGCGCCATTACTCCGACCTATTGAAACCAGATGCTATCAAATCCCAATTCATCGAATTGAGAAAGGACAACATTGTTGAGCACTGCTCGTAGCGCTTATTGTCCAGATTTGTCGTTTCCGAAGAAACAGCTAATAGATGATTGTACTGCCTGTCCTTTTTTATGAAAAATCTTCAAGTCTTTCACCAAAATTCTGGAAAAAAGACCAACGATTGATGACACGATGAGTGGCACGTCATCTGGTGGGTACGCCATTGTTCTTAGCTATACATCTTTAGCCACAGCTGCGATGTTCTCAGCAGCCGTCTGGTCGGCGAGATTCTACAGCATCTTTGCTGTCCCATACTCTTCTTGGCGAGAGGCTAAGCTTCGTAATTAAAACCCAACGGCTGTAGGACAACCGGTAAATATGCTATACCACCGATTAATTATTTCGCAAGAAAATCGTTACAATTACGAGTAATCTGCGTTCTTTAGAAGTACATATATCGATTCGTGTTTAAATTGTATCCGTTAGCTACACAAATGTCAGAGTAGAATTGACATTTGCAGAAATTTGCAAAAGTGACCACCATATTGTATTTGACTTACTCGAAAATGATTTATTGGATTTTGATGAAAATTTTTTAACCAGAAGGTTCAAGGACGTATAAAATGCTTTGTTAACCGAAGTGGGTATTTATATGATAACATACTCGCAATAGGCTGCAAAGCTTTAGGTACTATCATATGAATATTGAAAGTTTGAATGTTACAACAAGCGCTTCTTGGATTTTTATAATTTATTTTGGATATATATTTATTGGATCCACCATGTCCTATTACGGTTCCGATCAGACACAGTCCTACTGAACCAAAATCCGTCTTGTGGGAGGACGTCTCGATCATAAGGAAGCCATCTATGACGTGATAGAACCACCCTTCTATCCTGAACCAGCCCTAGACTATCTAAGAAGAGGAATGCATGAAGTGGGATAAAGCCTCTTAGACGCACACTCTCGTCGTATTCTTCGTTAGGCTAGTAAGCTCAACAAAATAAAGACTCTTGTAATGTGACCCTAAATCAGTTTTAACAAAAGATTATCAATTCTTTTTATTTTGGCTCCGGTACAGAGAACCTGGTTGGAATAAAGAATGTTTGTACTCCCACTCTGGTCTTCTGTGTAATCCAAGCCAAACATCGGTCAGATAATGGTCATGTAGCTATCAAACTAGCTGCTGTAGAACAACGGTTTCGTCAGGGTAATCGCTTCCAAATACTGATCCAACCAGGTGCCAATGTACCTTTCTACACTTTTACTTGCAAGGGTCTGTTCATATGGCCATACGATCGCTAGCTCGCACCAGTTCTTTTTCGTATCGCTTGGAGCTCCATGTAACAGAGTCCTAAACAGAATTGTTTCAGATTTCTGAAATCTTGATTCTGAACTTCCAGTAACTTCGCATTATCTCTGCATCTTGCCGAAATCACGCTTCAAAAGAATTCTGATGACATCGACTTTTTGAGTTGTTCTGTATACGTAATTTCCGGAGTTAGACTATCATATCACTGGTGTAAGTGTAAATGCTGAATAGAACCGTTGAGTTGACTGCACCCTCCTGAAGACCATTCTTAATATCGAAGATTGCGGTGGAAGTTACATCGTCACTTTTTACGACAAACTTTTTACCATTGAGCATGTCATAAAGCATATAATAGTGGTTTACTTATGCCGAGGTCAGATTTAGGTAGAGACCCTCTAACCATACGGTGTCGAAAGTCTTCTCCAAATGAACCAGACAAGCAACAATGAACTGCCTATTGGTACGAATGGCTGTCCTTGCATCCGTTTGTTTGTTGAAAATATTGAGGGGTGTTAGATGGAACAGAAAAGTGCAGCAGAAGGTGTCTTGAGGAGTACTCTACCCATATAGGTAATAGGTACCTACAAGCTGAACGTTGGACCTTGCTTAGGTTCATTTTATGAATAATAAAGTTTACAATAGTTACCAACCCTTCCAAAGGTTCTTCAACTAACACATAATCTTTAACAATCTACTTTCAGGATTCTCAACACCAATTAGACACATTTCAATACGCTCCCTGCTGCCAAATACAGATCATTTTATAACCTATGAGGGGTCAACTACACATCCTGGCTGTTGGGAGAGCACAGTGTGGATAATTGTGAATAAACCAATTTACATAACAAAACAAGAGGTAATCTTAAATAAATATTATTTTAATTTTAAAATTATTAAAAATGCAAAATTCCCTGAAAATTAATTTAAATGACAAATGACAACTAATTTCTCTCTTCGATTCATTAATATTTTAATTACGTTAAACAAACAATGTTCAATAGTATAGTTTCAAACACAAAAATCAATTAGGTTAATATGAATAATTATATGAATAATAATGAAGAACGAATTTTGATTCAGTTAAACAAAATAATAAAAAAAGAAACTTGCTCTACATTGAAATATGTAGTTCAACTCTTGTTTTTTGGTTCATTTAACATACAATTTTTTTAATGAGTAAACAACAACTATAAATAATTGATGGATTGTTTAGTGAAATTGAAATATCATATTTTCAACTAGAGTAATTTGTAGGTTTTTTTTCTTAATAATACAAACTCTATAATAATTATATTACTGAAATAATTTAGAACAATTTAATTGGACTTTTTTAATTGATGATTGATTCAAAATAGCAGATTTATTTCAGTAGTATATAGAGTTTGTGGTATAAAAAATCTTATTATATTGTATTATCTGTATGTCTGTACCTCGATCTTCAGCGTTAACTACTGAAGGTATTTTCTTCAAACTGGATACTTAAGGGTCTTCTGTGATTCCCTAGAAGAGAAATTGAAATTTTTGTTTAGCTCCAAGACTAACGGTACCTCCCATACACCCGTAGTGCAAAATGTTATTTATATCGAAAATGGCTCTAACGATTTTGATAAAAGGTTCCTGTCGCAGAAGTTTTTTTTCCAATTTCTCAATAACGGCTCTAACCAATTTTACCAAAATTTTTAAACTGGAGCTCCCCTAAATTTTAAATATAGGTAATATTGTATATATAATTATTTGAAAACATATTCTGGGTTTTTTAAAATAAAATTCCAATTTCTTCGAAATCGTATAACCAACTGACTCATTTTTTGCAATAATCAAAACAGTACAAACTCGATTTACGCAACAAATAGAAATTAAGGCAATTGCAATAATCGAGGTTGTTGCACTTGCTGGGTTATAGTTTTTTAAATACAAAATTAAAGTTGTAATGGCTTATTACTTGCGACTTATATGTACATACATACACGATTAAAAATCCTGGCGTTAAATTTAATTTTTTATGGGTTGTATATATGACCAGTCCAAAATGGTATTTAAATGTAATGCTTTGAATATATTTGATTTTCAAACTCAATAGAAGACATATTGAATTTCAATACCGTTTTGTATTAAAAAACAAGTTCGTATTATTAAATAGTAACACACATAAGTATTAGTATTTAAACCAAAAAAATAAAATTCAACACTTCTTGTATTGGTTTTAAATGCATTTATATTAGAATTTAATACACATATATTTTTTCATTAATTGAATATTTTGTTTACTCGTTTTAAGCCCAAAGAGAGTTTAAATGTAATACAAGATTATTCAATCTTAATACTATTTAAGGTTTCATTGGATTACTTTTGAACCCACATAGTATTGAAAATTAATAGCAGATACTCAGCTCCCGCCGTCACTAACGCCCTTCGAGAAGAATCCTTTAGCGTAGATACTCATCCAAAATGTATGCTGCTGTGTGCTTGTTTTTATAAGTGCTTTTAATCCCTGTAAAATTAGGAAAAATTTATTTATATAGGTACATTAAATTTACTATTGAAAAAGTTACTTACTTCTTTGTATAAAAGAAGAGAGCTCCCAATTGCTGCTTCTTGTTTTTTTTTTTTCAAATTTTCACTTATTTGATTAGGAGGCTCTCCATCAGCAGTGTCAAGAACCACAAGAAAGCAGGCACAGCCTGAATACTGCCGCACTAATCGCACAAGGAATCCACTGGAATCAGCACACCGCACAGTGCGGCCGATGGCCCCTTTTTGCGGCCAAAAGTCGAAAAACGTAGAGAACGATGCACAAATTGGTATATAAGGGTTTTTTGGGTCGCTGATTACGAATCTGTTATCAGAATCAGCAAATTCAAAATGGCCGACCTAATATGGCGTCATGTCATACGAAAAAACTTAAAAATGAAACTTTGATAGTTGGTTAAAAAATTTTGTTTTGATATTATTAGGGCATGTACTTGAAAATTTATTAAAAATGAACAAATTCAAAATGGTGGAATGCTATATGGCAATATTACTCGTATATAACAAAAAAAAATGGAAAAATTTTTTTTTATAATTTTTATTGAAATCGAACACAGTAATTTATAAATCATAAATTTAGAAATACAAAATGCAATATGAGCAAACAATAGGTATATAAGTTAATCCGATATTTACATGAAAAATGTTTCATTGCCAATCTCGTAACAGTTACAATCATCTATACATCTGTATCTGTTTCAGAAGCGGAAGAGCTGTCAAAAGATTGTTGTTCATCTTCTGTTTGATTATTATTTACAGGTGGAGGTGCTAACATATTTATACAGTCTTTAGACAAAGATATAAGTGGTTTTAGAGGTAATTCCCAACAACTATATATTAATGGATCGGATGCGATTAGGAATCTTTCAAAAACATCCTCCATTGTCTTTTGACGATAATGGTTTCTTGCGAAATTAGCTTGATAGATTTAAAAAAATTATTACATGCTTCTTGTGCATCTTCCGACAATTGACAGATAGGTAACACTGAATATTTAATTATTTCGGGGCCATGAATTAAAAGTTTGTGAACTAACGTGGGCATACAATACTAGGGATATTGTTGTAAGTTAAGGTACTAGTACGGTCTAGAAGGCCAAACAACGCACGATTTTTGGGAATTTTTTTCTCGGAAACTTTATTAGATAATAACATAATTTTTTTTTTAAATAATAAATACATGCGTCGAAAGTACAAGGAAATTTTTTTTGTCTTAATTTTCTAATTGTGGCCGAATTATAGAGGGCGCAAACGTTGACTCTTCAAAAAACACATTGTCCCATTGCGGACAGTTAATCTCCGGATCTACTGAACCGATTTTCAAAAAACTTTTTGCAACTTGATTGTTTTTATGTTTTCTAAGATAATTTACCACAATTTGACCAAAAAGTTATGAACGATAAAAATGGCGACCCAAAAATGGCCATACAAATTAAAAAAAAAATTATTTTTTAATTTTTTCAAAGCTTGACATTTTTTGTTTTTTTTTTTACTTTTAAAACAAATTTTGGTAAATTGTCTCGTAAAAGACCTTTCTTAAAATAACCCAATTTGTTTTTTTTTGTTTCAGTCCAGCCAATCCTGAGATTAACTGGCCGCAATGGAACAATGTATTTTTTGATGAGTCGACGCTTGCGCCCTCTATAATTCGGCCAAAATTCAAAAATTTCAACAAATTTGTATTCTTGACGCATGTATTCATTATTTAAAAAAAAAAAGTATGTTATTATCTAATAAAGTTTCCGAGAAAAAAATTCCCAAAAATCGTGCGTTGTTTGGCGTTCTATACACCGTACTAGTACCTTAATGCACAAAAAAACTCAACGGGCAGCTACGGGCAGCTGAATTATTTTATTTTATTTGGTACACAATACTTTTATTAACTATCTCAAATAGATTTGAGAACAAGAAACAGCAAGAAAAAAAAGTTTTCACTCAAACAAATATATTTTTATTTTTTTTTTAAGTAAATAAATAGTGTTGACATATCGCTGTCTAACAATGTACTATTTAGGAATTTTTATTCAGAAATTCTTGAACTTATTTTACGCACTTGCAGCTGTTGAATCCATTTTATTGCAATAGATTTGCTTGAAAATAAAAACTTTTACACGTGTTTTAATGGAAGTGTCCATTAGCATATCTTAACGACGCGTGACTACGTTAACTTAGCAGCCACATTCAAGCTAAGATTATGGGGTGGATTTACGGCAAGACATTCTACTACGAACATTTTTCGTCTCCCAGGGGTCTCCTTTAGACAGCCTGATTACAAAAAACCCCTAACTCAAAACTTTTATTTTGGACTTTTGACCGCAAAAAGATGCCATCGGCCGCACTGTGCACCGTCTCGATCTTTCAATTTAAATCCGTTCACCAGTTCTGGCAAACAAAAACAAATTTTAAATAAATTAGCACGGCTTGCACTCTCCAGGAAATAAATATATGGCACTTAAACTTGCTATTTATTACTTACTTGAAAGAAGGATATCTTCATTTGAAACAATTAAGGATTCAGATGATTCATGCGTCTGATTTTTAAATGATTGTATTTTTTCCACGTTTTTCACTTTAATGTAAATTCAACAAAATTTTCCATCAGCAACTCCATACTCAATATTAAAATCAATACCTACATTATGTATTAAAATCATGTAGGTATTTATGTGTTCAAAATTAATACCTCGATATTCAATTCAAGTACGAGTTAAAAAGTATTTCTTGAGCATTGAGTCGAGAGTTTCGGGCTAAATGCGAAATGTATTGAATTTTAATACAATCAAATAATTAATTTCAATACATTATTTTATTATGGCCACTTTTAACCAGATATTATACTAAAATCAAATAACAAATTAATGAAATATAAGTTTTCAATAATAATGGTAATAGATTATAATATAGAAATATTATATTTTAATATTTGAAGATTAAATTTTAATGGAAAAGTATTAAAAAAAACATTTTAGTGGGATATGTACTGAGTTTTAATACCAAATTATTACAAAAACTGTTTAATAAAGTTGGAATATTAAAAAAAATTATTCATGTATTGCATACGGCTGTAATACGAGGGCCGTAATAAAAAACATGTAGGTATTATAAGCCAAATTATGCATTCAAAAAAAATCGAACTCGAGATTTTGATCAAAGTTGACATTACGATGATAGCGAAGACCAAAAAAGTGGGTCTCGCAATTCTGTCTGTCTGTCTGTCTGTCGGTTCGACTACAACTTAAACGTCTCGGCCGGTCTTATTCAAACTTGGTAGATATGGGTTTTGATTTTTTCGTCCCACACGTTAATAATAAACAACGGTACCTGCCATACGAATTTTTTTCGAAATTTTATAAATATTTTTTTTTTTCTCAAAAGCTGTCCAACAGATTTTAAAAAAAAAATCAAAAAATTTAATTTATTTAAAGCTAGGTAAATTATAAGATGTAAGAAAAAAAAATAATTTTACCTAAAAATAACGGTACCCTCCATACAAATGTTAAAAAATGGTTTTCGAAAATCGTATTTTTATCAAAACCGTTTTCGAGGATTTTGCAAAATTTTTTTTCCTTTGATTAATTCTAACCATCTATAATAAAATAAAAAAAAATTAAATCAAGATATTACTTACTGTACCTACCATAGAACTATTTTTTCAAATTAAGAATTTCTCATTATCGACAAAACGGATTTTAATGAAATTTTTTATAGAGAAGCTTCTAAAAAATTTAAAAACTATTGCATTTTAAAACTTAAAAAAAAATAATTTTTGAGTTTTTGAAAAAAAAAAAATCTATTTTTTATTTTTGGAAAATTCGATATCTCAGAAACGGCTCAATATTTTTGTTTGTAAATTTAATTTTTATTTATAAAATAATAAAAACTTTAAATTGGTTTACCAAAATTTTTTCTTATAAACGTTTTAAAAATTTTGTATATACGAGTAAATGCTTATTTTCTTAAGAAACCAGTACAGACTTATAATTTTTGTTCTTGCATAATCTAGTTTTTGCTTGAATCACATGGCATCCTGTTTTTAGCTCCAACTACTAAAGGAGTTGTTTAAGTCTATTAAAATTGAATTTTATGCTTATGAATAATTGTTCTCTAATATCATTCATTTCTTAAACTCTTAGTCGTTTACATAAGAGCAAGTTCGTGCGACCCAGTCGTGCATTTTATTTTTTTTAGAGATAACGAAAATGTTATAAAAAAACATTATTGAAACCAAACAAATCGTTTTTGTTGGTTTGATATTTTGATTTTAATTAACAATGCATAAAAACAAGAAACACAGTGTTGCAAAAATCGAGGAGTTGCGCGAATCGAGGGTTGCGTTAAACGAATACTTGGTTGGAGTAGCCTTTCGTCTCAATTGGAGTATAAACTATTTGGTTGAAATAGCCAATACAATCGGGTCGTTTTGACAACTCACATACTTTGGTTATGCAACTGCTCGTTTTTTTTATGTGTACGTACTCAACTAAAGTAGTTAATCTACTTTATTTATTTAACCTTATTTCTTAATTGCATCAGCTGATCTACACGGCTGGGGTTACTTATCTATTCGATTGCTGTGGCCAACTTACTTAAATGGATTTGCCAACTCTGTTGAAGAAGCTTATATACTCTTTGGAAGCAGCTTATCTTTTCTGTTGGGTTATCTACTCTGTTGGCTTATCTACTCAGTTGTGGAAGCTAATCTGCTCTGTTGATTTATTTAACCAAATTACGCAATTGGAGAAATTTATCTTATTTCATTACTCTTTTGCTTGTGAACACCATTGGTATAATGCAAATTTCATCTTCCATTATTACATTCATGGTAAAAAGTAAATGACAATTTTGAAAGTGCAAAAGAATTTTTTTTTAAATATCATGATTTGTGACTCATTAAATTTCTAGAATATACAATTTAGTTTAATTCATAGGAAAAGATTGTATAATATTGAATAGGAAATTTGTTGAATGAACTTAATGTACATATTATACCTATTAAATTTCATCGAGTTGAAAAACTTAAACTAAAAAAAAAACAATTTTTTTTTGCGAAATTCATTTTTTTTTTGAATTGTGAATATTAAACGATTCAATTCCAAATATCTATATATTGAAGAACTGATTCTTTAATTCAAACGTACATTTTGAACTTATGAATTCAAGTAGGACTTTAATTCAAAAAGGAGTTTCAGCTTGTACAACGCTGGATTAGTGCAAAAAAAATCTTGCAGGTGATGGCCGACTTTCTGAGAAAATATCAAAATATTCATAAAAACATATTGGCAACACTGAACATGATCATATGTTCTATTAGAAAAGAAATTAAATAAATTTATGGAAAAATGTTCCGAAAAAAACTCAATATGATATTTTTTTTTTCGTATTAGGAATGAGTTTCATGATTATACTTAAGTAGAAAAGTCATGTGAAAATTGTAAATTCAAAAATTTCATGAGGTTACAGCTAGATAATTATTGAAAAAAGCAAAGTTACATACATTATGATCTCGAATGACTAAGGTCCAAATTCGTATACCCAAATTTTCTTATTTAAAACAGCATACCTTATTTATTTCAATAGTGTGAATTAACAGATGTTTTTTCTATTTCAGTTGTATCAGCTTAGGCGGCTTATGCAAGGGTCGGAAAATACTCCAAAAGCCCCATTAGGCAATAATGCGAGACCCGTGCAAGGGTTGCACCATAGAACAATAAGAACTAATATAGATTTTAAGAAATCAAAGGTAAGTTTTCTCCGGATATTCTTTAACATTTATCCATAGTAATTATTGAAAAGAATGGCGCAAAATTTTAAACATTCAGTTCACTTATGTTCTATTAATTCAAAGAATTTAACTAGCTATTATTTTTAAGTACACATATGTATAAACTTCAGCTGAACTCGTCCAATTATCCAATTATCGTTTAAAGCTAGTTTTATACAAAAAAGGAATCATAACCAAAAGATTGGTTTGGATTGATTAAGACCTTCTCTGAATGGTCGTCAATGATTATAGAAAAGCTTGAACGGTTATAGGCTTAGGGAAAGAAAAACAGAACTGTAAAATAAAAATTAATGTCGATTCGTTAAAAATCACGAATTCGTTAAATTAACGTGTCTATTACTTTCAAATAATCCCATTACCATTTCTGGGCCTCCTGATGGGTATTCCCCTGAAGTTCAGTTTGATATTACTTGCGTGGAAAGTACATACCTAATGTACGTTGTGGAAAGTATTTTGTCTGTTAAGTCACACGCTGTAGGGACTGACGACATTCATCCTATGTTCATCAAGTCAATTTTTTCTGTTATCTTGCGTTACATCAGGACACGCCTGTCATTAATATGGTATTAAATCCATTTTAATGACAGACTTATCTCCATGTCAATGGAAGCTAGCCAAAATCTTACCTATTCTGAGAAACGTGAGTGGAAATGAATTTCGACCGGTTTTTGTCCTGCCTTTCTTGTCAAAAGATTTATAGAGGGTAATGCAGGAAAAACTTAATGCCCATCTTAGAGCACAAAACATCTTCTCATTTAAGACGTTTGTATTCCACCAAAAGAATAGTTGCACGAGTCATTATTACCGTTGTTATAGATACCCATATCAGACTCTCCTTGGATGAAAATCATGTCACGTTCCTTGTACTGCTTAACTTTTCAAAAGCATTCGACACGGTCGACCATGGTAGCCTTTGTTAAAAACTATCTCATTGTATGGTTTGTCATCTCCTGCAGTTCTTTTGTAGTCATCCTACTTTCGGGATAGGAAACAAACAGCTTATGATTTTAATAACATTTCAAGTTTCTTTCCGGCCGCTAGAGGAGTCCCTCAGAGTTCCATCTTAGGGCCTCTTCTTTTCTCTCTTTATAAGGAGTGATTTTTTAAGAGCTATCGGAAATTAAAAAAAAACACATCAAATTCAGAAAAATGCATGAAATATTTATTTTATTCGAAAGTACGGTCGATATAATTTAATGTTTTCAAAATTATTTCATGCAAATGTTGGCCGCGGCTACGCCTCAAATGGTCCATCCGCTTAGTCCATTTTGGCATACTCTTTCTAACATTTCGGCCGGTATCTCACGAAATAATGCTTCAATGTTGGCTTCCAGTGCGCAATCAAAGCGGGCTTGTCGCTATGCCTTAACACAGCCCCACAAAAAATAGTCTAGAGGCGTTTAATCGCACAATCTAGGCGGCCAATTGACCGGCCCCAAACATGAAATAAACTGCTCACCGAACTCGCCTCTCAATTGGTCCATTGTTACGCGTGCTGTGTGGCACGTGTGGTAACGTTGCAATTCGCATCATAGCTGATACAGCTTCGATATTTTCCTCAGTTCGCACTTTACGTAAGCGTGTTGGTGGTTTAATGTCCAACAATGTAAATTTGGAATTTAGTCACAATGAACTTTCTTAACAGAGCACGCATTTTGATAATAAAATTCTATAATTTGCCAGCGTTGTTCGTTTGTAAGACGATTCATGGTTAAATTATAGACCAAACTGAAGATGTTTGACAGTGACACAAAACACGAAACGTGCGTGAGCTGTCAAAATCAGTGTTGTCAAAAAGAAAATAGCAAAAAAATCACCCTTTATAAATGAATCCTCAGCGATGATAACTAACTTCTTGCTTCAAATGTATGCTGACTATGTGCAACTATACTATAGTTTTCCTTGGGATCAATTGAAAATTGCGTGTAAACAATTAATCAAGACCTAGACAAAATTTTCTGCTGGTCTTAATGCAATAGCGTATTTCTGAATTCCCTTAAATCCGAATATATTGTCAATAATTGGAAAACTTTGATCCTCGATTATTTTATAAGCTTACAATTAAACAGCTCAAACATTTCTTGTGTTTCAATTGCAAGAAATCCTGGTATGTTGCTTAATCGCACAATGTCTTGGGATTTGTACATTAATTCTGCTGTTGGTAAAGCAAGCTTTTGGCTAAGCCCCTGTTATAACCACAGCTACCTTGCAGCCTATTGAACAGGATACAGTTTGGTTTCCCTGGCAGATCTCAACAACTCATTCATTTTCATTATTCTTGCCTGTCTTTAGAACGACAGTTTTTCGTTAACACTATTCGACTGTGGAACTTATTTCCAAGGCATTTAAGGAGTGTGATAGTCGAATCACAGATTCTCAGAAATATTCATACCTTCAATTCTTTTTACTTGCGACTTATAGGTACTATAAGGCAAGTTATGCATTCGGAAAAAAAAATCGAACTCGAGATTTTGATCAAAGTTGACATTACGATGATAGCGAAGACCAAAAAAGTGGGTCTCGCAATTCTGTCTGTTTGTCTGTCTGTCGGTTCGACTACAGCCTAAACGGCTTGGCCGATTTTCTTCAAACTTGGTAGATATGGGTTTTAACTTTTTCTCCCCACACGTTTTTTTCTTTTTTATTTTAAGACCAAAAATAACGGTACCTGCCATACGATTTTTTTTCGAAATTTTATAAATATTTTTTTGGAAACTCAATATTTCGAAAATCCCATGCTTGATTTTTTTCAAACCTGACAAATCAAAGTTTCTTAACATAATCTACAAGATTTGAGAAAAAAAAATTGTTTTATCTAAAACTAACGAGACCTTCCATACAAATTTTAAAAAATGGTTTTCGAAAATCGTATTTTGTTCGTAAACGGTTCCGAGAATTTTGGTAATTTTTTTTTTCTTTTGATAAATTTTTACGATAATTTAATAAAACATAATTTGAAATCTAGATATTACTGACTGTACCTAACCTACCATAGAACGTTTTTTTCAAATTTTGAATTTCTCATTATCGGCATAACGGATTTCAATGAAATTTTTTTATAAAGAAGCTCCTAAAAAGTTTAAAAAGCATTTCAAAACTTAAAAAAAAATATTTTTTTCAATTTTTTTTGAAAAATTCGATATCTCAAGAACGGCTTAGTATTTTTTTTTTTTGGAAATTAGACTCTTATTCGTACAATAATAAAAACTTAAGGTTGGCGTACCAAAATTTGTTCTTAAAAATGTTTTAAAAATTTTGTACATAAAAGCTTATTTTTTTAAGGAACCACTACAACGACTTATAATTTTTGTTCTTCATATTTGCATAGCACTCTGTTTGAATCTCTTACTACTAAAAGAATTTAAAAAATTAATTTTATCCTTATGAACAGTTTTCTTTAATAACATCCGTTTTTGAAATTGCTAGTCTATTACATAGGAGCAAGTTCGTGCGGCCCAGTCGTGCATTTTATTATTTTCAAATTTATTTTCTTTTGCTTAATATATATGTAGGTATATCTCATAAATATATTTATGAATTTATAATAAACTAGCTGACCCGGCCACGCGTTGCTGTCGTTCCCCTATTATTCTCCTCCGTAATTTGAATCCACCTGAATTATGTAACTGTACGCGTTTGGTCATCAAAAAGATCACCGGAAACATTCTTGAAGCAACCATTTTGGCTGGGAACTTTAAAGGAAAAGTGGTCCTGCTGCCACGTATTCCGATGATACCATCAGATTCTACCATACCCTTCAAAAGGCTACAGTTTCCAATGTAATGAGGTAGGCAAGGCAGACAGTCTTAAACTTTTAAACATTAATATCTATTTTTTTGAATTATAAATACTTTCAATTTCAATTTAATTTAACACCAATCGGTGCACAATGTTTTTGGTTAACCTGTCTTTAGCTAACACAAATAGATTCGACGGTTTCCCAACACGTGAACACGCAACATATAGTTGCCCATGAGAAAAACATGGATTTTCCAAATCTAAACCACAAATGGACATTGTTTGACCTTGAGATTTATTTATAGACATGGCGAAAGCTAAACGAATTGGAAACTGTAGCCTTTTGAAGGGTATGGTAGAATCTGATGGTATCATCGGAATACGTGGCAGCAGGACCACTTTTCCTTTAAACTTCCCAGCCAAAATGGTTGCTTCAAGAATGTTTCCGGTGATCTTTTTGATGACCAAACGCGTACCGTTACATAATTGAGGTGGATTCAAATTACGGAGGAGAATAATAGGGGAACCAATCTTTAATCGAAGATTATGTGGTGGCATTCCAGGGATATCTAATGAATTTAAAAATTCAATCGGAAAATTTACACTTTCATTTTCATCAACAACAGTATCGATTGATTTAAAAGACATCAGATCGCCTGGTAACAACTGTTGTATCTGGAAGTTAATTTCGTCAACATCAACGTTTTTGGCTGCCAAAATCGCCCGTTGACTAAGCCATTCATGATTCAAATAACTATTCTGTATATCCGGGAAAATACTCTTGTGCCATTTTCTCATTGATATATTAATTAACTTTTATAAAACTATGTGATATTACTTACATGTATAAATTGAAATTATTGTTCCTGTGCTCCTACTGTGGCTATGTCTCTTGTTCTTATGATATTCTCTTGAAAACGTTCGTTCTTAATAATTATGTGATAATACTTACATACATATATTCAAATTAAATTATAAAGTTTTGATCAATGAAGCACAAATAAGTAAAAAACAGGTTTAATTTCACTGTATTTTCTTCATTATAATATGAATGCAATAAATTGCGACTATAATTTGAGATTTAAACTATCCTATCTCTCAAGTTGGATCGAACTGCACATGGTGTGCGAATTTTATTATAATCGGTTAAGTGGTTTAGGAGTCCATTGAGGACAAACATCGTGACACGAGATTTATATATATTAAGAATATACTCTATGCCAAAAATATAATAAAGTAGTTTTTTGTAGAATTTATGAATTTAAGAATTATAACCTTAATGTATTTAGGCATACATTGAATTCAATAGAACTTAAACTAAACTAAAATTTTGCGTCCATGTTTCTTACATTTTCTCAATTTTTATACCTTCTTTTCTATATTACTAAATAAAACTTAATATTTGTTTTTTGTTTAATTAAAAAGCAAAATCAAAACTCGTGCCCATCGATGTATAAAGACATGTACTACCGAGCGAATCGATGGTCACCAGATAGTGGACTGATGATTCGTTGACCCAACGCTTTATATGATTTCGACTTTGGCTCAGTTCTGAGTGCAATTAATCTGTAGATCCTAACAAACTCCTTATAACATAAAATTCCATTAAGTTTAATTTCATAAGTTTTAAATATTTAATTCCAAAAATAAACAACAAACCCTATGTGTACGTGTAAACTATTAGATATTTTTGTTATAACAAGAATTAATAAATTATAAATAAAATATTAGGTACAATAATATAAAAAAACAAAAATAATAAATATAAAATTAAGCCGTTAACTGGAGGGTGGACAATAACTACACTATACAAAATAATTTATAGTAATATATTATATTTAAAATTAGAAAACAAAAATGTCAAAACACAATATTTCATAACCAAGAAAGTATACCTACCTAATTATGTATAACCAAAATAGTTGCTACTGCTATATAAAAAAAAACAGAAAAATGCTATACAAACAATAAAATTAAATATGGTGAACATATAACTTCCTAAACAACCGATGAAATAAACTGCAAGCAAATATAAATTATATATTTATAAATACAGGCAAATTAAATCGAATATAAAATTTAATAAAATTACATACAAGAAATGTAAAACCACAAAAAAATTATATTTAATTGATAATTTTAAATAAATAAGTTACTGCAAAGTTAACTAAATATATTGTTATAATTTAAGTATAAGTGAAAAGAAAATTAACTAGTGCATATAGGACACTAGGAACAAATTACGAAATTGTATGTATAAAGATAATTAAATTATAAATAAAATAAGACAATTGTAAAATTAAGCGGAAAAAAATTATAATTTTATTACAACTGGTCAAACGAAGTAGTGTAGTATAACTATGAGTAATTTGTAGTTATTCAATGGTATAGCGCTTAAAATAATGATTTATAGCTATTTTTGCAAATGGTGATGTGTAAATAGGTTTTTTTTATTAAATATTTTTATAAAATCTGAATTGTGAATAGGTATTTAAATTTGTATTTATTTAGGTGTGTCAACATTTAACATTTTTTGTTTAACTATCCCAGAAACGCCCTTTACGTTTTTTCTTGTAACGACTACTAAATAGTGGAGTATTCAAATTTTTAGCATATACGATGAACTTAGTGGACTTATGTCGCAAAAACTAAGATACGTAGATCTCAAACGATCGGTCGATTAAACGATTGCCGTTTCGATGATCCTCTTCGGTATATTTGTTTGACTCCCACCGACTATTGTATTCCTAAAATGGGCATCAGTAAAGATTTTAAGGTTATGTTCCCATCAAGAAAAGACTGGGATGTTGAAGTCGTGACGAAGGACTTCGAATTTACTGATAGCTCAAAGATGAAGTGGGGTGTTGGTTCAGGAATCTTTTCTGAGGCTTCGAATATATTTAGATCTTTTTAGCTACCAGAATTTGCTGGAAGCGTGTAAGGTACTCAAATAAGATCCAAACCCGAACCAGAATACGGCCATTATTTCAGAATGTCAGGCGGCTATTTAAGTCGTTTATTCTAGTACATCATCCTCCAACTTGGTCCAGCAACGCCGGAATATGACTCTTATATGGGTTCCGGATCATTCTGTCACAAGGATCAGCCCTTCATAACTTACGGAAAGAGTCAACATTCCGCTCGAATTTCTGAAGGACAATTTTCTCTCGATTTTACTTAACAAATCAAACCGTAGTTGGAACAGTTGAACTATAAACATATTTGGCCAGATTTGGCCCACCTATAATAAATCCCGAACATTTGATCTGATATGCAAACCAGGGCAAGACATAGCCAGGATCGTAGATACCTATGGCGGACACTGGCCAATAGGAGAGCACGCAGCCAAGATAGGCATTCCTCACAACACTCACTGTCATAGCTGCTCTCCTCTGGCAATTAATTTAGAGCACAATCATTAGGAAGGGAATTTTTTCACGACATTGACGAACTTTAGGAAATGAAGATCAAAGACTTGATCTTTTATCTCAACGCGACATAATGACTTTAAGTGGACCTTCGGTCAGTTCTGTGCCGTAACCTCCGTTTGACTCCTTACGGAGTCATTAAGGATTTTGTCGTTGATTCAATTAAAACTTTTTATTAACTAAGATAAAATTCATTTTCGTATTTTTGATTTGTTTCTTAAGTTAACAATTATATTCGTTACGTTAAGGAACTTACGAATAGAGTAAAGATATGTACATTGTTATAAAAAGCGTGTATTTTTAATAAATAAATTAAATTAAGCTTAGAATTAAAGAAAGATTTTCCGGACTAAAAACTAAATAAGCTTATATTTATGGACTTTCCAGACTTACTTTGTGAATAACAGTTATAATTTTTTGATTAGAATTGAACTGCGGGCTAACTTTAAATTGTCGATGAAACTGTCGGTTCGACTACAGCCTAAACGGCTCCGACGATTTTCTTTAAACTTGGTAGATATCATTTTTAATTTTTTCCACCCGCACTTTTTTTTTCTTTTTTTTTAAGACCAAAAATAACGGTATCATTTAGTTAAGGCTTGGAAAACGTTGGAAAAAATTTCTGAAAAATGGTTATTGAGGGTACCTCCAATTTGTGTTTTGTTTTTGATTTTCTAAAAAAATGGTACAACCGATTTTGATCATTTTTTTATACTTAAGCTTCCCAAAAAATTCAATAGTATTGTGTATTTAAATTTTCAAACAAATTTTTTTTGGATTTAAAAAAAAAATTAAAAAATTTATTTTTTTCAAAACTCAATATTTCGAAAGACAAATGCTAGATTTTTTTAAGCTTTATAAATAAAATTTTCTCAATATAATCTACAAGATGTAAGAAAAAAGATTATTTTAGCTAAAACTAAAGGTACCAACCATACGAATGTTAAAAAATGGTTTTTAAAAATCGTATTTTGCTCGAAAACGGCATCTAAAATTTTGATAAAATTTGTTTTCTTCCAATTATTTTTTATGAGCTTTAATTTGATAAAAAAAAATGAAATTAAGATATTACACCTTACCTTGTAGTAGTACCAACATACCATTGAATCATTTTTTATAATTTTGAATTTCTCATTATCGACACAACGGATCTTAGTGAAATTTTTTTAGAGATGCTTCTAAAAAGTTTAAAAAACATTGCATTTCAAAACTTAAAAAAAAAAAAATTTTTTTTGAATTTTTGGAAAAAAAGTATTTTTTTTTTTAAATTCGATATCTCAAAAATCTCTTAATATTTTGTAAATTTTATTTTCATTCGTGCAGTAATAAAAACTTAAAGTTTGCGTACCAAATTTTTTTCTCAAAAATATTTTAAAAATTTTGTATATAAAAGCTTTTTTTTTAGAAACCACTACAACGCATTATAATTTCTGTTCTTTTATAAATTCATATTTGCTAAAACACATGACATCCTGTGCTTAGCTACAACTACTAAAGGTGTTATTTTAATCATTTAAAAAATGAATTTTATGCTTATGAACAGTTTTTGTCTAATAACATTCATTTTTGAAAATCTTATGGGGTGGCCGTGGCGCGATGGATGTGTGCTCGCCTGTCAACCTCATGATGACAGGTTCGATCCCTGCCGTCGTCTATGTCGCTTTAATTCCATTAAAAACCTTCTAAAAATTGTCATCAATGGGTTGCTGGTTTACTCATTGCATGTTGTTCAGGCATAACACTAACAACATGTAATTGAGTTAAACTAGTATGCCCAACAAGGATGAATACGAATAAAATAATGTGAATTATAAGCGACATAGAAATAAGACACGGCATTTCTCCGCTTTAGCTCAGCCGCCATCCCTGGAGATACAAATATCTGAGACAACAACCAACAATCTCAGAACATCGTGCCACACATCTTTCCTATCCTTCTTTCTCTTCATTAACTTCACGCCCGCGCTGTGTTGAAACATTTAAAGGGTAATCATAATCCCTTGAGCGCGGGTAGATTATAAAAAAAAAAAAAAAAAAAAAAAAAATCTTAGTCGTTTACATAAGAACAAGTTCGTGCGACCCAGTCGTGCATTTTATTTTTATTAAATTCGTCAAGCAGATTTAATATATGTATAATTTACTAGGCTACAGAACAGAGTTAATAACTTTAACTCTAAAAAAATAAGGTTAATTGATATTTAAACTCAACAACAGGAACAGTAACAGGAACAGAAGGTGTCCCATGTGACTACCTTGAGGAACACCAGACGATATACGAATTATTTCAGAAAATAATTCATAAATGCGAATAAACTGTGTTCTACCATTGAGATATGATGGAAACCATTTTAGAATATTTAAATTGGCTTCCAGATGGGTTCCATTTTTTTTTATTAATATAAAATGGTTGACCCTATTGAAAGTCTTCCAATAGTCCATAAATGTAACATTAGTTTTAAAATCATTTTCGAGATTTCTTATGATTTGGTAACAACAAATTGCTAGGTTTGTCGTGGAGATTTTAAAATTGTTACTTTAAGAAGAAAGGCTAGTTTTTCATATACACCGTTATCAAAAATCTTGGTAATCGTAGACAATTTGCTTATAGGACGGTTATTAGAAACAACTTGTTTGGAGCCAGATTAAGCTGCGAATTTAATGTTGTTTAGAAAATCGCCAACATTTTGATAGTTCACAAAGCAATCCCTTTGGATTCTAATCATTTCCGACCAATCAGTATTGGATATTTTCTGAGTAAGGTACGAGTACTTAAGAAGGTGTTGTATGAACAAATTCAAAACTACGAGTATTTGACTGCTAATGACAATCTTTCTAAATGGCAATCTGGCTTTCGTAGCAATCACAGCTGTGAATCTCTAGTTCTTAAAGGTACATCCGATATACGCCAGATTCAGGATATCATTCTGAACGAGCGAAATCAACGAAATAAAACTGAGGCCAGTATATCTTATCTTTTCTTTACAAATAAGGGAATTCCTCAAGGCTCAGTATTGGGTTGCTTAATGTTTCCTCTATTTACAAATGACCTTTCTGACGTGTTACGGAGTTGCCAAATTCCGCTTATGTGAATTATGTATCACTTTTTATCTTTCGTTTAATTGTTTTGATAAAAGACTGCATAGCTGCATTACCAATGGTATGAATGTTATGAAACTTAGTCCCACTAAATCAGTTGCCATATTAAGCTCTAGAAACCAGCTAAATTCCTTAGAATACCTCACTGATATTATTGATAGCGAAGTTATTGCTTATGTGAGTCATGTTTACTACTTGGGATCAACTGCTATAATGACATAAGTAATGTTGTTTGAAAAATTTGTTCACTAAAGGTTTTCTGACCTTTTGTTTTCATCATCATCATCGGCTCGACAACCGGGTTCTGGTCCTGGCCTCTTTCAACAAGTCTCTCCACCTATCGCGGTCTCGACGCCATCCAGTTACGCACCCCAAGGCTTCGGGCGTCCTGGTCTACGCCATCTCTCCAGCGCAAGCATGGTCTACCACGCTGTCGTCTACCATAGAATGTACCACAAAGAACTTTTCGAGCAAGTTCCTCTTCGCTCATGCGAGCTAGGTGCCGTGCCCACGGGAGTCTACCGAGCTTAATTTATTTTTGTCACGATATCTGCTTCTAGGTAGATTGCGTGAAGTTCATGATTGTACCGTCTCCGGAATCGTCCTTCCTCTCATATGGGGCCAACAATTCTGCTTAAGACTTTTCTCTCGAACGCAGCTAAGAGGTCGGAGTGCCTTTTGCTAAGCACCCAAGTCTCGGATCCATATGTGAGTACTGGCAGGACCATGGTCCTGTACAGCAGCAGTTTTGAAGTTATGGTGAGATTTCTGGATTTGAAGAGCTTTGACAGACTATAGTAGGCTCTGTTGGATTTGAGAAGCCGCCCGCGTATTTCTTCTTCTATATTGTTATCGGCTGCTACTATTGACCCAAGGTATTTAAAGGATTGCACCACTTCAAATTCGTGCTCCGCAACCTTGATTGTTTGACCAACTGTTCCTCTCGCATTCGACGCCACCATGTACTTTGTTTTACCTTCACTAATGTGCAGCCCCAGATTTTGTGCCGCCTGCTCGATCTGGATGAAGGAATCGTGTACAGCTTGTTCGGTTCTTCCGATGATGTCGATGTCGTCTGCGTAAGCCAGTAACTGGCTGGACCTGTTGACGATGGTCCCTCTTGTTGCCGTGCCAGAGTCACGGATTGCTTTCTCCATCGCCAGGTTGAAGAGGAGGCAGGCCAAACCGTCCCCTTGTCGGAGTCCATTAAAGATGTTGATTGGTCTGGATAGCAATCCGGCTATTTTTACTTGGCTTGTTACGTTGGTCATGGTCAACCTACATAGTCGTGTCAATTTATTTGGGATGCCGAATTCTCTCATGGCTTTGTAAAGTTCTACCATGGCTATGCTATCATAGGCGGCCTTAAAGTCTATAAACAGATGGTATGTTAAATTCTAGACATTTTTCCATCGCCTGCCTAAGGGTAAAGATCTGATCAGTTGTTGATTTGCCTGGAATGAAACAACGTGATACCTCTATAATTGCTGCACGTTGTGACATCTCCCTTCTTATGTATGGGGCATATTATGCCTTTTCGCCAGTCTTCTGGCATTTCTTCCTGCTCCCATACGTGCACTATAATATCATGAATTGCTTGACGTAAGGCTGGCCCACCGTGATGAAATAATTCGACTGGTATGCCATCGGCTCCCGGGGATTTGTTCTGTTTAAGCCGGCCTATAGCCTTCTCAACCTCTTCTATGCTTGGTGGCGGCAACATAGGGTATTCTTCTTGAAGTAGTGGAGCCTCCGCTTCTGCAGTGAGCTGACCATTTAGCAATTCATTGAAGTATACTTCCCATCGCTCCAGTATGCCTTCAGGATCGGTGATCAGATTTCCCTCTCCGTCCTTGCAGTATGTGCAGCGTGGTGTGTACTGCGTCATGTTTCGGACGGATTGGTAGAACTTCCGCGCCTGGTGCGGACCTCGCTCTCGGCTGTTTTCTATTTCACAGATTAGGTTCTTCTCCCAGGCTGATTTCTTTTGTCTGTGAAGCCGTTTTTCTGTTCTTCTGAGCTCTTTATATTCCTCTTCGCGTGCCCGCGTTCTATGAGATTGTTGCATTGCTCGGTACGCAACATCATTACGTTCAGTCGCTAGCTTACATTCATCATCAAACCAGTCGTTCCGATTTTTACGACTGCTGCCTAAGATGGAGTTGGCAGTACTAATGACAATATTCTTAAGGCGTGTCCAGTTCTCATTTACGCCCAGCATACTGGCTCCAGGACTTACTCTCCCTAAATCAAGTGATTCTAGGGCGAGTCCTAACGCATTACCAAAGGTGTTACTGGTGTTTTCATTGCGCAGGGCAGCCGTGTTGATTCGAACCTGATCGGCGGATGCAATGCGTCTTCGCAAGGCAATCCGCCCTCGGAAAACCATACCAACAAGATAGTGATCCGAGTCGATATTGGCACCTCTGTACGTTCGTACCGTCATCAAGTTCGAGTAGTGGCGACGGTCTATCAACACGTGGTCTATTTGGTTACGAGTGACTCCATCAGGTGATACCCAGGTGGCTTTGTAGATATCTTTACGCGGGAACCTGGTACTCGCAACGACCATGTTTTTCGATGCTGCCAATTCTAAGACTCGAAGTCCATTGTCATTAGTGTTCTCATGCAAACTATCGGTGCCTGCGTAATGCCTGAATAGCGGCTCCCGACCTATTTTTGCGTTCAAATCCCCAAGGATGATTTTAACATCATACCTTGGGCAGGCATTGAGGGCCCTCTAGACTTGTTCGTAGTAAGTCTCTTTTTCTTCGTCTGAGGACTCCTCCGTAGGTCCGTGAACGTTAATGAGGCTGATGTTCGTAAATTTGCCTCGCACGCGAAGGGTGCATAGCCTTTCGCTTATAGCGTTAAAGCCGATGATGGTAGACTTCATTTTTTCGCTGACTAGGAAGCCTACCCCGAGCACAAGGTGTTTTGTATGACAGCTATAGTATATGTCATATTCTTTCTTCTGTAGAACACCATTCCCTGCCCATCTGATTTCTTGAAGAGCTGTTATGTCAGCTTTATATTTTGACAGGGCATCGGCTAGCTGCTGAGCAGCTCGAGCTCTATAGAGCGATCGTACGTTCCATAAGAAAATTCGTAAATCGTTTTTCCTTTTTCTTTGCGTGGGTTGTCGTCGTGAGATCAGTCCGTTTCCGAGGCTTGTTGTCGGTCTCGTAATTCATTAAGTTTTACGGGACAGGGAATTAACCTGTCGCCAACCTGAGGAACCAGCCTGATCATATTAGCCAAACCTTTTTAAAGGCTTGTTTCTAGCGGCCGCCACGGAGAGGCTATGATCAGACTTCCACCAGTCCCGAATAGTTACGGCACGTACATATTTTCGTATGCTACATGTTATTCCCCCTATTCGTCTGATGGCTGACCGCCGAGCTTTTGTTTTACCAATATCAAAATCAGCAATGATTTTTGATATTGCTTTTGTTTTACCAATATCAAAAACCATTGCTGATTTTGCCATAATTCAGTTTTGATAGTTCTGTGCATTCTGTGTTTGACTACTAATGTAAGCGCAAACTAAATGTTACTTTTAACGATTGTGTTCGATTTATCTTCCCCATTCCAAGGTAATCCAGTGTATCACATCTGTGTAACCCACTCTTTGGAATTAGCCTTGATGATTACTTAAGGTTCAGGTTAACTACATAATTTCATCAAGGTGCCTTTCTGTCAAATCTTCAATACGTCTTATTATAATTCTAACGAAACAACCTTAACCTGTTTTTATTTTAAGCATGTTAAGTAATTTCTTAAATTTAATTTCCTTGTGTTAAGTGTGCTATATAAAGAATGATGAAGAATTAAGTTCATATTTATTTGTGTTTCAATTAACTTACACAAATTTGTTTTTTTGATTCACAATAATCCACACACTCGACTACGAGCAGCATCCACCATTAGCCCACGAAAGGTGCAAATTGATTTAATTAATAATTCATTACATTTTACAGATAAATACCTCATAATACAATTTAATTAGCCCAGCTTATGTGGTAACATTGTAGATACACGGAAATCCGGAAAAGGATACTGAATGGAGTATGTAAATTAATCAACGAAATATTCCCGTTTTCAAAGAGAGATTTTCCATTCCTGGTATGATGTTGTGGGTATGGTAAAATGTATTTTAACTTCACTTAAATCATATCAAAGAGGATGTAAAAATTCGAACATGAGTCTTCGGCGAGTTATTATACGAATACAAACCAAACGAAAAATTTTACAAAAAATGGCGCCCAACGTTCAGCTATTGGTTATGTTTGGCTATTATAGCATTTGTAAATCTCCTTACATTTGAACTTTGTTCTGTATGCATCGATATTGATTTGCAAAATTAATTAGCTCGGTTTTCCAAATTTGCATATTAGAGAAGCGCAATAAACGAATCGCGTATTTTATGATAATTTAACAATTGAAAATATTTCCATAAAATGTGCATCGAATATTATTCTCTCGTGTTTTTTTTTTTCAAAATATAAATCATTAAATAGGTATTGTTTTAAGCTGTGTAAATACTTCGAGAAATGGAATTATAAATGAGAAATGAGCATTTCGATGCATGAAATAACGAATTGCTAAATAAAAATAAATTAATTCCTTTGCAGAATGCTGCAATATGTATACTTGCATTCCAATTAGCAAATTAGTTTTGGGGCTTTTTATGACCAATTTCACAGCTAATAAAATTCAAGGAGAACAATAATTATTTATATTTATTTCTGGTTTTGGTCTTTTATTATTTTTTGAGTGGTTCGATAATATCATTGAATTGTGGACTCGCTTATTAAAATATATGGTTTTGAATTATTCAAATTATATTCGAATTAAGTTTAATGTTTGAACAGAAAATTTAAATGTTGGCATAGTAGTTGAATTGTTTTTAGAGTTTTATGTCGAATTATTGCCTTTGGGGATTTTAATAGGTTCTGTAAATAGTTTAAAATTAAGTACTTAGTTAACATCATTTATGGTAATGTAGAAATTTATATAATATATGTTATATACAAACAAAATACCTTATATACGATAGTATACAAAGCTTATGAAGGAAAATAAAATGCAAACACAAACACAGAACTTGGTCTTTTGTTGTCATAATGAAAAATGTTAATTATTTTCAACTTTTTAAGAATTGAATAATACTTAAGTTTTGTTTTTTACTTTTTTTTTTAAATCTATGTAATACATAATAAACGGCCTAAGGCAATGAAAAATGCACCTACCAGTTTTTATATTTGAAGAACATTAAGCGACAATTAATAATATTTAATTGGCCGACCAGTAACTATGAAAACACCACCATTTGGAGGGACATAAGTTCCAATTAAAAAATGGGACATAATCCCCATTAGTTCTTCAAGAATTTTGTTTCAGTCAAATGCGATATCATCAAAGATGGGACATGAAACCACATTAAATATTATTTAATTTATCGTCAGTAAGATATACATATATTATATAAAAAAATCATGTTTCATCGAAAGATTTGTTGTAGAGACATACCTTATGTAAGTACCCAGCCCATAAGTGTCGATAGGACTTCTGTCCCATTTGAGAGGGATATAATTTCTAAATCTATTTGGCCGTCTTGTTTTGGCCAAATTCGATAAAATTCTTCTTTTTTTTCAGTGAAGCATGGGACATAAGTCTCCAAATTAATGGGACATAAGCACTAAAATAGAACTGGGACTTTTGCCGCGGTCAACTGGGACCAAAGCCTTATCAAATCTTGCAACTTAGGGAATTATTGCGCACCTTGTTAATCATTTGTGATTAGTAAAAACTATCAATTGCAATACTTTGGGATGTGATTCTTGGTCATATTCTAGGAAAAAAATTGTTCTACAGTAAAGTCCGATTTTCAACTTTGACATCACTTTTTAATGATTTAAAAAAAGGCTTACTTTGGACCCATGTCAAGGTCAATTACTCTGTCAGAACTAATAGTAGGGACCTAATTTCTGACGGTTTTTTTAGTAGAAATACTAACCTTCAACACTACGTTTAAATTGAGCTGATATGTTTTCAGGGTTGCCAGATATTCAATTTTAAATGGTGTTCAATTTTTCTTGCCCGAGCAAAATTTTGACTTTGAGGTCAATTTAAAAAAAAAGCTTCATAAGCTTAAAGTTTTTCAGGTAAAAAATCGAATTTTGTGTTTTTAACCTATTTTTATTGCAGCATCACTTGGCAATTGGAGTGGTCTCCAAGAATTGATAGTTTTTAGGTAATTTTTAAGACTGTGCACTCATGAAAAGGGTTTAAGGTGTACTTATGTCTACTTGACTTGCTGTCAAAACCCTAATTACCTTACCACTTCTCAGGGAGAGTTAGATTTGGGATATGAATGATTAATGGGTAAATTAACTAAATAAGTGGTATAAAAGAATAGAAAAACAAATTCATTCATCAGATTATCAAGTTAAGTCACGATTACAGTTGGCTTAGAGCGTTTTGTGAAATGCCTTCATTACGAGAGAAGAATACGCAGACATTTTATTCGTTTATGGGTTGTGCAATGGAAATTCAAGTAGAGAACAACGAAGATACCAGGAATATTATTCTAACAGACGACTTCCTTCTCGAAATGTTTTTGGAAATACCTTTCGAAGGCTTCCAGAAACTGGATCTGTTTCAACTGCAAGACCTAACGCGGGAGCTGCAAGCACAAGAAGAGTTCCGGTCGATGAAAGAATACTGGCAGCTGTTGAAATCGATCCTTCCATCAGCATACAGTTTAATGTTTCCGAACACAGAAGTTCCAGTATACTGAATGGAGAAAATATGTATCCATATCACCATACAACTGTTCAAGAACTGCTTCCCGATCATTTTGAAAAGAGAATCGAATTTTGTAACTGCTTGCTAGAGAGAAGCTTGGGTGACAATAAATATAGGTCATTATTAGGATTATGTTTAATAATTCAAATTTTAACAGGACTATTTTTAGCTATACATTATACATGTATAAACAGAATTCTTCGGACAGACGAATCTCCAATCACAAGAGATGGTATTACGAATTTCCATAGTCTCCATACATGGGCTTCTAGCAAACCACATTCAAGACGGCAAAGATTATTTCGGCACAGCTTTAGTGTTAATATGTGGGCAGGTGTAGTTGGAAATAAATTAATCGGGAATTTCAAATTACCACCCCGACTTAATTCTACTAACTATCTGGAAGTTTAACAAAATAATCTACCACACCTATTGGAGGATGTTTCACTGCTTTAACTAGCTTCATCATATTTCCAACAAGATGGTGCTCCGGCCCACTATAGTCGTGAAGTTAAGGATTGGCTGGATGAAGAATATGGTGATCGACGGAGAGGCAGAAATGGACCAATTCACTGGCCTGCAGGATCTCCCGATCTCACTGTACAGGATTTTTTTGTGTGGGGACGAATGAAAAAAATCGTTTACTCATCTGAAATAACAATTTTAACTGAATTAGAACAACGTATTTCCGAAGGATCACTAAATGTAAGGCAAGAGTAACTGGAATAAACATTCAAAATGAAATCCAAAAACAGGCTCTAGCATGCATTCAAAACGCAGGAGGGCAATTTGAGCACTTATTATGACTGTATTTGTGTGTACATAAAATAAAAATTACTTAAAACTGCACAAATTATTGATTCATTCAAACCCCTTACACCTCGGGGCCAAAAATTGTATGGGTGTTTTGGTTTATTATTGCTTTGTTCATAAGGTAAAAATAAGAAAACTTTATGTTTATTATGCATTTTTTGAAAAAAATTGACCTCAAATTCAAAATTTTGCTTGGGCAAGAAAAATTGAATACCATTTAAAATTGAATATCTGGCAACCCTGAAAACATATCAGCTCAATTTGAACGTAGTTTTGAAAGTTAGTATTTCTACTAAAAAAAAAAGGTTTGAAATGTGGTCCCTACTACTAGTACTGACAGAGAAATTGACCTTGACATGGGTCCAAAGTAAGCCTTTTTTTGAATCGTTAAAAAGTGATGTCAAAGTTGAAAATCAGACTTTACTGTAGAACAATTTTTTTCTAAGAATATGACGAAGAATCAGATCCCAAAGTATGGCACACGAATGACTTGGTTAAAATTACACCAGTCATGTCGATTAAGAAAAAATTCTTTAAATGTAGTGCACGCAACATCGATGCAATGGTTAAAGTGTACTAAATTTAATCATATATATTATTTCTGTTGTCAAACTCCCTTTATCTCTCTTATAAAATAGTCAAATCCACTAAGTTAGGTATCACTGAATACGACATGACATTGCACAAAAACTTTATGTTACACCACACAATTTTGTATACATTTCGGCAATTTCAATGAGTGAACGAAAAAAATATGTTTTACTTCTGTAATTTAAAATTCTCTTTCATTTATAAGAAACCGAATGAGAAAAAAAGAATTAAAAACGACAAAAGTGACAAAAAAATATGTCAACAGCTTTATCGACACAGCTATAGTATGCCCGAAAAATGCAAAAAAAATCAACGAACACATTGTCCAAAATATTGGAGAAGGATTTTGTAAAGCGTACTACAGTTGTGATTCAATTATATCTGAGGTGAAAATTAATAACACATTGTATCTTACTGAATTTTTGAATAGTTTAAATCCGTCAGGCTTGCCAACACATAAATTGATTTTGAAGAAGAACACTATCGTTATGTTAATAAGAAATTTAAATGCTAAATGTGGCTTAATTAATGGGGCCAGAATGGTTCTCACATACCTACATGAGTACACTATCACGGCTCACCTGATTGAATATGGGAAAAATTTTGTTATACACCGCATAAATCTTACTCCATCTGACCCAACTATGCCTTTCCAAATGATTAGAAGGCAATTCCCACTGAAAGTTGCTTTGGTAATGACTATCAACAAGTCTCAAGAACAAACATTTGAAAGAGCTGGATTATACCTACCAAATGCAGTTTTTACTCATGGACAACTGTATGTAGCATTTTCAAAAGTCAAAAAATCAAAAAACATTTGTGTCTATTACAGAAAATGATAAACAAAAATCTCACATCAAATATTGTTTACAAAGAGGTTTTCTAAAACTAATATGTTCATATCAATAAATTTATATTTTTTTGGATGATGGCTGAGGCGGCGACTGGGAATTTAATGACACAATAGGCCGAAATATTGCATCGGTTGTTAAATTGTTTTCCATTTCTGTTCTTTCCATTTTGTTTTCTATGAAATAAATGAATTAAATACAGTAAATTGATAAATAAAATAAATTTTAGAGGATTTACCTGAATAACTTCAAATCAAAATTCACTGCAAATTGTCTGACAATGCAAAAAGTGTATGATGCTAAAATACGTACATCTTACAATTTCTTCATTGCCAGAAACGTCAGCCAACGATAAAATTTGGCAGGCCTGACAATAAATTGTGTGTTTACACGATTATGAAATACCTTACAATTTACCGTCTTACAATTAATTGTCAGATACATTTTCTGACAATTAATTGGAAGATTACACTATTGTCAGCTAGCGTACATATGATTGTAAGATTTCTTACAATTAATTGTCAGACAATGATCTAACAATTAATTGTCAGACAAATTTTCTGACAATTGATTGTTTTTCACTGACAGATCTGACAATATTGTAAGATTTACCAATCGTGTACACTTAGCTTAACAATGGTTCCAATAACCGATTAAGTTAGTTTCTTAATAAATCGCTCATGTTATTATTGATTTTCATAGTGATGGGTTGTATTAGCAGACTTAACTTATTTGTGGTAATCAATCTTCTCTTGGTGTTAACCATTCACTCGGTTTGGGGTTGCCATTATACTGATTTCAAAGCACTTTAATTTCTTTATTATTTATTCATATATAATTGGAGTAGTTTACGTTTTCTGTTGCATTAAAGTACTTACACATTTGGATAAGCCAATCTACTCAGTTGGAGTAACAGTAGGCTATCTTCTCAGTTGGAGTTGCTTATCGCCTAGGTTGGATTAGCCACTTATTCATTCTCATCATAATTATTTCATTGGAATAGCCAATCTGCTCGATTATTTTAAGAGGTTGCCTTAACCAACTTTCTCAAGTGCATCAACTAATCCTATTATAGTTCGATTAGCATAATTTTGATACAATAAAGCAATATTACAAAGCTTAAACATTTATGGTACATCCATTTCATTAAGATAACTTTATGTTAGCTCTTGCGATAAGAAGTCTTCTCCGAAGACATGTTTTTGGAGCAATCTCTCCAGAAAATAAAAAAATACCTTCCCGTTGTGCCATATTACACATTTCGTATAAAGAAGAAGTAAATTGTCTCGATGCGGTATGACTATTAGGTTCTAAAGTAACGGGTGATTTTTTTGAGGTTAGGATTTTCATGCATTAGTATTTGACAGATCACGCGGGATTTCAGACATGGTGTCAAAGAGAAAGATGCTCAGTATGCTTTGACATTTCATCATGAATAGACTTACTAACGAGCAACGCTTGCAAATCCTTGAATTTTATTACCAAAATCAGTGTTCGGTTCGAAATGTGTTTCGCGCTTTACGTCCGATTTATGGTCTACATAATCGACCAAGTGAGCAACCAATTAATGCGATTGTGACCAAGTTTCGCACTCAGTTTACTTTATTGGACATTAAACCAACCACACGAATGCGTACAGTGCGTACAGAAGAGAATATTGCGTCTGTTTCTGAGAGTGTTGCTGAAGACCGTGAAATGTCGATTCGTCGCCGTTCGCAGCAATTGGGTTTGTGTTATTCGACCACATGGAAGATTTTACGCAAAGATCTTGGTGTAAAACCGTATAAAATACAGCTCGTGCAAGAACTGAAGCCGAACGATCTGCCACAACGTCGAATTTTCAGTGAATGGGCCCTAGAAAAGTTGGCAGAAAATCCGCTTTTTTATCGACAAATTTTGTTCAGCGATGAGGCTCATTTCTGGTTGAATGGCTACGTAAATAAGCAAAATTGCCGCATTAAAAGTGAAGAGCAACCAGAAGCCGTTCAAGAACTGCCCATGCATCCAGAAAAATGCACTGTTTGGTGTGGTTTGTACGCTGGTGGAATCATTGGACCGTATTTTTTCAAAGATGCTGTTGGACGCAACGTTACGGTGAATGGCGATCGCTATCGTTCAATGCTAACAAACTTTTTGTTGCCAAAAAATGGAAGAACTGAACTTGGTTGACATGTGGTTTCAACAATATGGCGCTACATGCCACACAGCTCGCGATTCTATGGCCATTTTGAGGGAAAACTTCGGAGAACAATTCATCTCAAGGAATGGACCGGTAAGTTGGCCACCAAGATCATGCGATTTGACGCCTTTAGACTATTTTTTGTGGGGCTACGTCAAGTCTAAAGTCTACACAAATAAGCCAGCAACTATTCCAGCTTTGGAAGACAACATTTCCGAAGAAATTCGGGCTATTCCGGCCGAAATGCTCGAAAAAGTTACCCAAAATTGGACTTTCCGAATGGACCACCTAAGACGCAGCCGCGGTCAACATTTAAATGAAATTATCTTCAAAAAGTAAATGTCATGGACCAATCTAACGTTTCAAATAAAGAATCGATGAGATTTTGCAAATTTTATGCGTTTTTTTTTTTAAAAAAGTTCTCAAGCTCTTAAAAAATCACCCGTTACATCTCTCAATTTAAACATGCTTGAAATTGCCTCTGTTGAGAAGTCATGTGAAACAAAATTGACGAAATTTAAGCTGTGATTTAGCTTGCTAGATCCTATATGCCATCCTGTGCATTCTTCTGGGAACCTTATTCTTAAGCTTTAATCTAGATTTTTAATCAGCTGATAAAGTGGAGGTTCCCATATGTACTGTAGTGGTCAAGATTTCATTCTATACCAGTTTCTTGTCCTTAATCCATACACTGCTTGGAGAATTGCTTTTTTGCTTTGGAAGACAGTAATATTAAGTATATTCAAGGTTTTTATAAGCAACAAATAGGTTCGAGCATGATCGTGTAGTTAGGAGCATTTTAAGGTAGTCGATGTAAGCGTTTTATGTAAAACGGATAAGTTTCTTCACGGTTTCAAATTTCTACCCTCTCCATACTTGTGTTGCATATATTTATCTTCTTCATTGGATTAGTAATTACAGTTCACTGCAAGTAGTATTGGACGGTCTCAAATCTGATATCGACAAGATACACGCTGGTGTGCTCCGACACTCTTCCTTATGTTAATAATGCCCCTGACACATCTAGTATAGATACCATGGTATGAATACCATAGTACTCTCAATACCATGCTACGTGACATACTACAGAACGTAGTATAGTTTGACAGCCATAGTCATATTCTGGCAAGCACAAATTTTCAATCTTTCAAATGAAGATACATATTTAAAATTTTTACGGATCTTTTCAGCTTAATCACTTAAAATTATAATAAATTTCCGCTTAAAACTGCATCACAGACTTTTCTCTTGGACAGAATTCAAAAGAGAGTTCTAAAACTGATATTTTCATAATAAATGGCTTAGTGAAATATTTTTGAAAAATTTTGGACGTACTGTCAAGAACAGATATTGTTTTTTTAGCCGCACTACACGAATATGGAATGCTTTACCCGGCTCAGTGTTTCCCACTTATTTCAATGCGCAGACATTCAAAACCAATGTGCATACTCCTTTCTAATCTTATCCCATATTCCTAGCTGCTCGCACTGTGTTTAACATTATAAGGGTATTCATAACCCTTTGAGTGAGCGTATAATATAAAAAAAAAGAAAACCAAGAGTGCAAATAAACTTGGGTTTAGCGTACATACTTGTATTAAACTTGCTTTTTTCTTAAACCATTTCGATATATTTTCTCCATCCCATAATGCTGCTGTAGTGTCCATGTATAAATTGAAGAATTATACATTGTTTTTGAGAAGCCTGTTTTATTGGAGTACCCAATCTAATCGGTTCACCACAGACTGAAGCGAGATTAGTACACTCATTGGCAAAGCCAGACAGACAAATTTATAATCAATTTATTTTTATATTCCTTTATCGTTTTAACAGTATCAAGTAGTCTGACTGTGTGTTTTCTTCTACATCCAACAACTGCCTAAGCCCCTGAAGCGATTTTCTTCAAACTTGGTACTTCGCTGATTCCCTATCCCTAGATGAGAGCTAAAAAAAATTTCAATTTCACCTCTAGGGAATCACCGAAGACCCTTAAGTACCGAACTTGAAGAAAATAGGTTCATCAGTGGCTTAAGGTGTACATCGAGGAACAGACATACAGACAGACAGACGGAATTGTCGGAACCACTTTATTCGTCTTCGCTATCATCGTAATGTCAACTTTGATCAAAATATCGAGTTCGATTTTTTCCGAAGACATAACTTGCCTTATAGTACCTATAAGTCGCAAGTAAAAATATGGCAGGTAGCAATATTTTAGCTAAAATAGTTATTGTCTAAGAGTTTACAATTAATTTGCCAAACCAAATAGACAGACAGAAAAACGGACAACAAGAATTCCGAAACTCACTTTTACATCTTCCCTACCATCATACCTGTCAAGCTTGATGAAAATCTTGATATCTTCTTCATAAGGCAGAAAGTTGAAGCTAGCAATCTTCGGTAGATCTTTTGATTTGCTTGAGGAAGTTCATGGAGTTCGAAAAAATATTCAAGACTTTAAACTCTAGTCAGTCTTGCATATTACATTTATGTATAAAAGTTGTTTTTTTAAGAGGCGGAAAACTTTAAATATTGGCAATACTGTCTTCTGTGACAGCGGAGTTGAAGGTTGTGTTGAGATTAGTTTGGTATGGCAGTTCATCATACAGTGGATCACAGCTTATTTGACCCACCCTTTACTCAAAACTTTAAAAGAGAATATCTCTTCAACGAAGCAAGTAATCAACAAAATAAAAACGCGGAAATGTTAATTAAGTTTTTAACTAAAACATAACAACTTCATTTATTTATTTTTAATTAAAATTAGAAAACAAAATAACAAAAACAAATTAAAATCAATATTTCAGGGTCACAGCTTATTTGACCCATTTTAAAAATCGAGTAAAATTATTATTATTTATTAATACAAAGAGACATTTTGCGTAATTTTAGTATCTGGTATGTCCTCCCTTTTGTTTTATAACTACCTTAAGCCGATTTTTATAAGAATCCACCAGTTTTTTTTTTGTCGTTTCCACTGGTATTCTTGCCCATTCTTCAATTAAAGCCGTCTTTTGGTCATTTTTCTTAGAAATATGGCGCTCGCGTATTTTTGTGTCCAAAATTGACCAAAGGTTTTTGATGACATTCAAATCTGGACTCTGTGCTGGCGGTTTAATGACGTGAGGGCACTTATAAATTAAGCAAGTTTGAATAATGCCCGATGTATGTTTCGGATCACTGTCTTGATAAAATCGAAATGTATCCTTTATGCCTAGTTTTTCTGCGCTTTGGAGCAAATTATTTTTGAGAATATTGAGGTACACTAGTTTGTCCATGGTACTCTCAATAAATTGCAGCTTGCCGACTCCAGCTGCAGACATGCAGGCCCATACCATGACATGCCCTCCTCCATGCTTCACCGTTGCTCTTAAGTTTTTATCTTGAAGCTCTGTATTCGGTTTTCGCCACGCATAAGACCGCCTGTCGGATCCAAATATATTAAATTTGGATTTTTTTTACTGATAAAAGGTTTCTTTCGTGCTACTCTTCCATGCAAATCATTATCTCTAAGGATCCGGCTAATAATTTCGGGGCAACAAGGTTTTCCATGGGTATTCGCCATCTCACTAGCCAGTTTTGGTGCCGATAGCTTTGGATTTGGCTTTACTCTCGCACAATATATCGTTCATCCGATGCACTAAATATTTTGTTCGGAGGTTTTCTTCCTTTATTTTCAATTCCATTCTAGAATACAAAACGGTGGATAATAGCTTTGACCGTGCGGTTCGTTTTTCCATCTTCGTAACACGTATTGCTTTTGCGAAAAATTACTAAAACTGATAATTCTATTTGAATATAGATCAAATAAGAGAAAGAAGCAAAAACCTCCATTATCTCGATATTTTTTCTAAGGCAGGTGATCTCTAAACACAGTGGGTCAAATAAGCTGTGGTACTAGAAAATGTAATTATTTCTTTTTTTTAAGTTAAACATGGTGTTTTAAAATAAAATTAATTGATTCAAATATCATGTTCAAGTTAAAAACTTAATGAACCTTTCTGTGTTTGTACTTTCCAAATAACTTTTATTGTTAAGGAGCCATACTCGATTAAATGTAAATATAAGGTGTGGGTCAAATAAGCTCTGACCCACTGTAAATATTTATATTCACGCCGCGGCGGTCGGAACACGTTTGCAAATTGTTAAAATTTATTTAAAAAAAAAACATGGTTCAATTCGAGAAACACATGGGGCGTTACGTGTGTTTTATGGTAGGATTTTAATAATCGCCCATCAGAGCGCTTAATTCGTGAAACTAATGGATCGATTTCGCAATAAGTGTCAGTTCTTCATCGTGCTCGGCAATAAAACTTGTCGCATCCACTTTGTGCAAATTTTTGAATGTGTGAAAATTGAACCTTCACATAACACCCGATACGAGTCATCCACAGGGTCACATATCCGAATTCATATTCAAATTGATGTCAAGAAATCTTCTTTTATTAGGTAAAAACATAATTTTATAAAAATTTGTTTGTCTTAATTTTCGAATTTTGGCCGAATTATAGAGGGCGCTAACGTCGACTCATCAAAAAATACATTGTCCCGTTGCGGACGGTTAATCTCAGGATCTACTGAATCCATTTTCAAAAAACTTGTTGCAACTTGATTGTTTTTATGTTTTAATCGTGTCACCGGCGGATGCTTTCTGGATGTCGAGAAAGCAGAGATCCAAAATAACCATTGACCTTTATTTTCAATCGGTTTCTCACTGAGATTTAATTAATTCGCCAATTTCATTTTGGTCTTGGTCTGTGATTTATTTTTAAAAATTAATTTTTTTGGGTGAGATTTATCATTTATGTTCACAAATATCTCTTATCTGTTGACTTATTTAACTAAAAATAAATGGAAATGATTAACCTTAAACCTTTTCCGTAGAAAATAAATCAAAAATGGTTAAAATGATAAATTATATTATTTTCTTTATTTTGTAAGTAAAAAACACAAAATATATTACTTCAGTCACAAAAATAAAACCTTTAACACTTGATAGTAAACTTGTGTTATTTCCATTCTTGAAATTTGGTTTCGGCACTTTCACTAATCAGTTAATTCTTAAGTATTAAGCCTAACTAAAAGTAAACTCCCAAGAGTTTTTGAATTTAAATTGTATCTTCTTTCACTAAGTATAAAACTTAGAGAAGAATTTATTTTTATTCTTTATTTATTTATTTATTTTTTTCTCTCAGCAATAAGTGGTCACCGGTTAACCAAAACCTAAAAAAAATCAAAATAAAAGTTTCTCTCTGAGAAACCGAAAAAAAAAAATTTTTAAGTAAACTGGTTATTAAGTGATCATTTTTGTAAATCTCAACAAGTGAGAGTAATTTAAGAGACCTTTCAAAAGGTTGAGATTTACTTTTGATCTCTGCGAGAAAGCATTCGATAGCGTGTGGATAGACGGTCTAATCCACAAACTTCATCTTATGCAAGTTCCTCCGCCATTAATAAAAATTCTCTTTTCTTTCCTATCTTTCAGGAAATTTTTCGTTCAAGTCGATAACTGCAAGTCAAACATGAAGACCATCAGAGCTGGAGTCACCCAAGGTTCAAAACTAGGCCCCTTCCTCTACAACTTGATGACTTCAGACCAACCTTCACCAATTGGATGCGAGAACCTTCTGTATGCTGATGACTCGCTCACCTACGCCACATCAATTTCACCTCTAATCGCTGTCCAAAAAGTAGAAACCCACCTTAACAGACTCTTTCAATTCTACCAGAAATGGGGCTGTTAATACCCAGCACAATTTCCTACACAACTGACCTATCACAATTCATAAACACTATACACATTTCAAAACAATCTATACACATTTCACACTTACTTACCTACCTTAAGTAGGTCACTATTCAAGTCACAATAAAAACCTAAAATTCATTTCTTATACATTGTGCAGAATGTGCATATTTTCTTTGTTAATAATTTTTTGTTTACACAATATGCAGCGTGTGCAGAATGTGTCATTGACTTGAATCTGAATCAACACTTCCAAATCGGAACTTGTCTGCTTCAGGAGACCTTCAACTGGTAGAGGCCTTCGCACCGAAACAGTTTGCAGAAATCTGGTCCTAAAACTCCCTGACGGATCCTCCATAGTGGCAAAGCCAAACGTCAAGTACCTGGGAGTGCACTTCAACGAGTTGCTAAGGCTTAACCTGCACTCAAGAAATGTTCTGAAAAAGGCCAGCTGGGTCTTCAGCCGTTTGCACCCATTGCTGAAAAGAAGATCAGGTCTTAGCCAACCGACAAATATATTGATCTACAAGCAGTTCCTGCGAGCAGTGATCAGCTATTCCTTCCCAGTATGGTTTTTCATCTCGAAGACAGCTATGAAGGAACTTCAACTATTCGATAGGAAGATACTGAGGATCTGCACTGGAAACACTACAGATACGAGCATCTCTATATAGAAACGAATTTAATCCCACTGGACGAATATCTAGTTCATTCAACGAAGAAACTAATGGGGAACATCATCGACCACCCGAATCAGCTTATGAGAAAGATGACCACAGAACAACGACATCCCGAACCGAGGTACCTCAGTGTGATGGAAACTCTGGATGACAACGTAATCATGGACAACGAGGACGTAGTCTCGTTCTACACTGACATTGAGGCTGCCTACTACCGCGGTTAAAACGCCATCTCTGCCCACAACCCACAAAAATCACCACTGACAACCGGGAATGAAGACCTTGAGGACAATACAGTCAACCGACCTTTTAAATTTTATTTTTTTCGTCATGTAAATTTTATATAAAAATAATTAAACTTAAGTCACTGTATATAGTTAGGCCCCCTATGAGCCAACAAATGTAAATTTTCATACATAAATATGTAGTATCTTATTAGTTGTAAGCCAAATTGTAAATAGTATGTTCAGTAAAACAAAATTAAATTTAAATTGATTGTTCTTATGTTTTCTAAGACAATTTACCACAATTTGACCAAAAAGTTATGAACAAAAAAAAAAAAATGGCCAAAAAATTGCCAAATTTTTTTTCAAAGCTTGACATTTTTTTTTTACTTTTTAACAAATTGTGCTAAATTGTATCGTAAGAAACCTTCCTTAAAATCACCCACTTTGTTTTTTTTGTTTCAGTCCAGCCAATCCTGAGATTAACTGTCCGCAATGGGACAATGTATTTTTTGATCAGTCGACGTTGGCGCCCACTATAATTCGCCCAAAATTAGAAAATTTAATTTAAATTTATTCATTATTTAAAAAAAATATGTTATTAACCTAATAAAGTTTCCGAGAAAGAAATTCCCAAAAATCGTGTGTATTTTGGCGTTCTAGACTGTACTAGTACCTTAAATAAAGTCTGTGTTTTATTTCAAATTAAAGTTCCCCGTCCCTTAATAATGGACAGCTGGAAATTTCTGAGGCAGAATTTCGTTTTTCCTAAAACCATGTCGGAGCTTAAGAAATAGGTTTTTTTTATACATGTTGGTCACCTTGTTTTAAAAACTCCTCAACAATCACCACCTAAACTAGACCAGTGTATAACTAATTTAAACCAGTTCAGCTTTTTGAGACTACACACATATTTTATGGGTCATAAACAAGTTTAATTTCCCTTTTATAGCATTTTAAAAATGTAAGTGCTCCTCCAGCTGTTAAACTGTAAAGGATTAAAGCAAATACAACCAAAGTGCCCCCTCTGTTTGATTCAACACTTTCATCGGATATAAAATAGTGATAAAATTTATAGCTTTTCATGGCTCATATAACTCAATCCGCCATATGAACCCATATGCAATTATTGCATCATACATCCTGTTGCCACTTTTTCGAGCTCGTTGACATGAATTTCTTTGTCAAGAATTCAACTGAAGTGGTGTTATTTAGGATTAATGGAGAAGTATGGCAAATATTTTCCTAAATTCTCAACCCTACATAGGTGGTCAGGTCAGCCTCAGACATATTCGAGTTCATATGGACCGATGAATGGAGTGCAAAAAAGTAGTTCTCTCTACATGGAACTTATAATTCAAGCAACTATATTGCTTTCGTAAACTATCGTGGCAGACGATATGGTTTTTCGAAAGCGCAGTTGTAGAAAAGTCCCTAAATATAGAGAGGCACGCAAAGCCACCAAGTACCTACCAATGCATTTTCGGTTTAGTTTAGATACTTTAGTTGGTTGGAGAAGAAGGGCAGCAAGGCCCACAAAACACATGCTTCTGCTAAATTGGCAAAGTCGAACGATGTAGTTTTCGAGTGGGATTTGGCTGGTAGAAGAAAAGTTTCTATTTTCATATTTGCTGGCTTTGGAAAGTTTTGGTTACAAAATGTCGGCATTTTATTTCATTGCATGTGGTTGAGTTTGCGGAAGTGAATTTGTTTTTTTTTTTTTTATACTTTAAAGTCGGCAATTTGAAGTGAGATAATAAGCTTTGCAATTTGAGGTTCTGTAGGTACAAATTGTTAGACAACGTAATGTTGACTATACTAATGAATTAAATAAAAAGGATGTGTATATGTATATTTGTTTTAAGGCAAAATCGTATATTTTTTCGGGAACCATTTTTAAGGTTTACGTATTCATTTTACTAATGAAGCTTAGGACGTATAAGCGCCTCATAAATTGAAGATATGTACAGTACATAGTTCTGAAGGCGTGAAAACTGTCTATATACAAATCCAAAGCATTTCGCAGAGTTCTTGGCGGTATCGAGAATGTAGTCAATCCAACGAAGATCGTCGTTGACATACATACCGAGTACTGACAGCTTTTCGGTTTCTTCGATGACAATGGCATAAGAGCCAGATTTTGCTTCGACGACAAAAGAATGTATTGAGTTCTTGAAGCATTAATATCCCCATGATTTCGTATAACCCATTTAATAATGCTATAAAGATTGAAGTTTAATTTGTTAATTATACGACACAATTGCAATTTCAATTTCAAAGGAGATGGACGGGAATTTGAGAACGACTATGAATATTTGAGAGTAGAGTAGAGTAGGCAAAACAAGTTAGTGGATAAAAAGTTTCAAGCAAAAGATAATTCAAAAAATAAGGAAGAGAGTCTGAGACAAAACGGAGCATAATATGAGATCGAAAAGTCTTTCAATAATCGGTAGAAATAATATTTCGAAGGCTAGAAGCTTTTCACATGTCAATATAACGAATATTTGTCACATCAATTCACAAAGTTTAAGGTTTGATGAGCTTAAAAGAACATTTGGGGGGGGGGGTATTAACCTCTGAATTAAGCATTGGCGCTCTTGAATTAACTGGGTACTGAATTTTTATTAAAAGGCAAGGGTTCTTAGAAGTTCTGATTCTACTGCAGGTTTAGAAGTGGAGATTTTAACACCGATTTGCTTGATTTTCGTAACAGCAATGTTGGAAAATTTTCTAGCTATTTGACGTCACTTTATGTCTACTTATTTTACAGCAACAAATTCAACGCTTTTAGATCTGATTCTAAAATTAACTTTTATAGCCAGCTTGATGTTCCAGGTTCTTTTTAACATGAACTTGTTCTTGTTTTGTATGATATTAACTTAAAGCAGAAACTATCCAGTACAGAGATTTTAAGGCCATTCATGTAGATGAATTATTGGGCAAAGATCTTATTCGAAAAAGAAATTTGGCTTACAAAAGATGGAAACGCTTCAGATTGCCTTCTTTTCATGAAAAGCTTAGCACTCTACGTAATTTTGTGAACTCTGAAATAAAACAATCAAAAAAGAGGTTTTATGCTTCAAAATTTAAAAATCTCACTTCTGAAAAACTGTGGAAAATATTAAGTCGATGGGAATATCCAAGAAGCTGAAAAATAATACCACAGATTGTGATCCAAATAAACTTAACCAGCTGTAAATGCTTCTTTAAACTTGTCAGTTGATGAAAACTTTGACTTTTTGCTCAACAGTACTGGAGAAGGGGACCCTGGTGAGTTCAATTTTTGCAGGATGGAAGAATTTGAAGTTTTCAAAGCAGTCCATGAAATTAAATCTTGGGCAATTGGATTGCATCCTATAAGCTTTAAAGATAATGTGCCCATTTATTTAACCTTACCTGTATCATCCTTACTAGCTCCTATTATCCAATGTCTTGGAAAGTTTCAAAATTTATTCCGGTTCCTAAAAACTCCATCCCCAGCTCTAAAGAACATAGACCTATTGCCATTCCACCCTTTATTTCAAAGTATTAGAGAAAATTATGAGTAAGCAAATATAACTAGCCGAAATGCTCTCTTCAGTCAATGCTGGTTTTAGACCTAATCATAGCTGTTCTACAGCTCTTCTGAAAGTTGTTGATGATTTAAGGCTACAAGTTGATAAAGAGCGGGCAACAACCTTGGTACTACTCAATTTCTCTAAAGCTTTTGATTCTGTTCCTCATAGCATTCTTTTAGGAAAATTAAAAACCCATTTTTGTTTTCAAATGCCAGCTGCGCAACTTATGCACCAATATCTCAGTGGAAGTTGGAAGAACTCAAGCTGTTCCTGCGAGCTCCCAGCTATCCTATTTTCTCCCAACAATGTCAGGTGTACCGCAAGGTTCAATTTTGGGTCCTTTGTTATTTTCAATATTCATAATTGATCTTCCATCTACCATGATGATGCCAAGCTCTATCAAATGCTTTTGTAATATCAAGTGAAACAAGCTTTCATTCTCCAAAACGATGTGAAGACTGGTTCAACTGTTCGGTGAGGTATTCTATCAGATCACCCACCAGTGGATCTTTTGCTTCAAAATCCCTACTGCCGGTCATTGAGAAGCTTTCGTTCCTCCAGATATTTCTTGAAATGATAGTTTATCAGTGTTTCCATGACCTTAATCAGAAGGAACATATATAAGTGCAATTCGACGATACTAACAATGGTGATCTCTTCCATCCACTCTGAAAGAGACCAGTAGAGTAGGAGTGATAGAACAGCTTACGCAGTAGTTTTTCCAACGTTGAAGAACGTCTCTTCAGAAAAATGTTTTGACCTTTCAAAACTATTGCAACTGTACGAGTCCCACGGAAACTGTGCTGCAAGCAAAATGAAGTATTTCGAATGTGTTTTACAAATGACCAGACATTTTACTATACCCTTGGGGCATTGTGGTATATTTTGCCATATCTTTTGGTCATGTAAAAATTTGGTCTATTGAATATGATCATTACAGGTCTAGTAGCTTGTTTGAACTTATTCCAGTTTTCCTCAGTAGGGTTGGCTTTATAACATTGGAAACTTCCTTTTCTGACCCTGACAACTTCTTTACAGCTCAAATCAAAACATGAATTCTCTTAAGGTTTGATAGATTTTTCCCTTTACGGGATATACTTTCTTATTCCGAAAATAATTAAATTTGATATTATATTTGCACTGGAGTCCATGTAACTATCGAGGAAGTTAAAGTTCCTAAAAAATCGTCCCAGTTGGCTTTCTCGTATTGCCAAACTGTTCTCTTGGGGGTTTTCTCTTTAAATGAGGTCTTTTGTCACGAGAAATTTGCAGATATGACCACTGTTCTGATGTGCCTAGAGACACTGATGGTGTGCTTATCAGGATCAGAGGTAAGAAACTAATTCGAACACTCTATGTGAGATTCCCCACACAGTGCATTCGATGATGCAGCTAGAGCAACTGTAAGTGGAGAAAAGGAAAAAGAACAATGGATATTAGCACTCAGTGACTGCGTTTTTAATATTTTCACTTGCGACTTATAGGTACTATAAGGCAAGTTATGCATTCGAAAAAAAAATGAACTCAAGATTTTGATCAAAGTTGATATTACGATGATAGCGAAGACTAAAGAAGTGGGTCTCGCAATTCTATCTGTCTGAATTTTTTTCTTGATCCTAGTTAAGTTTTGATTTTCTCTTATATTTCGTGATAAGGAGTTCCAAAGACGGACGGAATTGACAAAAATTGCTAATATAATTACAGTTTCAGTAAATTTCTCAACCATCCATTAAAATAGGAAATTTCCAATATCTTTGCCAAAAGTAAACGTGTTTGAACTGCTGTATAAAACCCTAAGTTACCAATAAAGTACGAAGAACACCATAAACCCTGGCGACCAACGATTGGGGATTTGCTCAAAACAATCGATGAGAAATAAGCAAGAGCTACTGGCTTTCTTGATATTACCAGAAATTTAGATTTTTTAGGATTTAAAATAAAACCATTTGACTCTGGCCAATTTACCACTATCTCTAAATCTTAATTTTACCCAAAACGTCCCATGCACAAAATGACCAAGAGGGCAACTAAAGAACAGCTGAACATCGTATCATATAAATGGAAGAAACAATTAACAATCCAAAATGGAAGTTCATTAACATAAAGTGAAAATAAAAGGGGACCAAGAATGGAACCCTGTAGAACACTACTAACATTCGGCAGAAATTCGGCAGAAAACTCGACAGACTGTTTTCAATTTAAATTGCTTGTTTTCTATGTTTCAAGTAAGAAAAAAAAATTAAAAAAAAATGGTTGATCCAGATGAAAAATTGAAGTTTGGCATAAGTTTATTACATAAATAAACGTAATTGACCGTATCAAAAGTCTTTGAAAAATCGAGCATAACCAAAAACGCTACCCCGTTTTTATCCAGCGCTTGCCTTAAATCATCAGTCACCTTTAATAGTACTGTGATGCAACTGTGTTTCTTACGAAAACCAGACTTTTTAAAAGGTAAGCATTGACTCGGCCGTTAGATAAAATCGATTGAAATCTGCAAACGTATTTCGAGCCGAACAAAATTTGAATATACCATAATGCGGTTTAACAATTAACTAACAATATTTGGTTCAGCCCCACAGCATATTCAAAACTTTTCCAATTCTTTTTGTCTAAACTCAATCAGAAATAAATAATGCTAAAAATCTCAATTAAAAAGAAATGTCGTAGTAATGCAACTTTTATATCAAAATGTCAGACTGTGCCATCTCTACCCTAACACGAAAATAATTAGCTAATCGTTTTCTTTTTCTATATTATTTTAAATAAAATTAGCATTCCTATTAAATGTATCTCTTTCATTCACTGGATCAATTTAAATTTTACACACATTTCCATTTTAAGTATTTAATTCTATTTTTAATTACCTTGATAACCGCTTTTAATTAAATGTTTGACTGTTTAATTACTATTTTCATTAGGGCACAAAGAGCGAAGCTCTGATTGCATGAAAAACACATTTTCCTCATTCTTATTGCTCATCCCACTTTTCACTTCCGACCTCAGTCTAGTCTGGTTCAGTGGCTATTAACACATCTGTGAATCCGTTTTACATTTAAGCACACACCACCATCGAATAAGTTGAGGAAACTCCCTCAACTATTGATCAAATGTGTTTTATTGGCAATTCCAAAATTTTGTGAGTTTTGACGATTTATTTGATGGGCCATGCAAATATTTAAGTAAATAAATGTTCGTAAATTCTATTTGATATGGGAGGTGACTATCTGTAGAGTTATTCATGTATCTTTAGAGAATCTAAAACAGCCTCAAGATATGAGTAATCAATATCAGAACTGTTGGATGCTGCCTTAAGACAGTGGCAGTGAACCATCTATGCCCCATATTCAGCTGTCATTTCCACACATATATAAATAATAATATAAACATATATAAAAGAAAAGGTTATATGGAGGGCAAAAGGAAGAATAAAAGGTTACTGATTTTTAAAAAGCGATTGAGTGCAGTTTGTTTCATTTCCTTTCATATATAAATTAGTTTTTTTTTCACCCTTACATATTTAAAACATTTGGTCCTTCGAGCCTAAAAAAATACAAATTAACCAGCCAACCAGTAAAATCATTTGGTGAAAAACATTGAAAAGAATTTCCTTTGAAATAAGAACAATGTGTGCCGACATTTTGTCCTTTTTTTCGAAATTTTGTTTCGCTTCTACTTTAATACGATTTAACATTGGTTTTATTTAAAAACCATTAAACAATAAAAAACATTTTAATAAAGTTAAAACAAACATCAACAACCACCCAACACCAACAGCAACAGCAGCACCAGCAGGAGACAGCAAATTAATCCGCCTGAAACAAGAAAATCACAGTGAGTAGCAAAGAAACTAGCTTTAATTATATTAAATTAAATTATTATATATACATTCATATATAAAAATAAATAACCTAAATATAATGAATGCAGTTAAAATTTTTAACAATACTTGCAAACAAACAGCGAACACATCTCATTTACGGCCAGCATACTGGCTACAGGACTTACTCTCCCTAAATAAAGTGATTCTAGAGCGAGTCCTTACGCATTACCAAAGGTGTTACTGGTGTTTTCATTGCGCAGGGCAGCCGTGTTGATTCGAACCTGATCGGCGGATGCAATGCGTCTTCTTGAAGAGCTGTTATGTGTGGGGGAAACGACATTTTTTTTTAACAAGACACAATGATATACTTACCTATAAACCATAACTTACGCATAACCCATACTTAAACAAATTGTACCCACTTATAATAAATAATTTTAATACATGTCTGTCTACCCCTATAGAATCATAGTACAGATTGACTCAGCACATTTTTCCAAATCGTTTTTTTTTTCACCGAATTAAATTCAAATTTCTTCGACTTAGTCACCTATTGCTGTTAAAGCAGATTCCTTTTAGTCAAATGACTATGCGCAGCACACCCTCATGATGAATATCATGTTAATTTCTTGTGTGCTAATATCAACTTTCAGTTGAACTACTTTGTAATCAATATAAAGTAGCTGCAATTGACTTTTTTTTGATGAGTACCTCACTTGCAATTCTCGGAATGAATTATAAAAAGATAATTTTTGTCCTAAGCGGAATCTCGGGCGTAGGCGTCGGTTTGAATTACCTGATAAAATTTTTGTCGTGGTACCGATTATTGAGTTCTTTCGGACTGTGGGATCTGAGAGTCGTCGTCCGTCCGGTGAAGTATATGGTTGTGTCTATCTCTAAACCTTCCTATCTTAATATTCGTTGCAATCTTAATAATCAGTGGAAAGTGTAACAAAATAAAAAAAAAAAAAGAATCCCCTGGTATATAATTAACCCGGATGGGTAAAGATCCTAGAGAAAAACAAACATAATGAAAAAAAAAGGGGGAATGAAACCCTGAAAAATTAAAGAACTTGTGTAATTTTAAAAGACCATAAAACCAATCCGGTGTGACTTACCTGGAAGATGTCGACGTCCCCCCCCCCCCCCCCCCAAAACGGAAATTCTTTCCCTCCCCTTGTGTAGTGACCCTGATGGGAGCCTCCGTATAAGAAAAAAAAAATATATGAAATCTTGAACTAGGAAGTAAAGGAAAATTTATTTCTTTGTTGGGTAACGATTAAATTGTGTTTTTTTTTGTTTTAGAGAAAAAAAAACCCTAAATCCTTGTTGAGCCATGTGTTATTGTTTTATTAAATGTTTGGTGTAAAATAAATATGTAATTTCTTACAAATAAAAAGGATGGTATTATTAAAGCTAATATATATAAAAAATATAAAAAAAACGAAAAAAAGGAACCAGTAGAAAAGAATAAGTTATACAGCTTTATATTTTGATAGGGCATCGGCTAGCTGCTGAGCAGCTCGAGCTCTGTAGAGCGATCGTACGTTCCATAAGAAAATTCGTAAATCGTTTTTCAGTTTTCGTTGCGTGGGTTGTCGTCGTGTGATCAGTCCGTTTCCGAAGCTTGTTGTCGGTCTCGTAATTATTTAAGTTTTACGGGACAGGGAATTAACCTGTCACCAACCTGAGGAACCAGCCTGATCATATTAGCCAAACATTTTTAAAGGCTTGTTTCTAGCGGCCGCCGCGGAGAGGCTATGATCAGACTTCCACCAGTCCCGAATAGTTACGGCACGTGCATGTTTTCGTATGCTACATGTTATTCCCCCTATTCATCTGATGGCTGACCGCCGTATCATACCTCCGCGGAGCGAAATTAAACGCCATGCGATTAAACAACGATGGTAAATATTGAAAACTTATTTCCAAAGTGAGTGCTGTGTAGCCCAAATAGTGCGTTTTTTTTGAAAAAAAAAGTTTGGGCCGAAATGAAGTAGTCACCAGCAACCACCGTGCTTGCTATACGCAAGTTTGTTCAAATTCGTGAGACTGGTATGCTAGCGGACAACACTCATGGTCCCCGTCGTCTTACGGTGCCACAGACGAGAATGTGGCTGCTGTAGCCGAGAGTGTGAGACTCCATTCACGAACATCAACTCACCATCGATCTCAACAGCTCAACATTTCACGTACTAGCCTGAGGAGAATTCTGCACTAAGATCTCGGATTATTCGTTCATATGGTCGAAAATTAAATTAGCAATTGAAGGAGCACGACCATCCACTTTGTTATCGCTTCGCAGATTGGGTCTTAGAGCTTGAATTGGACAACGATTTTGGGCGAAAACTTATCTTTTCTGACGAGGAGCATTTTTATCTCGGCTGCTACGTTCAAACACATTTTCCGCATCTGGAACTCGGTAGACCCGAACGTTGTTGTCCTGAAGCCAATGCATGTGATGGCATCATTACACCCCGACTCCACAAGATATCTGTCTCTCCAACTCAATGTCTGATATCTCTATCTCTACATTTTCTTATTGCTTCGATGGGCAAATTATGTCATGATTTTTCATTTCTATCCATACTGCACGGGATGTGTTTTGTGCGGACAACAGAAATTAGCAAAACGTAAAACTAGCAAAAATTATATATATTTGCAAAGAAAAGAATGCGCATCTACCTAAAGTTTAAATAAATAACACCAAACATAACTTAACGCACAAACAAATGAATAACATGACACGTTAATGTATTTACTTACAAAATAAAAAAAAATATTTGCCGACGGAATACTTGACAAGAACCAACCAAATGAGAAGACACGAAATAATGAGACAAAAGTACGAAAAAACACTATCTGTCAAATTTCATATCAGACATCTATATCAAGACAAAACCGCTAACATAGATCGCTGCCTTCACATCATAAGAGAAAATATCGCGGCTCCATTGGAGATTTCATATCATGATGAGCATCCTGAGAAAATTTATCTCCTGTGGAGTCGGGGTGTTATAACCATTTTTCTTCAAAAACGAGGCTGGAAAGAACGTTTTGGTCAACGGTTGGCATTACAGAGCTATGTTAATCGACTTTTTTATTGCTTAAATTGAAGACCTGGATTTGGACGACCTTTGGTTAATGCAGGATGGGGCGCCATGCCACAATCGATCTTTTGCGCACCAAATTCCAAAATCGTGTTATCAGCCGTCTTGGCGATGTCAATTGGCCGCCTCGGAGCTACGATTTGATTTCTTTGGACTTTTTTCTTGTTGGAAACCGTGAAGAACCGATGTTATGTCATCAATCCAGCAACGATTGGCACTTAAGGCCAATATCATCCAAGCAATTCGTGAACTACATCCCGAAACCATCAACAAGCTCTTAGGAAATTAGAAGACAGCATGCGCTACTGCGAAGCCAACTGTGGTAGCCACTTAAGCGACGTTGTATTCCGTAATTAATGGGAATGACTGTTCTTACTGATCAGTGGCGTAGCGAGGCGGGGGCAAAGGGGGCACAGGCCCCGGGCGGCACTTTACTTGGGGGCGGCATTTTGCTGCAATTTTTCTAAATTCGTTAATGTAAATGGTTTTTGTATGTTATGTTTTTATATTTTTTCTAAGCTAAGTGTAAGCTTACTTTTGTAACAAATCTTAATTGTGAAAAAATATACTGTCCTTTTCGGAAATATATTTTTTCCTTTTGAGCTGAAAAAGTTCCGTGTGTGTGCGTAGGACGTAGGTACATAATATAAAAGATTTTCGCGCCACGGTTTTGCTGTCGGCAATGGTACACGTTCGTCATATTGTGTCTGAAATGTGTATTGCGCCATACGGAAGTGTGAAGTACAATGATCGACAAAGACTCTGATTTGGAACAGTAAATGATTGTTTCATTCTATGTGTGTCTTGGTGCAAAGCTTTTTCGTTTGCCTTCTTTCGACTACCACTCATGAGCAGCGTTCGAATCTCACTCCAATCGGAGTAAATTTACTTCAATTTTACGAAAGAAAATAAATTTACTTCATTACTCCGTTTTTTAAGATTTAGGTAGGTACTAATTTTTTTCTACACTGAAAAATTCAAAATTTCTTTAGCCAAACCACATGAAAGGGAATGACCACTGTGTTAATAAAATTTGCAACCAACTCTGACTCTGAACTACTAAATCTTAATCTACTCCAGAAATTTTCAATTCGTTTATTTTTTTATAAGTCTGGTCCAAAATTTTACTACTGCGGTTCGAACCCTGCTCGTAAGGCTAGAAGTTGAGACAAAAACATTTCGTTTGTTTTGATTGATTCGATGTGAGTTGGCTCATAAGAGTCCATGTATTCGTATATTGTTGTATCTTTTTTTTAAGGTGTGTTAGTCAGTTGTATTTTTTTCTGTTTTATTTAATCGTAAAATGCAGTAAAGTTTGCAAACATCCTAGTTAAATACAAAATTAGTTGCAGTTTAACATTTAACTTGTCTGTGTTTTGTGTGTTGTGAAAATTTTTTAAAATTGTGTGTACGGGTACAGTACCTACCTACATAAGCGCAAGAGATTTTCATTTTACCCCTTTGGATTGATTACATAAAGTAAGTTAATTGATGAAACGAAATACCTAGCTGATGGCTCGGAAATAATCCATTGAGTTCTCTATTTTTTACCGAGAAATCGAAAGTTAATAAGTTATTATTAATAGAGAAACGATTTCAAGAAATTTTTTTTTTAATAAATTAATCAATAAAAGTTAAATGATTTTTACTTGCGATATATACAAAAGTAGGTACTATATTGAAAGTTATAGATTAGTAAAAAAATCAAACTCGACATTTTGATCAAAGTTGACATCGTAATCTCTATGATTACGATGATAGCGAAGTTAAAAAAAGTAGGTCTTGCAATTCTGTCTGTCTGTCCTTTCGGCTGCAGCCTATACGACTCGGTCGATTTTCTTTAAACTTGGTACCTAGCGTTTTTTGGGCATTTTAATACCAAAAATAACGGTAGGTTCCTATCGTAAAATTTTTTTAGCAAAAAATGAAAATCTTATTTTTCTCAAAAACGTTCCCACAACTTTAAAAAAAATCAGTAATTTTTTTACAAAATGGCTACCATTTTATTAAAAAAATCCCAAAAATGGTTATAAATGGAACCTCCCATAGAACCAGTTCTTTGACTTTCGATTTTCTCAAAAACGATTCCACTGATTTTGATCAATTTTTTTACAGAGAATGTTTTCTAAAAGTTTAAAAGTATTGTATACCAAAATTTTCAAAAATCTCGAAACCAAGTTGGTCGATTTTTACTAAACTTGGTACGCAACAGTTTCTTGACATTATCTAGCAGATTTTAAATAAAAATTTTTCATATAACCAAAAATAACGGTACCTCCCATACAAAAGTTTAAAAACCGGCATGGAAAATCTCATTTTTCTCAAAAACGACTCCTACGATTTCGATCAAAATTTTTGTGTGAGTTAACAAACATAAATACGATCTACAATAATATTATTGCAAAAAAAAATTTCTATCGTCTAATAAAAGTATTTCTCATGGAACCATTTTTTTTTTCGACTATCTCGCTATCTGTTCAACCGATTTTAATGATTTTTTTTTTAAACAAGAGCTCTGGTTTGAATAATATTGCATATCAAAATTTTCAAAAAATCAAATTTTGAATTAAAAAAAAAAAAACAAAATTATTGTTTGAAAATTCGATATTTTAAAAATGGGTGGATAGTTTTTTTCAAAATTAATCTTTAACTCCGCATTAATAAGTACTAAAAAATGGCGTACCAATTTTTTTTAATATTTTCAAAATTTTATATACATAAATGTACAAACCTGCATATACCTCATATAAAAAACGATTTTTAAATAATAAATCGCACGGTGTACATCGCGTTGGTATCAAATCAATGTCAGATTTTAAAAGATAAAACCAGTTTTGAACACTTTAATTTTGATGGGCTGTTGTGAAATATGTTTAAGTTAAAAATAATCCTTGGCCAATATTTCTGTTTCTTCATTTCCTTATATGTATAACAATATATATATATAACAATAATTGAAATAAAAAAATATTATAGGTATAATAATTATTACTATGTATAACTATAATAATAATAATAATTAAAGGCAGTGCGGGTTGATTTTTTTTTTAAACCGGTTTTATTTTTCAGCAATCATCACCCAATTAGACACTTCTATCTAAATATAATAAATACAATAAATCTTTGAATACAAAATTAAGTTATAACAAGGTAAGTTAAGTAGCTGTTTCACTTTGATGTTTTTTACTTGCGATATAGGTACTATAGGGCATGTTCTGCATTTGGAAAAAAAATCGAACTCGAGATTTTGATCAAAGTTGACATTACGATGATAGCGAAGACGAAAAAAGTGGGTCCAACAATTCCGTCTGTCTGTATGTCTGTACCTCGAACTACAGCCTAAACTACCGGAGGTATTTTCTTCAAACTCGTTAGTTAAGGGTCTTCGGTGATTCCCTAGAGGAAAAATTGAAATTTTTTTTTAGCTCCAAGACTAACGGTACCCCCATACACCCGTAATGAAAAATCTTATTTATCTCGAAAACGGCTCTAACGATTTTGATAAAAAAAAATTAGGTGTGATATTATGAACTTAGGCTACATTTTGGTCAAAAAAAATTTGGGGGCAAAATTTTATTAGGGGTACCTACCATAGACCCGGTTTTTTTGATTTTCGACTTTCTCATTAACGGCTCTAAGGATTTTAACCCAAAATTTTCAGCAGGAGTCCAGTTAAGTTTAAAATAATATTGTACCTATATAAAAATATTCGAAAAAATATTATTTTTGAAAAAAAAAATTTTAAATCAATATCTTCAAAACCTATATGAACGATTATTTTTTGGAATTATTTCCTAAAATAAATATTATTTAATACTTAAAATTCGCATCCCACATTTTTTTCTTGAAAACTTTTAGTGAAATTTCTTATATAAAAAATGTATTTAATAATAAAACGATTTTTTAAAGTTTATTTGCATAAATTCATACTTTTCTGGAAACCAGAAGGCAATTTTATGCATTTGAACATTATTATCTCATTAAATCCATGTTTTATATTTATAAAATGTATCTTAAATTCCAAAGTACTTTTACATAAGAGCAAGTTCGTGCGATCCAGTCGTGCATTTTATTTAAACAGCAAACAAAATTAAAGGCCCAGAAAAAAATTGCTAGGGGCGGCAAAATTGGCTCTGCCCCGGGCGGCAAAAACCCACGTTACGCCACTGTTACTGATACAGCCATAATACATGGAAAAAATTAAATTTTGTTCATTTTATTGCATTTTTAAAAAGAAACTTGTATTTGGCCCAATCTTTATTTAAGTATGTAACTCCATGTACAAATATAAATTCAATTATTACGACATAAAAACTTATGATGATGTTTTCGGAAATTGTACAGCCCCTAAACGTTGTAGATTTATTAATAATAAAAATAACCTAAAAAAAAACAAACGACAAAGGCTTTTTAAATTTTCAAAATTGCCACCAACCAAGTCTCTCCAACAAGTGGATTTTATACAAAACGCAATAATAAATCATGCAGAACATAATTTTAAGAATTGACATTTTTGTTAATAAATAATTTATATGTATATTTTTTCTGTTCTATTTAGATCCTTTACCATCACTTTGTTTGCCAATAGATGTGAACTGGCAATTTTCAAACTCAACGGAGTATTCTATGAAAACGTGTTTTTCCTGCAATATTTAACACAAAAGGTTGAAAAATAATACAAGAAAAAGGAGTAGAATCAATGAACCCATAACTCAACAAAAAAAAATAAAAAAAAAAGAAGGGTATTGTGATAAGAAAATAAAGTTAAATGAGCAAGTTGGTCGCACATTCTTGCTTTATAGATTCTGATACCAATGGTTAAGGTTATTACATGATATTGCAAAACTGGTTGAGTTCAATTTAATCATCTTATATGCTCACATCTTGTTTTCAATCCTTGGAAAATTAATTACGTTTTCATTATAACGTGTCCATGACAAAGGATTACCGGCAGCTGTACTTATTTTAGAAAATATCCCATCATTATTTATGCGTATTGGGGATGGAAATCTTGAAATGCAAGTTTCCAGCAACCGAGCTTCAAAAATTCCATGTTTTTTTTTAAAAGAGACAGGCTTTTACTTCTATGCGATTTATTACAAATCAGACGAATGAAAGTATTTTTTTTAGCGCATTAGTATGAGCAGACCAACACATCTTTCAGTCCTAGATATCTAAAAGATTTGGCAACTTCAATTTCAAAACAGTTTTCAGAACATTTATCTGAATGATTAAATGTTTGCGACTTTATTGCAAAATTACAAATCAACTTGCCGTATTTGAATTTATTGCAGTTTGCATTATGAAAGAAAAATTTCCCGAAATCAACTTCCTTTTCAACGACATTGAAAAACATAAATTTAGTTTTAATACTTATAGCCATTTTATGCATCTGGAACCAATGGCTTAAAACTTCCAGGTCATGATTTATGTCAGAGTTGATAAAAATCAAAAAAAGTACCGGGCCAAGTACTGAACCTTGAGGTACTCCTAAAGGTATAACTTGGTTAAAACTAAATATATGATTTATTTTAGCCCTTTGTCCTCTAAAATATAAATATGATCTGAACCAATTATGCATAACACCTCTAAAACAACATTTTAAAAGTTTGTCCAAAAGTATTTTATGATCAACGGTGATCAAAAGCTTTTGCTATATCTCACTTCCTTATAAGTTGTGCTCTATTTGTACATATATTTTTATGAAATATAATTGTGCTAAATGCCTCAATAAAGAATAAAATAGTAACACTTTAATATCTTGTGGTTTCTGTGAATTGATATTTCATTGCAAGTTTGCTAAGATCGATGACAATATGTTCAAAATTCTTTTTTCAACTCGACATTTTTTGAAATAAGCTTCTTCTAACTACTACTAACTGCTAAAATAGTTTTCTAGAGAAGTTTTATGGAACTTTGTTCGATTTTCAAAATTGGGGTACATGCATGAGGATTTAAATTCAAGACAAAAAATTTATCAACTCTAAGTCTTCAAATTTGAATTTGAAATTAAATAACCTGGTTTCTTTGGAATATAATTTTGATACGAGTATAATTATTTACTTAACTCTTATTTAACGGAACTTTATTAGCACGAGAAAATTGAGTCAAACAGTTTATCAACTTGTTTTGTTTTGTTTTAGCAATAGTTGGTTCTTTTTATTAAATAATTGTTTACTATTTTGGAGTGCTGCAGGGTAGCCATTTTGGTCCTCTTCTTTTTCTGCTATTTTTGAAAGATCTTCCCAATGTTGTTTTGTTTTTTTTTTCATGTATACAAGGGTAATCATAACACTGGCTGTTAACAGGGAGGGGTATTATTTATTTATTCAGCAACAAACTCATGCGGAGAGAGGGACAGGACTCTTAGCTTATTAGCTTAAAGCAAGCAAAAACTTAAGAATAACTTATAGTCTTATAAATAAGAATAGATTTTGAGATAATTTTTGAAGGAGTAGAAGTCAAAAGAGTTTTGCATGGTTTTAGCAGCACATATACGAGTATCATGCGATTCATACTGTCGTTGCATCCATATATGTATAGTGCAGTTAAAGTCGAGTTCAAAGAGTGACACCGATCTAAGACTTCTCGGGTTAGTGTAAAATGAAACTCTTTGAAGAAGCACACGGCAGTCAATATTAGCAGCTTAAAAGTTGATGGATAAAAACAATGTTGGCCATTTTTATCAAGAGGTTGAAAGTCCATAAGCTAAAAGCGGTTAAAATAGAATGGAAAGTTAAACATATCAGGCCAAAGAAGCCCGTGAAGTACAATTCAATTTTCAATTCAATTTTGTTTTATTAAACATACTATTTACAATTTGGCTTACAACTAAAGAGATACTACATACATATGTAGAAAAATGTACATATGTTGGCTCATAGGGGCCTAACTATATACAGTGACTTAAGTTTAATTATTTTTATATAAAATGTACATGACGAAAAAAAAAATAAAATTTAAAAGGTCGGTTGACTGTATTGTCCTCATGGTGCTCATGCCCGGTTGTCAGTGGTGATTTTTGTTGTCCGTGAAGTGGAAAACGAAGGAGTCTTCGTTAAATGGCTTCAATTCGAAATGACTGAGAAACATAAAAAGAAAACTATATTCGTGAAGAAGCTTTACATGCGTTAAAAAGATTAAGTGACATAGGAATCAGAAAATTCTTTAGACCATCGCTTAATGTAACCGAGTGTGGAGTTGAATCTATTTATAGAACCTGTGATATGGAATCTAAAGTTCAGTTCCTTATTGCATAAAAAACTTCTAGATCAAGATCACTGAACGAATAAACTTGTTTAACCGATTCGTTATTGATAAAATATGTACGAGAGGGAATGTAAAATGTTTTCCGGAATGAGTTATTGCTTGACAATTGGTAACGTTGACCTCAAGAAAGTTTTTCGGGTACCAGGTAAGGTACTGTGGAGTCTTGTAGATTGTAGTAGATGTACAGCTAGAAAATCGTATCTCTCAATGCATAGATACGCTGTATCGGTTTCGCTGATGATATCATTGTTACATCCCTAGGGAAGTTTGAAGAAACTCTCTGTGATATCATCCAGAGAGGATTAAAAATTACAAGGAAATGGTAGGATCAACCAACTATTTACCAAAATATGACTTCTGTCACGTGTGAACCTATCGTAAAATATCTACGAAATATACTTTACACACCTGGAATATACCTTCGGGAAAGCTACAAAGGCCCTTATGATGTGCAAGATACTTCTAGGAAAATCATGGGTATTTTAACTATATATCCAAAGGTGGATATACACCATAATAATAAGACTCATCTTTTCGTATGGCGTTGTTGCATGGCACAAAAGAACTGAGTTGCAAACAACAACTAAGAAAGGTCTAGAAAAAGTCCAAAGGCTCGCATGTATATGTATTACTGGAACAATGAGAATTTTTCCTACCTCAGCAATGGATGTTATCCCTCATTAATCCCTATTACATGAAGAATTTGAAAGTGCTAGTAAGGGAGCACTTATGAGATTTGCCAACGAGGGGACTGCGTCTGGAAAATGTATAAGTCATAGGAAAAGGGACTGGCTTTTAAAGTCAGCAGTAATAAAATATCGGGTTTTTCAATAAGAGCGCTACAAAAGTTTTTTTTTAAATAAAACAAAAACGGTTTTAGATATCAATGAAATTATTTTTTTCTGTGAATGGAACTCGATTTCTTTTGCATGGCCACCACGGGCACGCTTGCAGAAGTCCAGACGCTGAACCCAATTTTCGACACGTTCAATATTCGTACGAAGTTCATCAATCGTCGCTGGCTTGTTGGCATAGACCATAGACTTGACGTAGCCCCACAGGAAATAGTCCAACGGCGTCAAATCTCACGACCGAGGCGGCCAAGCGACTGGACCATTTCGTGAGATAACACGTTCTCCAAACTTGGTTTCCAATAAATTGATTGTGACATTCGCTGTGTGGCTTGTGGCTCCGTCCTGTTGGAACCACATATCCTCCAAGTCCATATCATCCAATTGGGGTCAAAAATATTCGGTTATCATTGAACAGTAGCGATCCTCATTCACAGTAACGTGCCGGTCTTGATCATCACGGAAGAAGTACGGTCCAATGACGCCACCGGGCCATAAACCACACCAAACCGTAATTTTTTCGGGATGCAATGATGACTAATGGAGTACGTGTGGATTGCTGCCTGACCAATACCGCATATTTTGTTTATTGACGAAGCCATTCAGCCAGAAATGAGCCTCATCGCTGAAGATGATTTTTCGATGAAAATCCGAATCATTTTCAAGTTGTTGCTCAGCCCAATTCACGAACATACGACGCTTCTGGTGGTCAAGCGGCTTCAGTTCTTGCGTCAATTTAATATTGTAAGGATGTAGGCCAAGATCTTTTCGCAAAATTCGCCACAACGACGTCACAAAGATGCCCAATGCTTGAGAACTACGTGTGAGAGACACATTTGGGCTTTCTGCAACTGAAGCCTCAGCGGCAGCAATATTCTAGGCACTACGGGCACTTCTTTGTCTCACTGGGACGGGAACATTTTGTGCTGTGCCTGTGGATTCAAATTTTTCTACTAGACGCTCAATTGTTGATCTGCTAGGACGATTATGACGACCATAAATTGGACGTAGCGCTCTTAACGTTGAGGCCACTGACTCCGAATTTCGGTAGTAAATTTTAATGAGAAGGCAGGCTCTCTAGCAAAAATAGGCCCAAGATCTCGTTTAATTAATGGGACCAGAACCCTCCAGCGGAATATGAGAAAACAGTCTTAAAAACGAAATTAAAGCAGAGGAGGAGACTAAAGGATCAAAAAACCATGGTTGTTTCATGAAATGTATCAGCTTAAGTAAGAGCAACCTAAGAATAGTAACGGATCTCTTCACGGGCCATTATAAACTTAGAAGGCACTCGAGTATTCTTGATCTAGAAAACATTCCCATATATTGTTGTAATCTCAGCCTTAAACCAAATATTGTTTAGTACTGTACTTGTCAATTACCTCAACCTATTTTAATATGTATAACTACTTTTGAAATTAAACACTCATTCTGAATTACGAAGCCTTGGTGTTCACCTCTACATATCATTTGGCGACGAGGATTTTTTTCTCAATTTCGAACCACAAATAGTAATAATTCGAGGAAATTATCAAAGGGTAATATTAAACGATGGACAAAGAAACGTTGGAAGGTATTTTGAAATCCCAACGTGAGTGGATGGCACAGATTTTGGCGACTCAGAAATCGTGGATAGAGTCAAATACGCGGGGCACCACAGCGGTGAGCTCAGGTATGTCAGTTGTACAGCCTTTTCCCGCTTACAAAAAAGACGAAAACTGGAAGACCTACTTGAAGCTGCTGGAGCAACATTTTGAGGCATGTGGAGTTTCAGAGGATAAACAGAAGCGCGCATTTTTCCTTTCTTGGATTGGAACTGATAACTTTGAAACTCTTCAGAAGCTCTATGGTGGAGAAGACGTATCCACAAAGACTTTCAAAGAGCTGACGGAGAAGCTTAGTGAACACCTTGTGTCTAAAATCCATGTTCTAGCAGCCAGGTATCAATTCCACAAAACTTCGATGAAGCCAGGGCAAACATATGCGGATTGGGTGGCTGATCTTCGAGGTGTGGCTCGCAACTGTAAATTTACTTGTCCAAAGGAAACGTGCTCAGAATCGTACGTTGATAACATGATTCGGGACATCATTGTTCTCTACACTCCGCACGACACTGTTCGAACACAAGCCCTGCAAAAGATTGACCCAGCGTTAAAAGATGTGTTGGATATAGCCACTGCATATGAGACAACGCAAAAAACATTTTCTGCAATCAAAGAGAACAGCCACGAGATGGAGGTAAATTTATTATCTACTTCTAAGGTTTTGTCTCAGTCGCGCATACAATCGGATTCTCCGAGAAAATCTTGTCCCAGCTGTTTTGTTCATCATCAAAAAAGCGATTGTCGTCACAATAAAACAGTTTGTCATAAATGCAAAAAAATTGGGCATATAGCGGCTGTTTGCATGATGAGTACAAGCGATGGGAATATCAGTACGGTAAATTCAAAGCGAAACAAAAAATATAGGTCAAATAGAAGAGACAAAATTAAGTCAACCGGTAAATATACAGCTAATTCAATAGAACAAATTCATTTTAGTGAAGTGGTTCAGTCACATGAATGTGCGGTTGTGAAAGCGGAAACAAAGCCGTGGATTATGGTGGATGTCATTGTTAACGGGTGCCCGATGAAATTCCAGGTCGATACGGGGGCATCTTGTTCACTGGTGGGTACAGAAGGTTTCCAGCAATTGGGACAACCAAAGTGTTTTTCCACAACCAAGTCTCTTCAAGCATACGGTGGAACCCCAATCAAGTTGAAAGGGGAACTGGCCGTCCAGGTTATTTATCAAAACTCCAGACATCAAGTGAATTTGCTCGTAGTTGATGGTGCTGGTGCTAACATCCTAGGACTAGACTTGTTCAAAGCTTTCAGCTTAAATGTTCAACATTCTATTTCACAAATTAAATCTAATAATTTTCTTCTCAACAGTATTGAGACGTTATGCGGCAAGTATTCCAAACTTTTTTCATCGGGGCTGGGCAAGTGCACATCCTTTCAAGCTCACTTGGAATTGAAGGAGGGTGCAGTGCCAAAGTTTGTTCGTCATCGACAAATTCCCTATGCTCTACTTGATGAAACGAAGAAAGAATTAGATCGCTTGGTGGCTGAGGGAATTCTATCATGGGTTCAGCGCACTCAATGGGCCGCACCGGTGGTAATCGTCGAGAAGGCTAATGGTGGAATTCGGATTTGTGGCGATTTTAAAACAACGGTGAATCCACAAATCGTATGCAATCGTCATCCGCTTCCTCGACCTCGGGATTTATTTCACAAGCTTCGTGGAGGTAAAGTGTTCAGCAAAATCGACCTATCGGAAGCTTACCTTCAGATTGAGCTGGACGAATCATCCAAAGATTATGTGGTGATCAACACACCTTTTGGTCTCTTACGGTTCAATCGGTTACCGTACGGTGTAAGCAGCGCACCAGGTGAGTTTCAAGGTGTAATGGAACAAATCTTCGCGGACCTGCCTGTTGGTATTTATATCGACGATATAGTCATCGCTGGTACATCGGAAGAGGAGCATCTGCAAATTTTGGAAGAAGTCCTTAAAAGATTGGAAGCAAACGGATTCCGATGCAATAAGCGTAAGTGTACATTCGCAGCAGTAGAACTCGAATACTTGGGGCATACGCTGAATTCTAATGGTATAAGTCCCTCCGAAAAACACTTGGACGCTCTTCGTTACTTACCTCGACCGAAGAATGTGAAAGAATTGGAAGCAGTAATTGGTAAATTAAATTATTATAACCAATTTATTTCGAACTTTTCCCAGGTGGCTGGGCCGTTAAATTCACTTCGGGCTAAAGGGGTCAAATTTGTGTGGTCTAAGCAACATCAAACAGCGTTTGAGAGTTTGAAGGACAGCATCCTAAAAGCAACTCGTCTAGCGCATTTTGATGATTCTCTCCCAATTATTTTGGCAACAGATGCCTCGAGCTATGGAATTGGCGCAGTCGTCTCCCATCGGTATCCAGATGGTTCGGAGCGGCCGATTGCATTTGACTCTAAGACTTTGGACTGCCATCAGAAACTCTATAGTCAAATAGAGAAGGAGGCGTTGTCGATCATCTTCGGCGTAAAGAAATTTCATTGTTACCTGTATGGTCGCGTTTTCGAACTGCAGACTGATCACAAGCCTCTGACTGCGATATTCAATCCGAGCAAGCAGATTCCCGAAATGACCATGCGACGTCTTCGAAACTGGGCCTTAACCCTGATGGCATACACATACCAAATAAAATACCGACCTACAGCGAAGCATGCCAACGCAGACGCTTTGTCACGACTTCCAGTTGGCCCAGATGAGTCGTTCGACAATCTGAATGACAATTTACATATAGTCAGCACATTAGTTCTGGAAGATTTAGACACTACTCCAATAAACGCAGCAGTTATTGGAAATTTCACCGATAATGACAGATTATTTATTGAAGAGAGTTTCGTCATACATCAAGAAAGGATGGCCGGTTCAACTGCCCAACAACGAAAAGGAGCTAAAACCATTTTTCGAACGTAAGTTAGCCCTATCTATATTCAATAATGTCATTATCTTGACTTCAGATTATGATCGTGTCATTATTCCGGAAGCTCTGCAGTCCAGAGCGTTGAAATATATGCATGAAGGTCATTGGGGTGGTTCACGGATGAAACAATTAGCCAGGCGGTATATTTGGTTTCCAGATATGGACAAGCAGATCGAGAAATTGGTAGCTAACTGTGTCATATGCCAGGCATCAGCATCGAATCCAAAAAAAGAATATGGGAATTGGCAACCATCAGAAAAACCTTGGGAAAGGATCCATTTGGATTTTGCGGGTCCATTCTTCAACAAAATGTGGCTGATGTGCGTGGATTCTTTTTCCAAGTTTCCGTTCGTGGTATCACTTTCGTCAGTAACATCAGAATCCACAATAACAGCCTTGCAGATGATTTTCGCCATCGAAGGACTACCAAAGACAATTGTGACGGACAACGGTACGCAATTTACCGCTCAGGTTTTTGAAGAATTTTGCCGATACCATTCAATACAGCATTGGAGAACTGCACCATTCCATCCAGCCTCCAACGGTCAGGCTGAAAGGTTTGTGCGAACTTTTAAAGAAGCTTTTAAGAAGATTTTCGAGGAGGAGAAGAATACAGATGTTGCAGTCAATGTGTTTCTATCAACATATATGTAGATCGACGCCTAACCCATGTTCACAAAAGTCTCCTGCGGAGCTGTTGCATGGACGACAACATAGAAACCTGCTTTCGTGTTTTCTACCGAATCAACATATAATGTCCTTTTCAAGACAAAAACCCAAATACCAACCAAATCAAAAAGTTCTAGCCCGACAATTCAAAAAGTCCAAAAAGTGGAGTAAAGGAGTTATTACCCGCGTTTTGGGTAGTAACATGTACGGTATCCAAACTGATGAAGGATACATAAGGCGTCATCAGAACCAATTACGTTTACTGAATCATCAATCAGAAGCAGACTCTACTTTCTTTGGAAGTTCAGAAACTGCACCAAGTCCCAAACAAGAGTCAGGGGAAGGTAAAAGTAATTTAAATAACCAGGAACTTTCTTCTTCTTTTAGACAAAACAATGATGAGAATTCCTCTGACAATATTGAAATTGAACCGAAGCAGGAACCACTGCAGCAAGTCTCAGAACCAACTTCAGAAGTTCCCCAGCACCTTTCCAACCATGCTGAAATGGATTCACCAACTGGCCAACTCGAAATAAGACGATCCAACCGACGTAAGATACCACCTGTACGGTTCCCTCAAGGATGCTAAGTGCTTACATCCTTTGTAATGGTAGCGGAGGAGATGTTGTAATCTCAGCCTTAAACCAAATATTGTTTAGTACTGTACTTGTCAATTACCTCAACCTATTTTAATATGTATAACTACTTTTGAAATTAAACACTCATTCTGAATTACGAAGCCTTGGTGTTCACCTCTACATATCATATATATTCTGCAATACTATTTTTTCTTAAACGGATAAACATGCAGCAAGAGCTTAGGAAGGGTTAGGAACTCATCTAGATCGGGATGGGGACATAATAGATCTTTAGGTCGGCTTGCAATAAACCTCCCAAAATATTCATTCAAAAATACAATATTGAGTTGATCTGTAATTCTTTTATAAGGCCTCTGCTGAAATATGACTGTTGTATTTGGTGCCCTTCCAATGAAGGAAGCATTGAACGCATAGAAGCTATGCAGAAAAAAGTGTACAAGGTTTGCTCTATGGAGACTCAATTGGAGCAATGGCCCAATATCTTCCTATGAATTTTCCGTATTCATGCTCCGCTTAGAGTTGTTCATGATAGTAACTTTTTGTATATCGCTTTTTATAGAACAAATTATAGTAAATCTGAACCAATATTTAATTCCTGTTCAGTCTCCAACTCATTTTATGATCAAATCAACTTGTAATCAAAGAGATAAATAAATAAACAAATAATTTTTGTTCTGAAGATTTTTTTACAGAATCAAATAATATTGCCTTAGAGAGCAAATAAAAATATTGAAATATATTAAAAAAAAAAACAAAACAAAACAAGAAATATAACACAAGAGAATGTGGGATGTCAGGAAATAAATAAAACGATACCAGAAGCCTTACATTTGTTGTATTGATACATTTATAGATGTCAAGTGTTTTGAGAATTTGATTTATTTGCCATCGTTTTTCGGGAAAATAATAGAAGGTACATTGATCTATGTATGCGTGTAAGGGAAGGTGGTAACTTTACATTAAAGAGCTAAGGAAAAATTCAATTTGATTGTATATTCAATTTAATGGAAAAGAAATTCTTTGTTCTCTCAAAGACTCAGCAGCACTGTAAGTTCCAGAAATTCAATTTGATTTATCAGTATCAGTGTATATCAGTTTAATTTTAATTTTAATGTTGGTGGGAGCAGAAACACCATATAATACAAGTTAATTATAAATCTATCTTAAATAAAGCTCTTATTTTATCTTAAAACTAAAGAAACTAGGGAATTGGGTAGAATTTGAAGGACGATTAAGAAGACGAGGTTTAAGGCTGATGGGTGCACTAAGGCTTAAGTCGAAATAGTTAATGTAATAATTAATCCTCCGTAGCGTGGAGTAATAGGTTCGTTGATGTCTTAGATTGCGGGAATTGGTGTTGAAACAGATGGAGTTATAAACAGTACCTCGACTAGCATCCTAAGCCTCTGAAGCAAATATCTTCAAAATTTGTAATAAACTTCGGTGATTCTCTAGAGTAAACATCTCATTTATCCCAAAACAGCTCTTACGATTTTGATGAAAAAAATATGCGTCCTATTGTAGAAATTGCCCACTGTCTAATATTGTATATTAAAATTGTCGAAAAAATAGATTTTGTATTTAAAAATTTTATTTTGAAAATTCCATATCTTAAACGGCTCTCCCACTTTTGGGGTTCTCGTGTAAAATCTGAAAACCAAATCGGATTTAGGACCTGTTGACATCAAATCTTAGGAACTTAATAAAATACTTACTTTGGTCCACCCGGACATATGTTATCGAAAATTGCTTTGTATATGATATCGCCTTTGCGTGACATAAGCAAGTTCGGAAATCGCTGGTGTAACTGTTCATTTTGGCATGGGATGTGTCGCACTTAGGGTCGTGCTATTAAAATTGCATGTTGTCGGTGTCAATGTCAATCGAAAACGGGCTAATAGCAATTGGATATCATCGAAAAATAGTGTTCCCCGTTGACGGTGACGTCCTGGCCAACGTTATTGTCAAGGAAACATGGACCGATCCACACTTGTATGTGAACCATTCTGTCATATCAGGCAATTTCTTGTATCCTAACCAAGCAGTTGATGAGAAATATCCCACGATGATCGTTGGGCAAAACGATAAAGCCAACTGAGCGGTCTTAATATCTTTTTTCGAATCTTAAACTGGTTTCCTCGATAGTGACCTTGACGCCTCTGCTAATTACAACCACAAAACTGATTTTTCTTGGGATGAGAAGAGTCCTGGTTCGATACAACCTGGCAAAGAAGCTATCAGGCTTAGAGAAGTAAGTTTCCGTTCTTACAAAGCCAACCGAACTGAGAAAATTGAAAAAAGCATTAACACGTCAAAAACCATTGCAACGCTGGCTGTTATTCTGTTCTTCATCTCTTTCAAATCCTTTATCAAAAATTTTTCATTTATCCTTATATCAGGGAAATTTTCCTAAGATATGGGAAACATCTTTTATAACACCAATTTACAAGAAAGGCCCGAAAAATGACGTGAAAAACTATCGACCAATCGCTAAGCTTTCACAAATATGAACTCCTCAGTTTACGTTGCAGCTCCTTAATTACCCCAGCATAGCATGGTTTTTCAATAAGCAGATCCACCTCCACAAACCTTGTAAAATTCGTTTCATTTGATATAAGTTGATATGGTCTTGACTGACTATAGCAAAGCTTTCGAAAAAATTTCTCACAGCCTCATAGTCTAAATAAACTCTTTAGGTTTTGAACCCTTTTCTTGCAAGGGATTACTTCTTACCTGGAGAATCGTGAATATTGTGTCCGCTTCAGATCCGCTTCCAATCATATTTTAGCCACTTCTGGTGTCCCCCAAGGTAGTCATTTAGGTCCTCCCCTCTTTATCTTGGCCTTTTATGTGACCGTGAATAGAAATTTCTATTTCAAATTGATGAAATAATCCATAAGGGTAACTCAGCATCATGTTTTGTAAAAAGATGGTCTAAAGAATTTTCCAACCCTTACGTCACCCGATCGCTTTACATAACGTTTGTCCGACCTTTACTTGAGTATGCGTCTCAAGTTTGGTCTCCATATCAAAATATACATATATGTATCAAGAATAGAAGGCATCCAACGAGGACTCCTTCGTTTAGCACTTCAATGCCTTCAGTGGGATCATCCTTTGATCTTACCCCCATATCGTGACCGCCTCTAACTGTTAAACCTCAATTCATTACAGGAACGTAGAGAAATTGCTGACATACTTCTCATACATCGGCTCCTCTCTCTACAACTCGATTTCTTTCAATACTTACACCGTAACCTGAGAAACCACCGGCTTTTACTATCACACCACACCTCCTATGGCCTTAATGAACCTCTGAACCGTATGCTCCGGTTGGTCAATTTGAATCCAAATTCATTTGACTCAATATCAGCACCTACAACCTCAAACTCCTTTTGTCCCACCCAACTCTTAGTTATAAGTTTAGATTTAAGTTAGTTTTTTAGTTAAACTTATAGCTTGAATTAAGCTGAATATATACAATAAAATTAAAAAATTCTCACTATAGAAATTTTTCGGTTTGTTGCAAGTAGTCCATCGGGAAACGTGTTAACGCGTGTTTTTTCCAGTGTAAGTATTTTGTGTGGTTAATAACTGTTACAAGAATACGTTTGTGTATTTATTATATTTCCGTTTTTTTTTTTTTTTCAAGTTTTGAAATGTGGTGCGGCATCTTTCCCACATTTCGGGGAGAGATGCAGCAGTTTTTTTTGAGAATACGCCGCACTTTAAATTTGTTTATCTATTCTTTTTAAAGGAATACTAAGCTTCGTTATGCCCCGTAAAAATATTTGTAAGGCAAAAGAGGCAATAGAGAAAGCCCGAAAAACCAACTAAAGTTTATTTTACTTTAATAAAAAAAATACGTAGATTTTTGAAAAAGTGCGGCATCTCTCCCGCAATTACCCTAAACAAATCACCCCCTTCCTTTGAAGAGGTGTTCTTTCTTGTTGGAAAACCTATTGCGTAAACGTTTCTATATTGATCTTACTGTTCTGGAATCTTCCATGGAAGATTGTGCAGACTGTTCTAAAAAAGGCGACCCTTCTCCTCCCTCCTCTTATCAACCGACTCCCTTTACGCTCATTCTTTCCAAGGTACCTAATGATAATGGTTGATCAATTTATCAGCTCAAAGAATATTTCAATGATCGAAAGCTTCTGAATAACCATGCAATACGGCTTTTGTAGCAATTGTTCCACAAGTGATCTGATGGCATATCTTATCGAAGACTAGAACAGATCTTTACATTGTTTTTGAGAAAGTAAAATTATTACGCTCGATATTTCTAATACATTTGATAAAGTTTGGCATCAGGCTCTCCTATCGAAAATGTGTGCGTTTGGTATCAATGAAACCCTTGTTCTTTTAATTTTAAATTACCTTCGGAATTGTTGAATACATGTTATATTGGAGGTTTTATAGCCTGATCTTCCCAAAATGAATGCTGGTGTTCTCCATACTTCCGTTTTGTCTCCGACTTTCTTTCTTATTTTTGATGTGTTTTTTTTTTTTATAATATACACGCGCTTAAGGGATTATGATTACCCTTTAAATGTCTAAAACTTCATTGTTTTACCTACGACTCAATCCAGAGCTTCTCATACTCGTTCTCAAAACCACGTCAATTTCTTCCGGAAGTGGAATTGAAAGGTATCGTATGATTAGATTTTTAAACTTCGATCTTTAAAGCATTGTTAAATGAGGTATACAAAATCGTGTGGATTTAAGTGCTTCGGAAACTCAATGCTGTCTTTTGTCATTAAAACAAAATAGGTATCTCTTATGCCATTGTCATTGAATGGCACTTCCATCGAAGAAATCAAAAAGCTCTTAGTACTCGGTACGTTTTTCAACTATGATCGTCATTGGAATGACCACATTCTCTAGACCTCCAAATATCCAAAAATTCTGCTTAATTTCCTTATCGATGTAAGAAATACAAATCCCCTCCCCACCACCCACGAGATCTGGCTCCAATCAAAAAGGCATTTATACCTACGTCCTAAGAGCGAGAAGAATTCCACATTTCTCTGGGAAAGTGCAGCACAAAATTTACTTCATTTATTGGATAGAATCCAGAAAAGAGCGTCAAGGCTGATAGGAAAACAGAGCTTTCATGGAATCATACCCATCTCGTGAACACCTTCGAAATTGTGCATGTATCTCCTAGTCTTATCGTTTCTTTTACAGGTAATGCTCACTCGAAGTAGCCAATTCTATCGTAATCGTAAAAAAAAAACTGGTGGATCTCTTGTAGATTGTGACCGTCCTACAAATACGCCTCGTCAAACCAAAGTTTGTTTCTGCGGTTTTTCCAACTCCGCACTTTACTATTATACAAAGTGGAATTAAATGATTTTGATCTTATAGACATAGTAGATCGAGAGAACAACAAGAAGCATGTAGATACATATGCATTAGTTAGTTACTGTGTATTCTATACACAATTGCATTTAAATTGAATCAAAATTCCCGCATTCTTCTCAAAGCACAAATCTGCCTTAGGTAATTTTATGTTCTTACTTGTGTTCCTAAAGCTTCGTTCGTTCAAACACAAAGTAAATCAGCTCATGAAAAGAAAAATATAATCAAACTTCCATCTTCCACGAGAAACGTGCCCAAATATCTTGGAAGTCTGTTTCTTTGCTAACCCCGCTCCCCCGAAAAAAAAAATTATTCTTATACTTATATACGCCAAACAAGAAACACGATAAAATTTCCCCCAAAAAGGACATGCATTGCACACAAAATTATTATTCATTGCATGTCAAAAATGCACATATACCCTTGCATTGTTCGTTGAGTTCATACACGAAAAAAAAGTCAAAAAAAATCTACAAGGGCCATGTCGCACGTTATTAACTTCCTATATTTGAGCTTCGTGACCTAGCACATTGACTTCCGTTTAGGATTTTCCCCCGAATGCGGATAGAAAAGGGATACCAATCAGGATTCAAAGTACAAAAAAATACTTCCTCTTATAGAGCTGCATTTTCTGCTGAATGAATTGCTCCTTTTATCATGCTTATTCGGGATTCGGGATTCGGATTCCATTATTTAATCTCTCTTTTGTTGACAAACATTCCCATCGCTCCGAGGGACCTCTCACAAACTAGTCTGGTCCTGAAAAACGTTTAACATTCATGTTCAGGCCGTTAACATACCAAAAAGTCAATCGCATTATTTCTCAATTTGAACCCCCAATTTAGTCGCACAGACACACACACAAACACAGAGTCAGCCAGCAGTCAGTTATTTTGACTTCAAAGCGAGATTTGATTTTCCACAAAATTTCCTTTCAATTTGCTGGCTGGTGGAAGAAGCAGGGTGGGTAGCTAACAGGAAACGACACACGACACCTGGTGACACGTCTCTCTATCTCTGGCATCGTTTATGCAAAAGTTACTCATCTGCACCCACTCGATTGAGTTTGGGGGCATAACACTTTAAGGATTGACGGATGTCAGCATGGATGTACGAGTGTGTATGTATGAGTGTGTAGAAGATGTGGGCGCACCAAAAAGCTCCGAATGTAGCTATTATAGGGCTATGAGTGGTGTCATGAAAATGTAGGTTTGAATTATTATTGGTGGAAAATTACATTTTCATTGAGTTGTACTGAGCAGTATGTGTGACATGAATGAGAGATTTCGTTAGGGAGCTCAAAGGAAATGGATTTTTTTTTCTTTTTATTTTTGGAATGAGGATTTAGTGTTGGCTGGAGTGTTTGACGTGTCAGGGTGGAATGAATTTTTTGATTACAATGTTTGTGGGTGCAAACGAATGTTGCGTGGTTTAATCTCTTAAGATTGGTAACAGAAAATACACCTTTCATATGAATACTAATAACTCGGTAATTGGTGGTGGATTATAAGCGGGCTTACTCATCGAAAATTTGGAGCCGAATTCTTAGTATTAGAGTATTAAGCTACTTTCCTTTTTGAATTTTTATTATTTTTTGTTATACCTACCTACGTATATAGGGTTTTCAAATTAAGGTATAGGGATGTTGAAATGGAATAAAACAAATTGTGTGTGAGGTATTAGTAAAATTCCTTATATTTTTAAGGGCACATGAATACCATTATGAATGCAATATGACATCGTTCAAATGCCCGTCTCTGTTTCTTACGGTGGCACGGATCACGCGCTTAAAGTGCAACACAGGCGGGAAAAAAAATTACAGACTACTCAATTTGGGAAGAATGGGAAACAAAGAAACATTTCAGAAATGCTTCTCAAAGCGTCCACACCAAAAACACAAATCAGAAACATTTCTGAAATGTTTCTGAAATGTTTTTTAAACAAATGGAAAACATTTCAGAAACGTTTTATAAGGTACTAGTACGTTCTAGAACGCCAAAAAACGCACGATTTTTGGGAATTTTTTTCTCGGAAACCTTAAACATATTTTTTTTTAAATAATGAATACATGCGTCAAGAGTACAATAAAAAATTTGCTTTTTTAAATTTTAGAATTTTGGCCGAATTATAGAAGGCCCAACGTCGACTCATCAAAAAATACATTGTTCCATGGCGGACAGATAATCTCAGGATTGGCTGAACCGAAACAAAAAAAAACAAAGTGGGTTATTTAAAGGAAGGTTTCTTACGAGACAATTTACCACAATTTGTTTGAAAAGTCCAAACAAAAAAAAAATCTCGAGCTTTGAAAAATTTTTTTTTTTTTGGCAATTTTTTGGCCATTTTTTTTATTCATAACTTTTTGGTCAAATTGTGGTAAATTGTCTTAGAAAACATAAACACAATCTAGTTGCAATAAGTTTTTTGAAAATCGGTTCAGTAGATCTGGAGATTAACTGTCCGCCGTAGAAAAAAGGGTTTTTTGAAGAGTCGACGTTGGCGCCCTCTATAATTTGGCCGAAATTCGACAAACAAATTTTTTTTGTACTCTTGACACATGTATTCATTATTTAAAAAAAAAATTATGTTATTATCTTATAAATTTTTCGAGAAAAAAATTCCGAAAAATCGTGCGTTTTTTGCGATTTCTAGACCGTACTAGTACCTTAAACAATGTTTCCTGAAATGTTTCTTTGGTTTGGACACACTTTAAGAAGGTTGAAAAACAATGCATTTCAAAACTTAAAAATAAAAAAGAGGCTGGGTGCGACCCACACTGATAACTTCCCATTTGTGGTCTTGAAAACTTTATATTTAGATAAAAACATTTTGTGACGTTTTCTTCAATTTTACCATAGCTATTAATGGAATTTGAATATGTGGGACTTGGGTACAAGGTACAACTGAACAACCTTATTCATATATACGTACATATGTACAGTACATACATTCTTCTAAAAACTAAGTTGATAATAAAATTTTAAAATTATGTATTACATTTTAGAAATTACTTTATTATTTAGGTTGCAAACATTTTAATTGAAAAAAATTTAAAAACGAAATATTCAAATATAAAAGATATGGTTTGGTTATTGATGGAAGGGTACTTACAAAATATATCCGCTCTAAAACTAGATATACCTATGTCAAATATAAACCATTTGTTAGAAATTGCATTATGTATAAAATTAAATAATGGCAATGATATTGACATTGCTCGTTCTCAAGATATTCTAGTCGAAAAACAAATATTACCACTTTTTAGCAGATTTTTTTTATATTTTTGTTAAAACTGTCAATTCGATACTTGTCAAAATTTAACCATATGTTAATAATAAATTGTATTATGTAGATACCTTCCCGTAAGAATGTACTAAGCGACACTTTTTTCAAAAATGACTTTTCGATGAGGAAATATACTATATGTTAAGGGCCACGTTTTGGCCTGGGTGTCGCCAACCTATTATGCATGAAAAGGAAACTAGAGTACAAATAAAAAAAGTTATTAACTGCCATGTTTTCTCATTAAAATAATGTTGCCCCCTGACATTGGTATTATCCGCTAAAAAAATTATACTAAGCGACATTAATAAAGATCTCATTGTCGTGAGCAATAAAAAATTTTGTTAGATGTCACTTATGTAGTTTAACCAAAATTGTCTCTTAGCACACTATGATTCAACTAGAACTTTCTTCGTTTTTTTCGTTTCCTGAACAATTTTAGAAATGTCGCTTAGTAGGCATTCTTACGGGAAGCTATCGATGTATAAAACAACATACTTTAGAAGGCACTATCGGTGTTCATTCCCAAGAAATTCGACTTGAAATACAATTTTAACTAGTTTTCACTAGAATTTTTAATAGTTTTTTTATTTAAAAAAAAAAACTATTAACTCAATATTTGTCAACATTTTACCAATTGTAAAAAATTATACTATGTATAAAATAAACACTACTAGTTCTCCAGAAATTTGAGTCGAAAAACAATTTTTACCAATTTTCAATAGAATTTTATATAGTTTTTTAGTTTTTGTAAAAAAACTGTATGCTGATTTTTTTTTAAATTTTCACCAGTTGTCAAACACATTATTTTTCGTAAAATAAAATTATTTTGAGATTCTAATTGTTTTCCGTTCTTAGAATATCTGGGATATGAAATTTTTTTTTTCAGTTTTTTTTTATTTAAAAAAATAACGGTATGTTCATTTTTTTCCAAATTCATACCAAATCTGTATGACCTTATAAAAAATACATTAAATTCTATTTGAAATCAATAGCAATATTTTTTCGTGAGATATTTGAAACTAACCAAAATTTTTACTTTTATTTTAAACCGTTATAGTGCAAAAACTACTTACTGATTTTTAATAAACGCCCTTTCAGCCTCTTTCGAAATTCGAAGTTATTATCTATTAAACAAAATTTATTTGAAGTCGATATCTTTACTCGTTCTTGAGATATCGACGACGAAAAATGGTACCAGAACGTACGGACGTACGAACGTACGTACACACACACACAGACATCTCTCTAAAAATGATTGATATAGCCTCTAGGGACCTTGAAACGTCGAGAAATGTCAAAAATTCCAATTTGACAAATCGGACCGATTACAATAACTCCCTATGGGAAGTTAAAAATAATATTTTTTGAATTTTGGAAAAAATATATCAATTTATTTTTTAAAATTCGATATCTCAAAAACTACTTAATATTTTTTGTTGAAAATTTTATTTTCATTCGTACAATAATAATAAAAACTTTAAGTTGCCGTACCAAAATTTTTTCTTCATCGCAAGAACCATAGACAAACCCGTTTGTTCCCGCACTGGGTTCTGGAAGAGGACGTCAATAAGCAAAAATTCCGGATTCGGGGCGAAACCAATCCGGACGAGGGTTATCAAGTTGATATACATACGCAGAAAGCCACTGTCTGTCGGTCTGATGGGCTGGTGGCATCTTCGGTCCACAATTCTTCGTCAAGGTATCCCACCGTTCTTAACTCCTTCTGAATGAGATTTATTTGAAGTGATTTTCCCTTGGCTAAAATAATATTTCTGCCGTTTTTGCGCCTAGTTCACGTCTTCTATAAGTGATTATTGTCGGAAGAGTCTACTCCTGTAGCTCACCAAAAAGCTTCGATTTTATAATTCAGTCCAGTCTATCTCTGTTTTTGTCGGTATACGTTCAAAATTAGGCTCGAGGGTGAACTAATGAGCATACCTAGCGAAAGAAGGTATAAAACATAAAAGATATAAAACATTCCGAAGGTATTCAGGAGATGGGAATAATTCCATAGTTCCGTTTCCTAACAATTTTAAGGCTCTGTTCTGAATTCTATCCAATAAATGAAAACAAGTTTTGGCTGTACCTGCACAAATATGTGAGTTATACTCGAGTTTTGAACATATGAATGCTTTATAGATTGTTTCCAGATCAGAGGGATACCGAAATTTTTAAACCGATATAGAAATCCTGAGCATTTAGCAGGTTTTTGGCGGTCTCGACTTTCTAAAATGCATGGTCATTCCAAGGAAGTCGTTGACACACATACAGACTACTGGTGAATTTAAATTGGTGAGTGAATGGACAATGGTTCTTTCCTTCACAACTCGAGTTTTGCCGGAATTTGTTGATATGGATGTGAATGATATAAAGTTCTAATAGGAAGGCGCTATACTAGTATTTATGCCAGACAGCTGGTGCCAGAATGAACAATCTGCACAAGTGATCTATGATTTAATTTTGTCTCAAACCAAGGTGACATGAATTTATCCGTTTCTTTATTCAAGCCCCGACGGCCTTTGAACGTTGTTATAGGTATGTAATTTTACGAGCTTCTTTAAGAAATGTATGTTTATATTAAACTTTTTCTAGGCAAACTTAAATCACATTTGCGATTAAACAAAGGTGCGGCTGGGTGGGTACCTGAGCGCTCCTCTCTATGCTATAAAATGTCGTGAGAAGAAATGACTTAATGCATACGGATGCATTCAAGCTCGATTGATGGCTGAACAGGTTCGGGAATTTCATATTTTTTAATAAATCATGGCACGTATCTATGGGGTGGGTGGGTTGTTTTTTATTCGTAGGCATTGGACGCATGTTATCCTTGTCATTATTCTCTTCCATGTCATTATGTTTCAATGACTTTTCAATTCCTTGCACGTCGTTTTCAGTGCTTGTTGATGCCTTCAGCCGAAGTTCTCGTCATCACCGTCATTAAATTGAACTTGTAGTTTTTTTTTTTTCTATGGGTACCTATACCCGTATGTGACTTTATTCTCTTAGTCAACAGCAGGATGAAGTTTCTCATCATCACTCATTTATGTATAGGTAGATAGCTGTACCTTTTAAAAGACAAGAAGTCACTCAACAAGAGGATGCTTCATCGTTTTAAAATAGGGATGCGTGAGAAAAAAAAAAACATACCCATATGCATTGCCCTTTCGATGTCCTGGATTCCATCAAGGCATCAAATAGGTGCGCATAGATCGGAAAATGCAGTAAGGCACTTACCCATGTTGAAATTGATGAATGTAAATGTTGTGTCTTAGGGATGTTAACATCAGCTGTGCATGGTAAATTATTACCGTCTGGATTCTCCATGAAAAGTACATAGGGGGCTTGTGAGCTGCCAATCAATTACCCCTGTTCTAAAGGACATGCACTTATGCTCTCTACTCGTTAAATGATGTAAGAAATGTGTTGCATTATTGTTATTTATGGTTTCAATAAAATTGCGTTCATTCATTTGAAAATTTATTAAAAGAAATCTAGGAAAAATTGTAATACAGGGTGCGTTTTATGTTCCAGGTCGATGTTTTTTTTTTAATTAGTTTTAAATGAAATATAATTTTATAATTCATATTTTATTCATTGATCACATGCGATATGATGTCTATCAAGTAGGCGCCTCTATCCAAATGCCATAGGCTTTGATAAAGTGCATCCTACAATTTATAAGGCAATACTTCCGCATATTTTACCATTTGTTAATCATATTAAAAATACAATATTTGCTACAAGTATTTTTCCTACTCAGTTGAAATTTTTAGATACTAGTTCTCGAGAAATTTGAGTCGAAAAACAATTTTTACCAATTTTAAACAGAATTTTATATAGTTTTTAATTTTTTTGTAAAAAAACTGTAAACTGATTTTTTGTGAAATTTTCACCAGTTGTCAAACACATTATTTTTCATAAAATAAAATTATTAACTTCCCATAGGGAGTTATTGTAATCGGTCCGATTTGTCAAATTGGAATTTTTGACATTTATCGACGTTTTAAGGTCCCTAGAGGCTATATCAATCATTTTTAGAAAGATGTCTGTGTGTGTGTGTGTACGTACGTTCGTACGTCCGTACGTTCTGGTACCATTTTTCGTCGTCGATATCTCAAGAACGAGTAAAGCTATCGACTTCAAATAAATTTTGTTTAATAGATAATAACTTCGAAAGAGGCTGAAAGGGCGTTTATTAAAATTCAGTGAGTAGTTTTTTCACTATAACGGTTTAAAACAAAAGTAAAAATTATGGTTAGTTTCAAATATCTCACGAAAAAATAATGCTATTGATTTCAAATAAAATTTAATGTACTCATTATAAGGTCATACAGATTTTGTATGAATTTGGAAAAAAATGAACATACCGTTATTTTTTTAAATAAAAAAACTGGAAAAAAAAATTTCATAACCCAGATATTCTAAGAACGGAAAACAATTTGAAACTCAAAATAATTTTATTTTACGAAAAATAATGTGTTTGACAACTCGTAAAAATTTCAAAAAAATTCAGTTTACAGTTTTTTTACAAAAAATAAAAAACTATATAAAATTCTATTGAAAATTGGTAAAAATTGTTTTTCGACTCAAATTTCTCGAGAACTAGTAGTGATATTGACTTCTAATTTAGTTTATTTTATACATAGTATTATTTTGTACAATTGGTAAAATGTTGACAAATATTGAATTAATAGTTTTTTTTTTAAATAAAAAACTATTAAAAATTATAGTGAAAACTAGTTAAAATTGTATTTCAAGTCGAATTTCTTGGGAATGAACACCGATAGTGCCTTTTAAAGTATGTTGTTTTATACATCGATACCTTCCCGTAAGAATGTATACTAAGCGACATTTCTAAAATTGTTCAGGAAACGAAAAAACGAAGAAAGTTCTAGTTGAATCATAGTGTGCTAAGAGACAATTCTGGTTAAACTAAGTGACATCTAACAAGATTTTTTGTTGCTCACGACAATGAGATCTTTATTAATGTCGCTTAGCATAATTTTTTTGGCGGATAGTACAAATTCCAGGGGGAACATTATTTTAATGAGAAAACATGGCAGTTGATAATTTTTTTTATTTGTACTCTAGTTTCCTTTTCATGCATAATAGGTTGGCGAAACCCAGGCCAAACCGTGGCCCTTAACATATAGTATATTTCCTCATCAAAAAGTCATTTTCGAAAAAAGTGTCGCTTAGTACATTCTTACGGGAAGGTATCGACATAATACAATTATTAACATATGGTTAAACTTTGACAAGTATCGAATTGACAGTTTTAACAAAAATATAAAAAAAAATCTACTAAAAGGTGGTAATATTTGTTTTTCGACTAGAATATCTTGAGAACGAGCAATGATATTGACTTTGCTATTATTTAATTTTATACATAATACAATTTCTAACAAATGGTTTATATTTGACATATATCTAGTTTTAGAGCGGATATATTTTGTAAGTACCCTTCCATCAATAACCAAACCATATCTTTTATATTTGAATATTTCGTTTTTAAATTTTTTTCAATTAAAATATTTGGAACCGAAATAATAAAGTAATTTCTATAATATAATACATAATTTTATAATTTTACTATCAACTTAGTTTTTAGAAAAATGTATGTACTGTACATACGTATATGAATCAGGTTGTTCAGTTGTACCTTGTACCCAAGTCCCACATATTCAAATTCCATTAATAGCTATGGTAAAATTGAAGAAAACGTCACAATATGTTTTTATCTAAATATAAAGTTTTCAAGACAACAAATGGGAAGTTATCAGTGTGGGTCGCTCCCAGCCTCTTTTTTCAAAAATTGTTGAAAAATTAATGCTGGTTATTCAAGTCTAGATTTTGGCCATTGCAGCACCAATGCTCTCTTGAATGTTATTGAGCAAGTCAGGAAGGCCTTGAATGAAAAAAAGTCTTATTCTTGGTTCTTCTTGACTACCCTTAAGCCATTGATATACTATTGATCACATCATTATGTGCCAAAAACTGTCAACTGACGTTGGGGCTTCAACTCGATCAGTTAACTATACATATTTTTATTTATAAAAAAGGAGTCAAGCTGTGGTCTCTGGAACTCAAACATATTGTCACGGTAAGAAATCTGCATTCCCAATTCTTCTTTCCATCTTTTATTTTTTTTTTTTTTTGTAAAGGGAGAGAGTAGCGCAGCCATGGTCCATCGGTCATTGGTCATCTGATCCGAAAAGAAATACAGACGAGAGTGGATCGCGGCATACTGGATGTTACTCGCCTGTAGAATGTCTGAATGCCCACCATAATTTTGAAATAAGCCTCTACAAAGTTTCCACAAATGACAGTTTGAATCTTAATTCGAGGGGCAAAATGCACGGCACTTATGAAGATTCTCTTTCATTTTCAAAAGTTTTTTTTTTTTTTTTATAATGTATACTCACGCTCAAGGGATTATGATTACCCTTTAAATGTTTCAACATAGCGCGGGCATGAAGTTACGGAAGAGAAAGACGGATAGGAAAGATGACCGATTCTGATCATTTTTTTTTGCTAAAGCTCCCCAAACACATGTCTCAGATTTAGTTATTTCCAGGGTTTGCGGCTGAACTAAAGTAGGAAAAATTTCGTTCGAGCAGCTGATTCGCCACTCCTGAATGTTAAACCAAGGTTCGGTGAATTCCATTATGACTGGCCAAGACTGTGGGTTTTTGAAGTGCGAGTACGAAGGCCCGCTGGATTTCAACTGCGTTTGGTTCACTCACGCAAGTATGCCGAGTGTTGATGAAAGATGATGTGACCGAAACCCATGGTCGCTCATTGGCCGAAGGCACTGAGGTTGCTGAAAAAGAAGAGATCAACCGGGCATGAAAAAGGGCCTGGCAGTTCACTTTGGTTTTGATAAAGTAAGAGAGCAGAGCACATTACTATGTTTACAAAAAAAGAAGATATATGTACAAAAATAAAAAGAAAATTTTGTAAAGAAAGAAGAATATTTTTCGAGGAAGAAGAAATAAGCATAAGCTAAGTATACTGAAATACTTTCGTGGTTATCTATTTTTACTTGCGATATACATATGTATGTAGGTAAATAGGGCACGTTCTGCATTTGGGAAAAAAATCGAACTCAAGAATTTGATCAAAGTTTGCATTACGATGATAGCGAAGACGAATAAAGTGGTTCCGACAATTCCGTCTGTCTGTATACCTGCACCTCGATCTAGAGCCTAATCCGCTGGACCTATTTTCTTCAAACTCGGTACTTAAGGGTCTTTGGTTATTCCCTAGAGGAAAAATTGAAATTTTTTTTTAGCTCTAAAACTAACGGTACCCCCCCATACACCCGTAATGCATAATCTTATTTATCTCTGAAACGGCTCTAACGATTTTGATAAAAAATATCAGGTGTGATACTATAGACACGAACTACATTATGGTAGCAATAAAATTTTGGGGGGATATGATATTAACGGTACCTGTCATAGAACATTTTTATTGATTTTCGAATTTCTCATCAACGAACGGCTCAAACGATTTCAACCAAACTTTTTATGCAGAAGCTCCTATGCATTTGAAAAAATATAAATTAAAAATTTTTTCGAAAAAATAGTTTTTGGATTTTTAAAAATATTAAAATTTTTTTTTCGAAAATTCAATATCTTGAAAACGGATACACAACTAAATTTTTAAAATCAGTTATAAAATGTATTTTGTTGAATACTAACAACTTGCATATTAATTTTTCTTATAAAAATTATAAGCAAAATTTAGTACAAAAAAACATGTTTCAGTGTGTCTGTATTTCTTCACATCTCCCTACAGCCTAAACAACTAGACCTATGTTCTTCAATTTCGGTAGTTAAGGGTCTTCGGTGATTACCTAGACGAGAAATTGAAGTTTGTTTTTAGCTCCAAAACTAACGGTACCCCCCATACACCCGTAATGCATAATCTTATTTATCTCGAAAACAGCTCTAACGATTTTGATAAAAAAATATGTGTGATATTCATATTATGGGTATGGACTACAATTTTGTAACAAAAAAATTATAGGGTAAAATATTGTTAACGGTACCTGTCATAGAACCGTTTTTTTGATTTTCAAATTTTTTATCAACGGCTCTAACGATTTTAACTTAAACTTTTCACCAAGAGCTCCATTAAGTTTAAAATAATATTTTATATAAAAATATTCGGAAAAATATGTTTTTTTGTTTTTCGAAAAAAAAATCCAATTTATTTTTTGAAAAATCAATATCTTGAAAACGTGTGAACGATTATTTTTTGAAATTATTTTCGAAAATCTATATTACTAAACACTTAAAATTGGCATCCCAAATTTTATTCTAGAAAAATTTGAAATAAATTTTTATATAAAAACTTACTTTAATAAAACGATTTTTAAACTTTATTTGCGTAAATTCATACTTTTCCAGAGATCGCACGGCAATTCCATGCATTTGAACATTCTTATCTCATTAAATCCATGTTTTGTATTTATAAAATGTATTTAAAATTCCAAAGTACTTTTACATAAGAGCAAGTTCGTGCAATCCAGTCGTGCATTTTATTTTTTTAAGACCAAAAATAAGGGTACCTGCCATACGATTTTTTTCGAAATTTTATAAATATTTTTTTTTTCTCAAAAACTGTTGGACAGATTTAAAAAATAAAAAGAGTCTGGGTGCTACCCACACTGATAACTTCCCATTTGTTTCAAAAAAAAACTATTAATTCAATATTTGTCAACATTTTACCAATTGTACAAAATAATACTATGTATAAGATAAACTAAATAAGAAGTCAATATCACTACTAGTTCTCGAGAAATTTGAGTCGAAAAACAATTTTTACTAATTTTCAATAGAATTTTATATAGTTTCTTATTTTTTGTAAAAAAACTGTAAGCTGATTTTTTTTGAAATTTTCACCAGTTGTCGAACACATTATTTTTCGTAAAATAAAATTATTTTGAGTTTCAAATTGTTTTCAGTTCTTAGAATATCTGGGTTATGAAATTTTTTTTCAGTTTTTTTTATCTAAAAAAATAACGGTATGTATGTTCATTTTTTCCCAAATTCATACCAAATCTGTATGACCTTACATATAGTGAGTATATTAAATTTTATTTGAAATCAATAGCATTATTTTTTCGTGAGATATTTGAAACTAACCAAAATTTTTACTTTTTTTTTTAAACCGTTATAGTGAAAAAACTACTCACTGAATTTTAATAAACGCCCTTTCAGCCTCTTTCGAAGTTATTATCTATTAAACAAAATTTATTTGAAGTCGATATCTTTACTCGTTCTTGAGATATCGACGACGAAAAATGGTACCAGAACGTACGGACGTACGTTCGTACACACACACACACACAGACATCTTTCTAAAATGATTGATACCTATGGCCTATAGGACCTTGAAACGTCGAGAAATGTCAAAAATTCCAATTTGACAAATCGGACCGATTGCAATAACTCCCTATGGGAAGTTAAAAATGCAAAAAAAATTTCATTTAGTTAAAGCTAGGTAGTAGTTGAAAAACATTTTGCGAAAATGGTTATTGAGGGTACACCCCATGGAACCATTTTTCTCGCTTTTGTTTTTCTCAAAAACGGTACAAACGATTTTGATAGTTTTTTTTCCTTAAGCTCCCCAAAAACTTATATATACTCGTAATAGAATTGTTCATTCAAATTTTGAAAAAAAAATTTTTTTGGATTTAAAAAAAAAACTTCATTTTTTTTTCAAAACTCAATATTTCGAAAATCTCATGCTAGATTTTTTTTTAAACTTGATAAATTAGAGTTTTTTAACATAATCTACAAGGTGTGAGAAATAAAATTTTATTTTACCTAAAAATATAGGTACCCACCATACAAATGTAAAAAAAAATTAAAAAAAATTGGTTTTCAGAAATTGTCTTTTTCTTGTCTTTTTTTTTTGGAAAATTCAATATTTCAAAAACGGCTCAATATTTTTTTTTGTAAATTTGATTTTTATTCGAACAATAATAAGACTTTTAATTGGGGTACCAATATTTTTTCTTAAAAATGTTTTAAAATTTTTTTTTATATAAAATCTTATTTTGTTAAGAAACCACTACAACGGCTTATAATTTTTGTTCCTGTATAAATTCTTATTTGCATAGCATTCTGTTTCTATCTTTTACTACTAAAAGAGTTTAAAAAATAAAATTTATACTTATGAACATTTTTTAATTCCTATTTTATTACATAGGAGCAAGTTCGTGCGACCCAGTCGTGCATTTTATTTTTTAGGGGATCCGTGAACGACCGATGTTGTGCCAACAATCCGAAAACGATTCAAGCTCTTTAGGCCAATATCATCCAAGCGATCCTTGAGCTACAGCTTGAAACCATCAAAAAGGTTTTGGAAAATCTGAGCGACAGAATGCGCTATTACGAAGTCAGCCGAGGCAGCCACTTGAACGACGTTGACTTCCATAATTAATGGGAATATTAGCTCTTACTAATAATACCATAGTACATGGACAAAATTTAATTTTGTTCATTTTATTGTATTTTTGAAAAGAAACTTGAATTCGGTCCGCTTTGGTCGCTTTTTAATAAAAAAAACTCCAATAGAACCTTTTTTTTATTAAAGTCACAAAGATTAAAATTCTTCAATTCTGCAAAAGTTTAGCTTTGCTTATATTTGATATTTCCATCGTACTAAAACTAAATCCAATAAATAGTCATTCAAATAAATATATGATGCTCAAGGGGGTTACGGTATAGACAGGGTTGCAAAAGCTTAAGTCACTTGTTAGCTTAAGCTTGGCTTTAATTCACAAGCTAGTGAGTGACTTATGAATTAAAAAAAATATAATTCAGCAGCTACGAACTGACTTATGAATTAAAAAAAAATTAATTCACAAGTCAGTTGATGACTTGTGAATTAAAAAAAATTAAATCATAAGCTTCTTAGTGACTTATGAATTAAAAAAAATTAATTCAGAACCTACTAAGTGACTTATGAATTAAAAAAATTTAAGTCATGGGCAAGTAAGTGACTTATGAATTAAAAAATTTTAATTCCCAAGCTACTAAATGACTTAGGAATTAAAAAAATTCAAGCCATGAGCAAGTAAGTGACTTATGAATTAAAAAAATTCAAATCATCAGCAAGTAAGTGACTTCTGAATTAAAAAAATTTAATTCAAAACCAACTTAGTGACTTATGAATTAAAAAAAAATTAATTCATAAGTTAATGCATAAATGCTGATTAGAAAAATTATGAAATGGATAATTTATAAGCTAGCGTGATAATCTTATGATTTAAAAACTAGATTTGAAAGCTTTCGTTAATAATTAAATAATTATGTAGTCAGAACAAGCTTAAAAATTTCCAATCTAGCAACTAACTTATGAATTAAATTTTTTTTAATTCACAAGTCACTTACTCCCTGATGACTTAATTTTTTTAATTCATAAGTCACTTGGTAGGTGGTGGATAAAATTTTTTTTTAATTCATAAGTCACTTAGTAGCTTAGGATTTAAATTTTTTTTAATTCATAAGTCACTTTGGGGGTTGTGAATTAATTTTTGTTTAATTCATAAGTCACCAAATATCTTATGAATTAAATTTTTTTAATTCACAAGTCATCTATAGACTTATGACTTAAGGATTTTTTAATTCAAAAATTCGCAACCCTGGGTATAGATATGTATTTATGGATATAAGTTTGAGGTTAACTCCTTTTGATTTTTGTACAATTTATTTTATGTATATAGATAAGGGTATACAGTAAGTTTGAATACGGAAACAAACATCTATTTAACGTCGTCGTCACCTGAAAAGTTAAATTCCGAAAGTTCTATTTACCCAAAGCAGCATTTACATTAATGTCCTCATAAATCGCATCTTGTGTAACGGATGTAGGTGAAAAATTTCCCTCAAAAGTCTTGACAGTTTGACACAAATTCTTTTGCAAACATTTCCGAACACCCCGACCAAAAATATACCATCAAAAGTGCTGTTTGACAAAACCGGCTATGGCTGAAAAACAGCAAAGAGGTGTGTGTGCATCACTGTCACCCGCCGCGGACGAGAAGTTGCCTGCCTTGCATGTGAAAGGTGTGACAACATTGTAATTTATGTCATTCTTCGCTAAGAGAAGGGATATGGGTATATGTAATGCCATAGCATGAGGAATGGCAGGAGTCAACCATAAGCAGTCCTTTCGAAGGAGTTTATTGACTTAAGTCCATCCCTTTCGGGAAGGAAAATTCCAAAAAAAAAAAAAAAAAAAAAAAAACAATTTCTTCTTGTTCTTGTTCTTCTGCTCCTTTTTGTGCTTTTCACTTGCTAGCGTCATATTTTAACGTAATTAATGCAATAAACTTGTTTATCCTTCCTGCTAGGTGATTATCCTTTAAGACAAATGAGCGAAGAATGCACACGTGCTCTCATGCCCATAATATGCTCAGGCTCGTCCTCACACCACACATGTACCTTACCTAGCCTTACCTTACCTCTACAGTCTACACGTTGTCGTTTTCGTTCTCGTTATCCGATACAAGGAGTCAAGCCATTTTGTTCCTTTCTTTTCGGCGAAAATTATTATGAAGATAAAATACTGTTATTAGTGCAACGCACGTATTGTGCTGTTGATGAACATAAATTTGCATCCTTGTTAAATGCAAATGGGTGTCAAGTTTGATGCACGAATAGAATTAAAATACTTGCAAGCTTATAAGAAATGTGAAGAGTGAAGTCTTGTATGTTGTTATAATTTATTTTGGAAATAAAGTTCGAGGGTAGGCGTATAGGGGAAATAAAAATTTTGTTAAAATTTAATCAAAACTTTTTGCAATATGTTTTCTTTGGTATATTTGGGAAAATGACTTTGCGAGGGAAGCTTAGAGTAAGGGAAAGCATTAAACATTCGTGAAGTGCGGTTGGAGAAGGAAACTCCATACTTTATAATACGTTTGAAAACGGGAATTAGAAGGTGAACCGATGGAAATTCTTGGGAGTAGAAACATGAGTTCTACTAGCTATTTGAGGGGAGGACTGCTTGAAAAAGAAGCGATAAAATAAAGAAACATAAGACATTGCGACCGATTCTGGAAAAACTCAAATTTTTATTTACGTTTCAGTAATCTATCAACCAATTTGCATCGACATTTCCAATTAAATCCGCTCCACTTTTCCTTAACGCTAGCACTGTGTTACATCATAACATTAAGGGTTGTCATAACCACTGCAATGTTTTGAGCCACGTTCAATATGTCGTGGTTGATAATACACACACCGAGAGTGTAAAGTTCTTCAGTTTCTCTGATGCAAATGTTACTTTTGGACAATGGAATAATGGGATAATAGAAAGTATTCCCTTTAAGGACCGTATACAGGACTAAATTCTTAAAGCGTTACCAAATGGTGGTATTATCATCTGCAAAATAGTTAAACAACAATTTCAGAGTTTCGTAGCAAAAACTGAACCCTGTGGGACACTGCTACTAATTCTGTTAGTTTCAGAGATAAAATTATCACATTGGACTTGAATTTATTGTTCCGAAAGGACATCCCTAATTCAGCGAAGAAGAGATTAATCGATATCAAATGTATACATTATCAAGGCAGGACATTAAAGGAAGGTTGTCACAGGAGTTTGAAATCCAAAGTGGGGTAAGGCAAGGCTGTATATTGTCACCAATACTGTTCCTCTTGGTGATAAGTGACATACTGCACACAGCTTTGTGAAATGGAAATGGAGGAATTCAGTGGACTATGTAATTGCTCCTTAAACATCTGGACTTCGTGGACGTCGTATGTGTACTCTCTCATAGAATCATGGATCTCCATCAAATGACAACAGGGTAGAAGCAGAAATCGTGGGACTGAAGATCAACTTGGCAAAAACTAAAAGGATCAGCCTTGGAACTCTATCATCAATTCAAGTAACTATTTCTGGACAACCGGTAGAGATGGTAGATGATTTCCAATATCTTGGAATTATTTTCTCTGTAGGTGGCGGAACTGAGCTAGACGTAAACAGCTGAATCAGAAAAGTCAAGGCTGCGTTCGGAATGCTGTTCAAAATATGGGGAAACAACTCTTTTAGCTTAAAGACCAACCTACGACTGTTCCGCTCGAATGTTGAATCCATGCTGCCTTATGGGTGCAGCACTTGGAAAGCCACGGACACTGTTACAAGTAAGCTGCAAATGTTTTTTAGTAGATGTCTTTGAAACATCTTGAGGATTCTCTGCCCCAACTGTATCTCCAATGCTGAACTTTATGGGAGAACAGGTCATGAACCCATAGATTTTATTATACGAAGACAAAAATGGCAGTGTATTGGCCATACGCTTCGAAAAAGCAATGGCTGCATTGCAGGTCAAGCGATGCATTGGAACCCACTCACACAGGAAGGCAGACAAGTGGGCCGGCCTAGAAATACTTGGCGAAGACCGGTCGAGCAGGAATCAGCACAACTGGGGAAGAGTTAGAGAGATCTGAAATACATTTCCCGAATAAGCTAGCCAGCTTGTTGACTGGTATTGAAAAAGTAGCCAATCCAATTGGGTGATTATTCGGCCTCCAGCAACGTAAGCTTCCGTCAAAGCCCTCAGTCCACTAACTCGTGTTCTAAGAAGTCTAACGAAGGGCATGTTACAGAAGTAGCTGAAGTTCATCCTAGAGCCATTTCGTGACGTTGAGAAAAGAGATGAAGTCTTTGATCTTCATTTCGAAACCTCGTCAATGTTGTAAAAAAATGCCCTTGCTAATGATTGTGCTCTAAATTTGTCCACAGCAGGTGATTTGCAGAGGAAGTGTAGGACTGTTTTTGTTACTCGCTGGTCCCCACAGCTATGACAGTGAGTGTTGAGAGGAATACCTAGCTTCGCTGCATGCTTTCATATTGGCCAGTGTCCGCTACAGGTAGCTACTTAGTTGCCTTGGTCTGCATATCAGCTCAAGTGTTCGGGATTTAGTATACTTTAGGTGGCACAAATCTTTCTAAATATAATGCAGTTAGTTAAACTGCTCCACCTACGGTTTTATTTGTTAATAAAAATTGAGAGAATTTTGCCCTTCATAACCCCGAGTTGACTCTTTTCGCAAGTGAGTTATCGAGGGCTGGCTGGTCCGCGCCTGGCCAAATCGACGGCCGTTCATTCTCATCAAAGCCACATTGACCCAGCACCAAGATAAGAGCTATATTGTTCTTAATTATGAAGCTAAAGAATGCATTCCGGTATTGCTAGACCAATTTGGAGTATGATGTACTGGAATTAATGGCTCTAACAGCCACCTAATTGTCAGTAATAATAGCCGTATTCTGATTCTGGTGTGGATCTTTTTTGAGTACCTTGCATGCTTTCCTGATAGCCAGTAATTCAGCTTGAAAAACACAAGCAAAGTCGGGCAGCCTAAGCGATCTAGATATATACAAAGTCACCAAGAAGATTCTTGAACCAACACCACTCTCCATCTTTGAGCCATCAGTAAAAATAGTTGTGTCAAAGTCTTTCTTCAGGACATCATTCCAGCCCTTCCTTGATGGGAACATAACCTTGAAATCTTTACTGATGAACCATTTTCGGGGATCAGTAGTCACTGTGAGTCGAAAAAATCTCTATTGGAATAAACTCCTTAATATTGCTGTGGCCATAAGGTTCGGTAATCCAAAAGTTCGATTCCCTTAGTCTTAAAGCACTGCAACATACTAGATATTTTATGTGTAAATCAAGTGGTAAACTGTACAGAAGATGCTTAAGGCATCAGTTGGGCAAGATCTTAGCGCCCCTGTGGAGCTAAAGCTAGCAGTTCTTTGTAGTTTATTGATCGTATATGCTTTGGTATGAGTGGGCCGACATACAATCGAACCATACGTGAGGAATGATTTCACCACGGCTGTGTATGTCCACAAAATCACCTTAGAATGAAGACCCCATCTTTTATTACCAAAGGTTTTACTACGGGCGTAGAAAGCTATGCAGGCCTTCTTAACCCTTTCTTCAATATTCAGTTTCCAATTCAACTTAGGGTCTAGAATAACACCTAGATATTTTGCACTGAAAAAGACCAAAAGCCATAGAAGAGGGGACTGAACTCCGCCCTGTGAGAAGAAGTCAGACTAGTTGGCTAGAAATCCTTCGCTGATTCAAGGCCTCGCCTAACCATTACGGTGTTAGAGGATCTAAGCTTTTCGCGGCTATTCTCACAGCCCAGAAATTTTGTCGCCATTAATAACTGCAAGGACTCAACTGGAGAAACTGTCCATAGTCCATCAGACTATTTTCAAACATGACAGAATTCAATGTTCCTTTCGATAGCACTTTGCCAAAACTTGCAGAAACTTCCATCATCCTTGAGTTCCTTAATTTCCTTACTTCATTTCTCATTAAAATATCCTTAAATAATCCTCAAATCAAAACACACACATACGAGTTTTAATTAAAAGAGAATTATTTTAAAAATTAATATGCGAATTCTATTAAACAAATTATATTTGCATTCCAGTGTGATTTTGAATTCGGCAACCATCTACACTATACCTCAAAACTCAAGCCCCAATTATAAAAACAAAACAAATACAAAATTACTCACAGAAAAGGATATCTAGCTGTAGAAGTGATGAATGACAGCCCCGGCAACACGAACAAAGACCAAAACCGAAGCCATTTCACAGAATTCACAAAACTTAACCAAAGTCCATGCTAATTTTCATGTCGAGCTGTCCTTCCATTGGAATTTCTGAATACAACTTTACTGCTTCCTGTCTAAAGAAGTTTTATCTCTGGTTGTTTTTTGGTGTTACAGCATTGACCAGTGCTCTGTCCGTGTCTTCCGGCAGTAAATTGGAAAACTTCTCAGACACAAGAATCGATTGAAAAACAAAATTCAATTTTATTTTGTAAATTCAATATATGTACATACATTATGTACTATGTAATCTTATTCGTTAGAATATTATTTGTTTTAGAAGGTATACGGGTATTGTAAGATTGCGTTCCGTTATTTTAAGCTGTCAATAGTAGTTTTTAATTTGATATTTTAAGCTGTCAATATCTATTTCTAATCTCTTATATTCGTGTTAGCTTCTTTGAAAGCTATATATCTATATAAATTCTAATACTTGCCAAAGACCACGCCCATTTTCTAGTTTTATCTACTAAACTTGTGATACAGTTATGACGATGACAAGTTCAACATTCAGAAGAGATATTGTGTTGGGAGATTTCATGAAGGTTTAATAACGAATATTTAAAGTAGATTAATATTGAAACAGCTACAATGTAATAGAGAAATTTTATTATTTAATGATTACTGACTAAAATTTGATGGGCTTATTGGCAAGTTTTTTTTATGTCGAATTCGAAAGGTTTAAAAAACTCATCAATATTTTCGAATATTTTTATATACAATATTATTTTAAACTTAAGGGGACTTTTGCTGAAAATTTTTGGTTAAATTCCTTACAGCCGTTAATAGGAAAATCGAAACTCAAAGAAAAGGTTCTATGACAGGTACCGTTAATAACATTTTGCCCCAAATTTTTTGACCAGAATGTAGTCCATGTCCATAATATCACACTTAATTTTTTTTTATCAAAATCGTTAGAGCCGTTTTTGAGATAAATAAGATTATGCATTACGGGTGTATGGGGGGTACCGTTAGTTATAGAGCTAAAAAAAAATTTCAATTTCTCCTCTAGGGAATCACCGAAAACCCTTAAGTACCGAGTTTGGCTTAGGCTCTAGAATCTAGAGTCCAGATTGAGGTACAGACATACAGACATACAGACATACAGACAAACACACATACAGACAGACAGATGGAATTGTCGGACCCACTTTATTCGTCTTCGCTATCATCGTAATGTCTACTTTGATCAAAATCTCGAGTTCGATTTTTTTTTCCAAATGCAGAACTTGCCCTATAGTACCTATATCGCAAGTAAAAATATTAAATACTGAACTTTTTTGGCTTGAATGAGGCTTAACTGAAGCGTCTTTTGAGGTCCATTTAAGATTTTGATAAAATTCCATAAACGATCACCATATTTGGACAGTTCAAAAATTTGGAAGAATAGCGTCACCTAGGGTTCTTAAAAGAGTTGTAGATTATAAAGAAATGAGTACCTACTATACAGACTGGTTTTGAATACCATGCTTGAGTTTAAATGGGGTTGATTCGACCCAATTTTGCTCACCAAGTGAAATCGACTCGAAATTTAGATTTTGGGAACTTTAGAAACGAAATTTAGAAACTAAGGTTGATGAAATCAGGTAGGTTTCCTATCTATCTCATAAAATTCTGCATTTAAACGGGTATATATTAATAGAACAAAAGAAATATTAGTTAGTACACAACAAAGAATAAACTCAAGTCTTTGGATGGGAGCGCACTTAACAATATAAGATAAGACTTTAAACTCATTTCAAAAGCGGTTTTTAGGAATTTTGCAATTTTAAAACCAAATTATGTTTTTATTGTGCAATTTTCTATTAGAGGCCAATACGGATCCCGCGAAGATATAGATATCTACTTAGAATTTTAAAAATGGATGATATTAGGCGTGTTTTGTTGAGCTTCTTAATGTACACATTAAGAAATGTTACACATTAAGCTTATTTTGCACAGGTAAATACAACAACAACAAGTTAACAGCACATTCACTCTTCAGTAATTTTAATGTAACATTTCTTAATGTGTACATTAAGAAGCTCAACAAAACACGCCTATTATGAAAAATTTTCTGAAGCTATAAAAAATTTGCCAGCTAATTTTAAGTTTTCAATATTGTGCAAATAAAAATTAAATTTGAATAAATAATTAAAGACCAGTTTTTGAAATATCGAAATTTCAAAAGAAAAAAAAAAAGAAAAATTCAGGAAATCATATTTTTCTTAAGTTCTAATATGCAATGTTTTAAGACATTTAAGATACGTTTGTATAAAAACTTTCAATAAAATCCGTTATACTGATAATGAGGAAGCTAGCTTTCGAAAAAAGGGTTCTAAATGTTAAACACATTTATTGATTTCCAATTTTTACTTGCGACTTATAGGTACTATAAGGCAAGTTATGCATTCGTAAAAAAAATCGAACTCGAGATTTTGATCAAAGTTGACATTACAATGATAGCGAAGACCAATTCTGTCTGTCTGTCAGTCTGTCTGTTCGGTTACAGATAAACGGCTCGGCCGATTTTCTTCAAACTTGTAGATAGTATTTTTAATTTTTCGCCCCTAATGTTTCTTCTTTTCTTTTTTAAGACCAAAAATAACGGTACCTGCCATACGATTTTTTTCGAAATTTTATAAATATTTTTTTTTCTTAAAAACTGTCCCAGAGATTTAAAAAAAAAATTCATAAAATTTCATTTAGTTAAACCTAGGTAATGAATGAAAAAAAAAATTCCAAAAAATTATTTTTTTTGGTACCTCCCTTGAAACCATTTTATTTGTTTTTGATTTTCTCAAAAACGGTACGACCGGTTTTGATAATTTTTTTTATGTTAAGTCTTCCCAGCAGTTTCAATATTATTGTGAATTCAAATTTTCAAAAACATTTTTTTTTTATTTTTAAAAAAAAATTCAATTTGTTTTTTTTTATTTGAAACTCAATATTTCGAAAACCCCATGCTCGATTTTTTTAAAACTTGATAAATAAAAGTTTCTTAAAACAGTCTATAAGATATGAGAGAAAAAAATGTATTTTACCTAAAAATAACGGTACCCTCCATACAAATGTAAAAAAATGGTTTTTGAAAATCGTATTTTTCTCTAAAACGGTTCCGAGAATTTTGTTTAAGGTTTATTCCTTTTGATTAATTTTTAAGATCTATAATTAAATAAAAAAAATTTTAAGACAAGATATTACTGACCGTACCTACTAAAGAAAGATTTTTTTAAAATTTTGAATTTCTCATTATCGGCTTAACGGATTTCAATGAAATTTTTTAGAGAGAAGCTTCTAAAAAGTATAAAAAACATTGCATTTCAAAATTTTTAGAAAAAATATTGTTTTTGAATTTTGAAAAAAAAAACTATTTTTTCTTGGAAAATTCAATATTTCGAAAACGGCTCAATATTTATTTTTGTAAATTTAATTTTTATTTGAACATAATATAAACTTTAAATTGGCGTACCAAAATTTTTTCTTAAAATTTTTTTTATATAAAAGCTTATTTTTTTAGGAAGTCACTACAAAGACTTATAATTTTTGTTCTTGCATAAGCCTGGCATCTTAGTTTTACCTTCAACTACTTAAGAAGTTGTTTTAGTCATTTAAAAAAATTGTTTTATGATTATGAACAATTTTTCTCTAATAACATTCATTTTTGAAATTCTTAGTCTATTACATAGGAGCAAGTTCGTGCGACCCAGTCGTGCATTTTATTTTTTATCGAATTATAGATCCTAAAAGTTTAGAAAATCAGAAAAGCTATTATCAAAATTCTAGATGCCGTTTTCAATCAATTTTTAAAATTTGTACGGTGGGCACTATTATTTTTAGATATGTAGTGGCCTTGCGTTTGTAGCCCAAACTTAATTAAATCGGCCTAGTGTAAACGATATGAAAAACTAAATCCAAACCGCAAACGTTCGCGGCGCTCAGAAAGACAAAGAGAAAAAGTTCAGTGCAGTGGGTATGTAAAAATCTAACCGGTTCGCACATTAGTTATAAGACAGAAGTAAATAAATCATCACGTTGAGTAGACGCAAACCCAGTATCAATTATATTAAATTTATTGAAAATAAAGTTAACCTAAAATAAAAGTGTAAAGTTTGTTTTTCATCCAACATTGGTGACCCCGACGCATCATGTGAAATTGAATCCTAAAAATTCAGTCAAAACACAAAATTTACAGTGTACGTTTTTTTTTTTTTTTTTTTTTTTTATAATCTACACGCGCTCAAGGGATTATGATTACCCTTTAAATGTTTCAACACAGCGCGGACGTGAAGTTAAAATCGAAACCACCGCTACGATCATCAGACCACACCATAAAACGGGACATCTACCGTTACAGCTTTCACGCCACAAAACTGTAAAATCAGTAACGCATCGATTTGGTGCCACAATTGCCAATTCATAAAACGACGTGTATAGCAGCAGACAACCACCAGCTCATCGTCCTGGTGCAAATAAAGCAACTTACATAGCATCTCGTTCCACTCCGTTGTCGACCAGCAACAGCAACATTTTCTGGGGACAACAAAACCGCACCAGCATTGCCGATCATCTATCGTCAAAGAGAAGGGTCAAGAAGGTTTGGAAGCCACCACCGCTGCATCTCGATTATCACTACTCCCATCCATTGCGAACAGAACAATCAATCAATCATTAAAAATTATACTTCTACAAAATGTAAATTAAATAGAAGGCCACAAAGGCTCGTAGAGAGCCTAAACCTAAAATTATCAAAAGCCGTTTGACAGTTTTTAAGAAAATCAAAAACCATACAAATTTTTCTACGAGAGCTTTTGTTAATTACAATTTTTTCAAATTGTTTTTTCGACCACTTTCTAGCTTTTACTAACTGAAATATTTGGAACTTTTGCGGACTGCAACTTGGCGAATTTTGCATCGGGACTTGAATGAACACTCGTACAAAATTCAATTGACTCAGGAGCTCAAAGTTCATTACCATATACAACACCGTTTAGTCGCTATCTGGACTTCGGAACGTTTGGAATAGAGTTCCAATTTTGGCCGAAATATCATCTTTAGCGACAAGGCGCGTTTCTTGGATAAATGGCTTTGTTCACTTACTTATCAACTTACACGATAAAGTTACCGATTTTGGCTTGAATTTTAGGCCCGCCTTATTGGTCCGTAATTTTTTAAAAACGATGTTGGTGAGTTGGTAACTGTAAATTGCGAACGATGATAACCAATTTCTTAAAACCCCAATTGACCCATATGGACCTACAACAGTGGATGACACAATTGAAATTCCGCATTAGCGATTGGAGGGTAAGAATCGGTCACAGAAGTGGTGAAAAAACACGCTGTTTAATTCAGCGACTGTGAAGTCACATCAACTCCAAAATGAAAATCGTCTTCAATGTACGAAACAAAGTTCGGAGACTTTGAAAAACCAAGCTGATGGTCTTAAAGCTATGGGAAGTATTCTAAAACTTCAGCTAATGTGATTTTGGATAAAAAAAAGTAAAATTATTTTTCGATCTTCCTTTGATTGGTTCTGAACGCTGTTGTTTTCCTGCAGAAAGGGTCTCTACACTACTAATTGGTACCGTCTATTATTACCAAGTTTCTTTTGGAGATTTCCACCAATTAAACATGAATATGTTATATGTATAGCGAAAAGTCCTGGTAGCTAACGCTTTATTTGTTAATTATTGAAATGTAATTTATTTTAGATTTCAATAAAGTTATAATAATAATAATAATAATAATAATAATAATAATAATAACATGAATATGAAAACATTTAATTTCTACTCTTTGGTCAAAAAAAAAAAGAAATCGGAGCTAAACAAATTAGGTACTTGCTTCTTGGAATGCCTAAATTCAAAACGAGATTACCGAAGTCCAAAGAATTTTCGGAGTATAATTCTTAAGGCCCAACTATAATACACTTAACCTAGCTTAAGCTAATGTCAAAACCGAAAGAAAAGTTTTCCAAAGTTATCGTTAAAACAAACAGTAACCATAATGGATTCTGGTTACTTAAGCAAATGTCACAATTCAATTTTGCTGATATAAACTTTGTTTCGTGAATTTTTTTTTTTGGTGAATTGTTTTTTTTTGAAAAATGTATTACAAAACCAAACTTAAAAATTTAAAACATTGAAAAATGAAAATTATGCATTCTGCATTTGAGGCACTCATTTTCTTCTTCTTCTTCTTTTTCTTCGGCGCTGTTATGATCTCGATGTCGAGGGGATCATAACTCTCCCACGTATCTGCTTCTCACTAGTGATCCGCCTGTGGGGTTCGCCGGGTTGACCTCAGAAATCGGCGGCAAGCCTCCCGGTTTTGTATTGTTCCATTTCTGAGGCCAACTGAATGCTGGTGTTTTTGCATTTGTTTGTACCAGGAGTGTTTAGGCCTACCTTTCTTTTTACTCCGAATTGGAACGTTGTATGATATTGCTCTTTTGACGGGGTTCTCAGGATCTCTCCTTTGAACATGGCAATACCAACTGAGTCGGTCGTGTTCAATTTTTTGGGAAATGGTATTCTTAACATGAAGGCTTCCTCGGATCTTCGTACTTCTAATTCGATCAAGCTTTGTAACTCCTGCTGTCATACGAAGCATCTTCATCTCAGCTGCCGTTAGCTTACTCTCATACTTTTTGTACATTGTCCAACATTGTGAACCGTATGTGAGTGCTGGACGCACAACTGAAGTGTAGAGCTTTCCTTTCAGCTTAGGGGGCATTTTTCGGTCACAGAAGATAGCAGAATTTTCCCGCCACTTCATCCACCCTACGCTTACGCGATGATTGATATCGTCATCACAAGTAGCTTCGTTATTTATCATAGACCCCAGATATTTAAACTTTTCACACTTGGGAAGCACTACTCCATTCAAATAAATGTCTGGAATAGGCCTGTGTGGATCAGAAAATGGGCAGCATAGGTATTCTGTCTTTTTCGCGCTTATGCGGTACCCGCTTCCTTCTAGAACATCCACCCATACGTCAAGTGCTCGTTGTAGGGATATCGGGTCTTCACTTATGATGGCTCCATCGTCAGCAAAGAATAACTGATGCACTTTTGGATCCGTCACTTTGCCTTCAAGCAGGTAATCAAGAACTGTAATAAAGAGGAGGGGACTCAAGACACTTCCCTGGTGTACACCTACTGTGATTTCGAATTCTTCGGTGACTCCAGCTGCGCATCTTACTTTAGTAACTGCTCCATCATACATGTCCATAATTATCCGCACATAGGTTTCTGGAACTCCTCGTTGCCTGAGGGCCACCCATATTAGATCTCGTGGTTGCCGATCGAATGCTTTTTCAAAATCAACCAATACGACATGCAAATCCTCCAAAGAATCCCGATGTTTTTCCATAATTATTCTTATACTCTGGATTGCATCCGTGGTTGACTTACCCCCGACAAACCCGCACTGGTCATCAGATAGCCTAATTATTTTTCGCAGTCGGCTACCCAAGACTCGCTCAACGATCTTCATGGTGTGTGACATCAGCTTAATCGAACGGTAATTATCACAGCTTCGAGTATCACCCTTTCCTTTATAAATTGGAAGAAGGTAACTTTCCCTCCATTGATTAGGCATGCGATCACCTCGTATAAGTTTGGAGACAAGAATCATGAGCCATCTAAACCCGATGTCTCCCATCTTTTTCCAAAACTCTGAGGGTATTTCGTCTGGGCCAACAGATTTTCCCTTTTTGGAGTATTTTACCGCCTCACTAACTTCTTCGACTGTGACGTCGGATACTTCGCTTAAGTTAGGTGAAGCTATTGGAAAGTATAGCCTTGGAAATTGTTCGTTTAGAAGTCCGTCACAATACTGTTGCCACCTGTGAAGAATTTCGTTGTCTTCCACAAGTAGTTGGCCTTGAGCATTGTTAATGAACTTTGGCGAACAAATCTCCTGGGCATTTCTTCTTCTTTGAGCGGCTATTTTGAAGATAGTTGCGCCCTTATTTTTGTTTTGCCGTAGCTCTTGAATAGCACCAGCTGTCGGGGTAGAAATTTCATCCAGCTCCCGATACAGGTTTTCTGTATTCTTTGCTTGAATTTGGGCGCACTTCTTCTTCGCTTCTTTCTTGCAGTTTCTATATTCCACTTCGAGGCGTGACTTTTGCTCTGTATCTTTTGCACTTCGACCAAGCCTTGCAAGCCATTTTCTTTTTACTTATAACTGATTTAGCTTCATCATTCCACCACCATGTTTCTTTGCCTTGTTGGTTGTGTCCTTTTGAAACCCCTAACAGTGTTTTGGCTTTTTCTTTGCAAGTTCTCTGTAGGAGATCCCACATACTTTGTGCTGTACTCTCTTCATTTCGAACTATATCGGTGTTGTTATACAGAACGTTTTGCATATTCGAAATGAAAGCTTCGCCTTTTTCCTTATCCAGATTATACCATTTGATCTTCCCAAAAGTTTTTGTATGTTTGTTGTCGTTCACTGTCTCCATAAAAAATTCTGTCAGTAGGAGACGGTGTTGGTGGGCGATCGCTTCTCCTAGTATCACTTTGCAATCTTTTACCCGGGGTTTCATGAAACTAGATACCAAATGGTAATCAATCTGGGTTTCATTGCCACCACTGCTGTAAGTGACCAGGTGTCGGCTTTGTTTGACGAACATGGTATTTAGTACGATAAGACCGTATGTTTTGCACATGCTCAGGATGTCTTCACCAGGAGGGTTCCTGGTGCCGTATCCGAGGCCTCCATGGCAATCTTCATAGTCTTCGTTTGTCTTGCCGACATGTCCGTTCAAATCTCCGCCCACGAACAAAAACTCTTCCTTTGGGATGTCCTTAAGTAGATTGTGAAAGTCTAGCCAAAATGCATCTTTTTCCACCTGCTCACATCCAATTTGGGGAGCATATGCAGTGACAATATTCCACAACTTTCCTTTAATCACCAATTTAAGGGACATCAAACGGTCGCTGGATTTCGAAATGGTCAATACGCTGCCTAATAGATGTTTTGCAAGGATGATTCCGATTCCGTTTTTACCCTTTTCCGTTCCATAGTAGAACATCTTATAGTTTTTTGTCCTCGTATCCAAGAAACGGGCCCTGTTTCCCGTGTTTCGCCATTTTGTTTCTTGAACACATAAGATGTCCACTCGCCTTCTTTTCATCATCTCTTCCAGCTCGAAGCTTCGACCTGTCATACTGCCAACGTTCCAACTCGCAACTCTCAGATTTTGTATAATCTGCGGCATTACTTTGCTAGCCCCCGGAATCCGTCTAGCTCTGACCCGAGCATTGCTGCTCGGTCCAGGATCAGTACCATGTGTAACAATGAAAGTGCCTGGCGGGGTAGTGTCATTTCGACATAATATATATAATATAATGCTTGAATTCACAAAATGCGTTGTTGTAAGTATCGACGTGTGCATGCTCCAGTTTTGTATTTGATCTCTCTTTTACGGCACCGGTGATCTCCAGTCGTGCCAACCCAGGGACTGGCATGCACACTTTTGGGAAAGTTTATAGGTGTTACGTGTCGCTAGGTTCACCTTGCTGTTTGTGGCCTAGATGTATTTACTCCTTTAGTCGCCTTTTACGACAAGCGGGGAGGCGCTGTAGGAATATTCTAACCCGTCCCTGCACAGGGGATTTGAGGCACTCATTTTATTACAAAAAATAAAAGAATTAAAGGAAAAAAAAAGCTCAAAAGGTGATCTTGTAGTGTCCGTCCTATAAATCGCGATAGAAAGACCAATGGCTTCTTTTTCGTCACATTCCTAAAAATTAAGGAACTGGATAATGACCAATTTTTATCTACACAAGAATGTCAACGAAAATGTATAACGATCTTTTGGATTCGATTGCACCATTGCTGCGAAAGACTTCCATAAGAGAGCCTATCGAACCAGAATGTCGACTGGCAGTTCTCTTGTTGTGAGTACACTTTTATTTAGTTGTTCATTTTACTTTTCACTAATATTATTTAATGTTTCATAAGGTATCTTACGCAAGGAACATCATTACAATCTATCGCTTGGTCATTTAAGTTAGGGAAAGAAACAGTACGTTCCATTGTTTTGGAAACATCCGAAATCATGTGGCAGGTCTTGTACCCAGTGTACGTTAGTGAACCTAACTTAAATGACTTCAATCGAATAGAAAATGATTTTTGGACATTATGGAATATGCCAAACACCGTAGGAGCAATCGATGGCAAACACATTGCCATCAGGTGCCCTCCAAAAAGTGGCAGCGAATATTTTTGCTATAAAAAGTATTTCAGCATAGTTTTGATGGCCGCATGCGATTCAAAATATCGCTTCACTTTCGTTGATGTAGGAGCTTATTGAAGTCAAAGCGATGGGGGTAAGATTATTTTTGTAATTGTTTTCACATCCGTCTTTTATTTTACTTTCTTGCAGGTGTTTTTCAGAACAGCAAGTTTGGAAAAAGACTCCTGAACAGAACCCTCCCAATTCCCCAACCATAAAACCTTGCTAATAGTGAGGTAATACTTCCTCATTACTTTCTAGGGGATGCAGCATTTCCATTAGGCCCTAATCTAATGCGACCTTATCCAGGTAAACTTTTGTCGACCGAAAAAGAAAATTTCAACAAAAGGTTGCCACGAGCTCGCCGAACAATAGAAAATACATTCGGGATCCTTGTTTCACGTTGGCGAGTATTGTTGACAACCTTGCACATGTTTCCGGAAAATGCTGAAAAGATCGTGTTGGCGTGCATAACATTACACAATTTTATTATGTTTAATAACGAAAATTGTTCAAATTCCAATTATGCCCCGAGCGTTTTCACCGATTGGGAGGACATCGATGGAACTCAACATGATGGGTTGTGGCGCAGCGAAGTGGCAAATACGTCCCTTCGATCGTTTCATCACCTAGCTTTCACCATTACGGAGGACAATTTTCCATTAATGCGCGCAACAAATTATGCAATTTTTTAAAAGAAAATTAGAATTGTTGATTTTTATATATACTTATATGGGTATTTATTGATCACAAAAATATTCATTAATGTTACTACTATTAATATTATTATTATTTTATTAATTTATGAAACATAAATAAAGTTATTAAAAAAAAAATTCATTCATGGAGTCGGAGTTGAATTTATGTTTTCGGTGGAAACATCTTGATTAAAATCAGTCTGAGTCAGAATAGGTTCATCTTCAAGATTTCTTTTTGCATCAGAGTTGCAGCGTGTTCTAAAACAATGAGAAAAAGTTTAGCGCTCAAAAAAAAAAACAAACAAACAAAATAAAAATCGTTACTTTCGTGGTGCCACACAGTCCTTCAAGAAAGACATTTCTTGGATGAATGGCCACACACTACTTGGGTTAGCACCGCTGCCTGAGGGAGCGTTTAATTTTTGTTGTTCCTTTCCATAGCGCTCCCTCAAAGTTTTCCATTTGGATTTGCACTGATCGGCTATAAATACATAAATAATATGTGCATAATATGTAAACAAAACAATTGAAAATTGAAGATTTTACTTACTTGTTTTATTAACTTTAATGGAAATATCATTCCAAGCTTTTTCTTTCACGAGATGGTTGAAATAGAGAGGATGTTTCTTATCGTACAAATATTTATGATCTCTTACAAAAATATTTAAATTAGATAAAAAATCATATTCTAATTGCGCTTGCGCGGCCATTATTATTATTGTACTTTTTGTTTGCTAATAGCTAACGTAATGAGCAAAATTGACAAGGAACAAAAATTATTAATAAGAGACAACAACATGTAAACCTGCGTTTAGTTGAAATGCGTTTCAAATTTGACATTTACGTAAGTTCGAGCCATTTTAATGGCTCTTGCTTAATTTGGCGAAATTTAGAGAAACTTGACGAAACTGAGTAGAACGTCTAGTATGGTTAGTGAAATATAAGGCAGTGTATTGGCTCGTTCGCTTAATCTGGCTTAAGCTCGTTTAAGTCTATTATAGTTGGGCCTTTAGAATGGATTTTATCGATGCTTTGGAAATGTCAAAATACTTATGTTTGACGTGTCCCCAATTTGTTTGTCGTGATTTATGTGACAAAAGTAATTCCGATTCCTATCAAATCTCATTCAACTGACTTTAGGGTTTAATAAGCTACATCTATTTTAAGTTCATAGATCCTATCAAACGGCGGCGATGGGTGTTCTATTGTTCTCAAATGCAAAGCCATTTTATAATCTTATTCTGTCGTCCAAAAAATTTCTTAACTCCTGACAGACATTTTTCCTTATGAAGACGACAATATATACACATGTATATGTATATCCTTGTTCTGTCGAATATGGATAACAAAAAAATTTAAATCATATTCACATCTCAAACCTCCGTCTTGTAGTCTTGTGTATGTGCGCAAAAATTAATCAAAACTTGCTGAAAATTGGATGGGATTCTTGATGAAATTATATGATTTGAATAATAATAGAATCACTCATTCATCTTTCGGTTATGTGTGCTATATTCTTGGAGTCTTTCACAATTTAGGTACTAACCATAAGCAAAAGGATATTCTACCATCAAGCAGAACCGCTGCGCTGTGTGCAACACAATGGCAAAGGCAGACAAGGATTGTCCTCGTCCTGTGATGCTATTCCAATGTGAAGGCTTCCAAACCAAGTGCCTTGTGCAAAAGGAGTACTTTTATTAATATATACTGTCAAGAGATGACACAGTACAGAACGGGATGTGCCAACATACTTACATACTTTCGTCCAAATGTGGCAACGCCAGCTCTGCATTAAGCTAGAGCTCGAAGGACCTTATCCTTTGTTGAAGGCATGCGTTCGCTTAATTAAAGGGTGTTTTTGTTTTGTACTTCAAACTAAAATAGGTGTGGTTTGTTTGGCTGCTATGGCTCGTATTTCTGAGTTTTGACTAAATAAATAAATATAAATAAAATGAAGATGATAAAACAAACAATTCTAGCTATCGCACATCCAACATCCATTTAAATGCTTAAGAGAAATTCTAAGAAACAGAAGCTCGCATCTATTTTGTTTCAAAAGGTGTCCTTTCTTCGATTCAATATTCGTTATTTCTAACCGAATTGATGAAAATAAAACTAATTGTTTCTCACTCGAAGTGCCAACTATATGGATACAGAAAACAAAAACAAAAAACACCCTGTAAAATTCGAAAGGCTTCAAGACTACAAATGTTTGGAAGGCAGGATACTTGGATACTAGATATACCTATAATGTGTACACTACCGACGACTCGGTTCGCTCATATTCTACTGCAGACGTATGTAGACGTGTTGTAATTTTGTTGGTTCAAACAATAGATTTCAGTGGACAGATGGTAATTTTGATTTGTGTGTCACTGTACCAGAACCCTGCTGGAAAATAGTGCCATACTTGTACAACTACATGGAACGATAGTCTGAGCAATTACCATAACAATGGACCATGAACTTTTGCGTCATGTGTATGTTCCTGTTTCAAGGGAAAATTAACATGGCAGTAGGTTAAGGAAGATGTGAAATACTTAGTACAGAATTTCAAATCGAATCGAAGATAGGAGCTATTCAATGCTTCTTACATCAAGTTGCGGTATTCCAATATTATTTATAGATAATTTTCTAGGAAAACTGCAAGCATTCTCAAGTTCCGCTTTCGTAAATTTAAGTGTCAGCTAAAATAAAATAAGATTATTATTATAATTTACTTTTATTTTGACAAGGAAAAATAGACAACAAGAAAATCCAGAGAAGGTTTACTGGAACCATTTGGAATAAGCTATGCAATTGTGGAATGGAAATCTAATGCCTGCATAGATTGTTTTCAACCTCCGAAATTTATCTTCTAAAAATTTTCATTATATCGGGTTTCTCAATAAGAGCGCTACAAAAGGTTTTTTTAAATAATAAACAAACGGTTTTGGATATCAATGAAATTCTTGATTTCTGTGAAAGTACGTTCGATGCCATTATGTATGGCAGTGGCGTAGATAGCTTTTCGCTATGGGGGGGGGATAGATCTAGTTTGCTCATTTTTTTTTAAGTTTTAATAATTTAAAAAAAAAAATAACAAGACTTCATTGAATTCATTATGTATGCCATAAAAAAATTATATTTTTTTAAGGTAATATATTATACGCATTAATTTGAATATGAACTAGAATAAATATTGATATACAGTGCCTTGCATAAGTAAAACCGCACCTGTAAAAATGCGTTTTGTAGAAAATTAAAATGGGAATGACACTTTACTATTTTTTTATTGAATGGCATCACTAATCAAGTAAATCGAGAAGAAAAAAAGTTCCGTTATTTTCTCTTCTGGTGTTTAAAAATTAAAAACAAATTTGTATATATTGCAAAAGTATAACCGCACAATGCAAACCTCTCTGAAGCTTCATTCAGTTATGTGCTTCGAAATGACAAGAAACAATGCCGCGTGGCAAACTTTTAAGCGATACGGAAAAAGTCCAAATTCAAACTTTTCGGTTAACTGGCGTAAGCTTAAGGGCTATTGGTAGGAAAATTTAAAGATCCGATCGTGTCGTCCGAAATTTCTTACAAGATCCAGAATCTTATGAGACGAAAATAAGACCCGGGCATCTGCAGAAGCTGACACGTCGAGATAAAGGGCGTTTAATAAATGCTGCATCCAATTCGGCGCATTCTTTGCCGAATGTTCGTGACGAATTGGTCTTAGGAATTTTGGTTTCAACGGTTTTTCATGCCTTAAAAAGCAGTAAAGTGATTGTTCGGTGCAAAATGATGCCAGCTCCAAATTTGACAACAGTCTACAAAAAAAAGTAAGAATTAGCCCAGCAAAACATGAAACGGAATTGGAAAACCATAAGTAACATTCCATTAATTTACACTTAACTCTTGTTATTCCAAATGGCATAATCTAATGAATGTTTTTTTTTAGATTATTTTAGATTATTTTCAGTGGCGAAAAAAAGTATATTTTTGATGGGTCAGGTGGTTTAAACGGATATTGGCACGATCTGAGGAAGGAAAAAAGTTTTTTTTTTTTTCAAGAGGAACTTTGGTTGTAGCAGTTGTAAAGTTTGGGGGGCCTTCTGCGACCGTGGTAGGGTTGCACTTGCCTTTACCTCTGCAAAGATGGTACCCTACTTAAGACCATTTCGTCGATTCGGCATGTCTTCCAGCATGTTAATGCCCCAATTCACGTTAGTCCTCAAAGTTTGGGATGGTACGAATCGAATAACATACATTTTATGGTATTCCCGGCACTTTCTCCAGATTGTAACCCTATTGAAAATCTTTGGGGAATTTTGACCCGCAAAATGTATGCCCATAATAGGCAATTATACAGTGTTGCTGAGCTGCGAGAGGCGATTGTGGAAGAATGGAACTATATAGACGATTCCATATTAAATAACCTTGTCAACAGTATGCCAAAAACAATTTTTAGATTGGTCGAAAATAGGGGCAGCAATGTCCTTTACTAATTTAGCCGAAAAAATTTACCTAAAATAAAAAAAAAAAACAGATCAAAATAAAAAGGCGGTTATACTTTTGCAATACAAAAAAATCTGTTTTAATTTTTAACCACCAGAAGAGAAACTAACTGAACTCTTTTTTCTTCTCAATTTACTTAATTAGTGATGCCATTCAATAAAAAATAGTAGGGTGTCATTCCCATTTTAATTTTCTATACAAAACGCATTTTTACAGGTGCGGTTTTACTTATGCAAGACACTGTAGTAAGTAAAATAATATTAATTTAAAAAATAAATCACAAAATAAAATCCAGTTTTCTGTTCTTTTTAGATAATACACTTATAATCTCGTCTGCTAGTATAGGTATTTCGCGATGAATAGCTAGAGCAGCCAAACCATTCAAACGATCCTGCAAATAAGTAAACATCCAAAGCTTATCACACTGTTATTAAAATAGACATATTTTTAATAATCTCACTTCGTTGGTCATGCTTCTTTGTATTGTTTTTATTCTCTTTACTGACTGGAGAAAGTTCTTTCGGGAGTTGACGTTGAAACCGGCTGTGTAGCTAATATCTTTAATAAAATATATACAGCTGGATGGAAGCGCTTTTTCTTGCACGTTTACCTATTATCAAATGGGGAGAGACGTACAAAAAATTTCAGAGTGCGTTTCTTTAACTTATTTGGTTCATGACTGGTTATGTTGAACAATTATCAATCCCAATGGGGGGGGGGGTATATCCCCCTGATCCCCCCCCCTATCTACGCCACTGATGTATGGAACTCGATGTCTTTTACATGGCCACCACGGGCACGCTTGCAGAAGTCCAGACGCTGAACCCAATTTTCGAAAACAAAAATTTCGCCACAACGACGTCACAGAGATGCCCAACGCTTGAGAACGACGTGTGAGAGACACCTTTGGGCTTTCTGCAACTGAAGCCTCAGCGGCAGCAATATTCTCGACACTACGGGCACTTCTTTGTCTCACTGACACGGGAACATTTTGTACTGTACCCGTGGATTCAAATTTGTCCACTAGACGCTCAATTGTTGATCTGCTAGGACGATTATGACGATCATAAATTGGACGTAGCGCTCTTAACGTTGAGGCCACTGAGACTCCGAATCGCCTAAATAACATAAGATTTGTAAATTTTAATAATTTCGACTCGTTGTTGGCTCGTATACGAGTATCTTTCCATTATGAAATGGCAAACCTTACTGAAGAGAAATTTCAAAAGAGCGGCAAGAAATATGGCATCATTTGCTGTCCTCTGTCGCTCTACTTTTGTAGCGTTCCTGTTGAAAAACCCTTGACCTGTCGTAACCATATTAACTTTAAATACCCTTAAAATGTTTGAGTGAATTGCGAGCGCTTAGGAAAGTTGGAGAGGATTTAAGAGGAGATGAACATCCCAACAACTTCAATTTCTTTTGGACATATTGTTCTGTGCGGGATTTCGAAGTTGTATACTCGTATTAAGATAGTTTGCTTGTTGCTTCATAGGTACCTAAGAAAAGATTATAAAAGGAAAAAAATTGCCGAAAATTTAAGTTCGAGACGTTTTTTTTAACCTAGGTGTTCCCCAAAGATCTGTCCTTGGTCCTATTTTATTTCTTGTCTACATAAACTCTCTTTTTTATCAAAGGTTTGATTTTAACTGCTGACATTAACAATGATGTAAATATATTAGCAATATGGTTCACCTCTCATAAGCTAAAACCAACTTATGTGCTTTAGTCTGAGTTCTGATGAATGCCCTGAAATTTGGTTCAATTCGGACTCCACTTGCCATGCATCTTGCTTCAAAATTGATGTGGTTACTCAATTTGATCAAAACACGAGTTTACGAGTATCTTATCACAATTTCGAAATCAACTTTTTTTCGGAAATTTCGAAATTTAAAAGTTTGCAAGAAACAATGGAGTAATAGTTTCTGTAGCTTGCAGTGCAAAAGAAAGGGAATTTTTACTAAAAAACCGTGTCATTTCTGAATTCGAGCTTTGTAAGTAAGCGGTTGTCTTAAAAAAAATTTCAAGACTAGCAAACATCGGAACAATTCTATTGAGTGCGCTAAGCGATGAGTCTTACAAACATTTTGTAAAGCTGATTCTTGAATAACAGTGAGTTATTGAAGATATAACCAGCGAGTGGAAGACAAAACATGGTTTTTCAAAAGAGATATATGTTTGGTTCATTTTAAAATTCTGGTCAAATATTTAAAGTCTTCTACATACATATTTACTGCTACAGTAAATAATTGAACTCTTCGAAAACTGCAATTTCCGTTTATTAAGTTATGATTGGCACAGTAATGTGAATGAAAACTAATGGGAATGTCTGGTGATACTTTGCCAGTAAGCCTAAATGACATAAGATTTGTTTCATTACTGACTCTCAGTTCACAAAATCAACATCTAAGTAGATGAATATCATGACTTATTTCACAAATTTGATTTAAAGGACTGGAAGAGCACTAAGCAATACCGAGATCATCTGAAAACGCTCTAATTTTCCCTATTAATGTAAATAAGATAAGGGAATTAATATATTAAGAACAAAATTGGACCAAGCATGGAAGCCTGTGGAACTCCCAAATTAGCAGTCCTAGGCCAACTTATACTAGATTGAATCCTAGCACTGTGTTCTGTATTTCAGATAGGACTAAAACCATTTTAAAATACATCCACCAAAATCCAGATTTATCGAGTTTATCTAGTAAAATGTTAAGGCTAACCATGTGAAAGGCTTTAGTTATACTCGTACCTAAAAAAAAAGTCCACTACACCATTTTTTACGATCTAAACCACATTGTAGAACGCAACAGAAGTCCAGAAAACATCTTCAGAAGAAAGCCCTAATTCCAAATTATAATGGACTGAAGAAATTAATTTTATCAAGATAGGTCGGTCGGGCTTCTCAAAAATTTTTGATATCGAAGTAAGTAAAGAAATTGGTCTATATAGTTAGTTATCATCCCTTGTTGCTATTTTAAATAAAGGAATAACTATACCAACTTTAAGTTCATCGGGAAATTTTCCACAGCCAATACTTAAAAATTTAAAATTTTTGCAAAACATTTTATTAGATTAGAAGTTTGAGAAAAAAAAGATCATTGATGAATATGAGAAAGAGAGTCGGAGACAAAACGGAGCCCTGTGGCACACGAGCATTTATTTTATGAACTTCAGACTGAAAACCGTCCAAAATAACGTTGAGCGGTTCGAAATGTTGTTTTTCATCCAACGAAGAAGAGATTCATCAATTTCAAATGCACACGTTTTCGATATGAGAGCTTGATGACAAACTCTATCAAAGGTTTTTCAAATCTAAAGTGCAATAATCTTACTTTCTCCAAAACTATGTAAAGTCTTGTCTCACTATTCGGGGAGATATACCATCAAATCACCAGTGAACCTATTGCTACTGAAGGTAATTGAGAAGCTTTCGTTCTTCAAGATACTTCTTGAGCTTATAATTTATGAGTGTTTTCATGACCTCGGAAAGGTGTTACGTATATAAGTGCAATCGGACAACAGTTAGAAGGGAAGAAAATGCGCCTGCTTTAGGGATAGGCTGATCAAATGCTGTTTTCTATCCGGTAGAAAAGGGACAAGTAGAGTAGGACATATGGGAAAGATTACGTAATGGTTTTGCCAGGAAATTGTACGAGTGCGAAAGAATATTAATTTATTCCATAAAATAGTTTTCACTCTCAAGTACAGGAGGAGTGATGACACTTTCTGGTAGCGTCGAATTAACAGCAAACTCTGCTGTAAGCAAAATGGACTTTTCTTTTGAGCTGACAAAAAGAGTGTTCTTGAAGACGAGTGTAGGAACCGAAGAGGAAGTAGTATTTCGTAAATGCCCAAAAAATGTTTACTGTCTTTAGGACACTGTAGTATTTGTTGCCTTAGTTGTTGGTCATGCAAACATTTGGTTCCTCGAACATAGTCATTACTTACTTATTCCACTTTTCCTCCGTAACATCGAAAACTTACTTCTCTGACCCCAATAACCAATTTACAGGTCGAATAGATGAATACGTTTTCGGTTTAATAAATTGTTTCCTTTTTGGGAAAAAAAATATCTTATTCCGAATTAAATTTATAATAATTCCGATATGACCCAATGGTCTGATGTATTATTCAGGGTCAGAGGTAAGAAACAAGTCTAGTTTTTTGCGGATTGACCTGCAATGTCAGATATCCGAGTAGGCTCGTTGAATAGGTGAGTCAGGTTGTGACGGGACTGTGCATGGGACCGTGAAGCTGGATGTCTCGGGTAGGTTTCCACCCGCTGCTACTTAAAAACAAAGAAAAATGTTATTTTCAGGGGCATTATCTCTTGGTAAATACCCAAATAATATCTCTTCTCTTGAAAAAGTACGTTTCGTTTTAGCCCCGTTGTAAGGATAGGCTTGTGTTTCCAAATTTTAATTTTAAGTATAATGCACTTTAAATTAATATCAAAAGTTCTAAATCTTAAAATCTTCATTTAAAATGCCACTTAGAACTGAACAAATTTTATAAATCTGTTAAAACATTAATATTAAGCTTTATTTCCTTGATAGCATATCAATTTTGTATCACTTTCTAGGAAGCGTTCAATTCAAATTTCAAATCGACAAAGCAATTTCCTAATCGAAGTTTTTCAGTTTAAGTCTTACCATTTTTCTCAGTCTCTGGAAAAGTCTTAGTTTGACTTCATTTGAAAGAAATCTTTATGTATCTCCGGTTCCTATAAAACTTGAATTTTAATTCAATGCTAAATCTCAGTTATATCTCATCATCTCAATACCGCAAAACCAAATTCCACAAACAACGACTATTCCAATTGCTAACTTAACCATTAAACCACCCAGAAGAAAATATTATTTTTAATCTTTCCCTTCCTTAAATGCAATTTCTCGCCTCAAAAGTCTTATGGTTACTTTGTGGGGGACCATTTTGAATAGCACCATCGCCATAGGACACTACAGGTCGTTCTATATGTATATAGCTGAAACATCATCATTATCTGCCATCAACCGAAGGAGCAGATATAAAACTTCCAACAGGAAATAGGAACGACGGAAAAACGTTCGAGTAAACTCAACAACCTACATCAGGAACATCCTGCCTGAACCTCACCTCGGCTAAGGAAAACAATTAACCGACAGGAGTACCATCTGCCGAAATCTTAATAATTTATTTATTATGAATTTCTCATTATCCTTTGTGGGTGAAATTTGCTTTCCTTACTTTTCTCTCTGTATCCTGCAATCACCTGCCGCACATCTTGGCCTGGGCTTACATCTAGGATGGTTTTCATTCCTTGATTAAAGTGAAAAGGACTTTTTGCTGTTTTTTTTTTTGTCTTCTTCGGTTTGCCAATCTGCCATCCTGCAGCTCAGGCAAAGTACAATTTTAAGCTAAAAGAGGTTCTTCAGGTCGATATTGCTCCGTTTGTGTACATTTCTTTTATCTTCAACAGCTTTAGTTGATATTTCCCTCAAAAAAAATGATAAAATGTTCCTGAAATTGTTTTTACCACAGTATCGCATTTTTGTTCTGAGTTCGTTGTAGATTCAAGAAACCAGTTGCAGTCTCGTTTACATTTTTTTGCTAAACCAACCTGATTGGTTTATTTCAAATTCTCATTGGAGAAGGTCCTTTATTTGGTTATATCGTATATTTTTATATTACGAACAAAATATTGGTTTAGATGTCTTTTAACTAACTAAATTTTAGCAGAAGAAGCAATAATTTAAATTGACAATTATGTACTGCGGCTAAAGTAAGAATCTTTACATCCAAAGTTGAGCATAATATAACATATTGCAAGCGTTTAGGTAAAATGGAGAAGATTCAAAAGGAGATGTCGATGCAAATAAGTACGCATAAACTTTTGGGTGGATGCTAACTAAATCAGAAGGGAAAAAATGTCTTACATATTTTAAGATTGTCATTCCATAAATGATGGCAAGTAACTTACCTACCGACATTAGAAAGCTTTTAAGTTTATTTCATGGAGAATGACACGGGTGGCTATAATTCACTTGGCCGGCAGAAGACAGGTTTGTGTTTTCGGCGCCTTAAATTCCACATGATTGTTAAAAGTTTATGTAGATAGAAATGGTGGCCACGAGAAGTCTTTCTCAGTGACTTAATTATTCGCGGAGTGCACCGTTTTGATATCGAATCTGTCCTCTGGATTTAATGTGATATATTGAGTTATTCATGAGCTCTCCTCTTCCTTAAGTTCGCAAGCTTGCCGTCTTAATATCAAGAAGAACCCATTTCAAAAGTCATTTAGTCATTTCAATTGAAGTCAATTCCTTGGTGTTCATATCCACAACAAAAGAACAAAGAAGAATATGAAAATTTGAGTGTACTGTTGTGCACAAATAAATAAATAAGTAATGAAGCCATTTCTAAAGATAAGGAAGAGTGTTGGAGATAAAACAGAGCCTTGCGGAACACCAACATTTTTTTATGAATATTAGGCTTAAAATCGTCCAGAATAATTTGAATTGAACAATCAGAAAGGTAATTTCTTGTCCAACAAATAAGAGAGTTCGATGCCAAATACACGCATTTTTGATAACAGGGGTTTGTGTCAAATTGTATCAAATACAATTTTCCTTGTTTCGTTCTTCAAGATATTTCTAAGGCTTATTGTTAATCAGCGTTTGCATGATCATGTTGAGTGCAATCCTTTTGTTATTGGAGGCGATGTAATTTGCCTCTCTTGAAGAACAACTTCTAAGAACTAAACGAGGATAAGCAATATGAATCATCAGATTTTTATATTACAAGATCTGTCTAATAGAACCATTTATGCCCTCAGGTGAAGAAGAGGCAAAGTTTAGTATGTAGAAACATCACTACAAGCGAATTCGGTTTTCCTTGCGAGCTTACGATCAAAGTGTTAGTTTATATATTTTCCAATGTTTTTGTTATAAATGTCCAAAAGAGTTTACTATCTTTGGGATATTATAGTATTTTGAAAATAGAAATTAGAGCTAAAGTCTACATTTGTGTAATTAAAATCCTACATTCATGTTTAAATATAAAGTCAACTATAAGCAGAAAACAACTTGAAATTAGGGAAATCGATAGCTACTCGTACATATATAGCCTCTTATTTGTTATTCAACTTAAATCTTGACGATTCGTCAAGTATTTTTTAAGTAATAATTTTGTTTTGTTTTAATACGTTGAGTATTTTTATTTGCAATATATGTACATATAAGAACTATATATGTATGTATAGTATATGGCCTGTGGTGGCCATGTTGTTTTGGTGACATCTATCAAATCTGTTGTTTGTTATTCATAAACGAAGATACATACATATACATATGTATATGAAACTAGAAAATAATTTCAATTTTAAAGTGGAGTGATTGAATTTATTTCAATTGAAAGTTTTACTCGTAGCGACCTCAACTCCAGAGTTCGTTTCGCCCAGGTACGACAGTGGGCTGCTCAGTTAGATGCTGTCGTGTGGCGTACCCTTCTAAGACGAAATTATTATTTATTGGTAGATGTTAACCAATCTTATAAATTTTACAGTAGTAACACAGTGTGAATTTAATTTTTCTAGGGGAATTTGAACAAATTCAGACACATAGTTGCGTCTTATAAGGATACGAGCGCAGCTAACTGATGAGCCCACTGTCGTACTTGGGCGAAACAAACTTTGGAGTTGAGGTCGCTAAAACTTTCAATTTTGTTATTCATTTACTATTGCCAAATCACTATGGCATGTACTTGGCAAGATTGAACCTCACGTCGAAATAATAAAACTTCATTATCAAACTGGAGTGTTCGCTAGCGCAAATATTTGGTGCGTTGCGCCCTTCACAGTTGATTCTTCAACGTTTGGTGGCCAAAAGAACGTCAAAGAAACGCAAGATCGGACGAGAACATCGCCACGATAGGTGAAAGTGTACTGCAGAATCCGAGCCAGTGCACAAGAAGTCGGACTTTCACAGAATGTTAACTTGATGAATTTCGCGTCGGGAATTGGATCTACACTGTTGCACTTTTTCTTCGCGACGCGGTAATGGATATCCGACCTCTTTTTTTTATTAATATATTATTATTATTATTAATTTTATTAATAATAAATAATAATTACGCGAACTCGAATTATAACGAAAGAAAAACAAAACGAAACACGACCCGACTCGATTTTGACAGATAAGCAAAAAAAAAAAATAAAACTGATAGAAGAACAACAAAAAGTGCAACTCATAGCTCGTTGATATAAGCTACCACCGCGGCTGCTCAGCTGATCTGGGTTCAGTGGAGGTGGAAGAATTCGCGATAAGAATATTTAAATTGATTATCGATATAATCAATTTAATGAAACGAAGGAATGTTTTTATTACAAGTACAGTGGGGTACTGTAATAAAAAGTGGGCGCCAGGAATTTTTGTTTGAACTAAAATTAGTAAAATTCCAAAACTAATTATTGAGTGAAAGAAAATAATTTTAAATAAATAAAACACCGTTTTTATGATTTCCACTAGGGAATTTGAAAATAAATTTTATTTGGGAAACCTTGGTAGAAACCCAGGATAAAAACCCAAAAGTTTTTCCACGAAATAAAAATACAAATGAACTCGAAAAGAAAATTACGTTTAGGCTTGAAACTCAAAACTCGAAATAACAAATTGAATTTGTCGCAAATTTAATTTATACCGAAAGAATTAACGAAGGTCCACCCGCATTTTTAATACACAAAACAGTCAAATATTTTACTTGGACAAAATGTCCGTTTTACTTATCTTTTTTTTTTCTTGATACGCTCCTCTAACTTCTCCTATTTTTGTCCTGTCCTTGCTCCTCGAATTACTCCTTTTTTTTTTTAATTTTTCCTCGATCCTTTTTCTTTTTAAATGTTCTCGTCTTTTCTTCGATTTATTTCCTGTTTAATTTTTCTCGAATCCTTCTTCCTTTTTCCTTATTACTTTTTTTGTTACTTGTCGGTTGATAAGCTCTCGCAAGAGTGAACTTTCCTAGCTTAAAATCACGCATCCAGCCAATCGTTTTCGCGATCATCGCTCACGGAGCACCAGCACGGACACCGGCTTCCTGCAAACCTTTTTCGTTTCACAGAAAACCACCGTTGTCGAATCTCAAACGAAACTTTGCTCTCATACTCACATTCACGGATTCAGCCAGTTGTTGGATGTCTTTCCAAAACTTGCCGAATCTTAATGGCCGAGTTCAGACTACTATCAACTAACTTTTTCGAGAAAAACCAAAAAGAATAAAATCGAGGAAAGCCCTTTTCTAGGCATTCTTCTAATTACCATTAAGTACTCGCGAGTGTTTCGAAGAGCGAAATCATTTTCGCATTTTCGGATAAATAGATATGAACAACACCAAAACGATGCTCCCCAGGTAAGAATGCATTCTTAAAAAGTAACCGCTTGGTGTTGATTTAGGACTGGCGACGTCATCGGTCCAAACTTTTTTGAAAATGACGTTGGTCACATGAGGTTCCATTAGTACGGTGGCGTGGCGCGGCGGTACACAATGCCACACAATGGACTCCATAAATGACATTCTCGCAGAAGTGAAATGAATTGGCTACCAAGGTCATGCGATTTGTCCCCGCTAGACTTTTACCAATTCCAACAGAACGATTTGAAAACAAATTTTAAGCTATATTTATTTCGAAAACCACATTATCGACTTTTTTGAAATAAATAAATTAACTGTTTTTTTTTTATAATAATTACGAGATTAAGAAAGAAATTTGTCATTTATCCAAAAATAATGCTACCTAAAATACAAAAGTTAAAAAAAGTTATTTCGAAAGTTCTATTTTTCTCGAAAACGGTATTTAAAATTATGAAAATGTTTTTCTATTTGGCCTAATAGCTTAACTGTTTTATATTAAACTTAAGATCGTACTAATTAAAACATACAGAAACAGTTTAATCAATATTTCTGCAAGCGTTTTTGAAAAAAAAAAAAAACAAAAATAGATTTTTCTGTCAAGGTATCTTAAAATTTACTCGGTAGGTACCATTTTTCTGAATTCAATACCAATTTTGTTATATTCTTTTACATATTCAAAAAAGAAACGCTTGGTTTCATGTTTCAAAGATTTTTTGAATTTTCAAAAAGAAACTTTGAAACATTTTTTTAAATCCAAGATATTTGTCTGAACATTTGCGTACGTCACATAAAACTTTCTATTCTTGATGCTTTAGCATACAAAAGTTGATTAAAATCGGTCTTACCATTTTCAAGAAAATCAATTGTTAAAAAATGATTTCATGGCAGTTACCATTAAATACCATTTCTTGAACAAAAAAAAAATATTCTTCATAATGCATTGATTGTAATAGATAGATGTAATAGATTGATTTTTGTCATAAATTTGCGGAACAGTTTTGAACAACAAAAATTCTTCAACTTCAAACAACATTTGCAATGAATATTCCATTATTTTGGGTCCTAAAGAATTATAAGACTTTGTCGGGAATAGCTTGAAAACTACATATATTTAGAAAATTTTGAGAAATTTAATACAGCTGCTTAGAGTGTAAGTAAAAAGACAGAATGACATAATTTCGAAACCGTATTTTTTCGGCTCTCCTAACATTGTAATGTCAAGTCCGATCAAAATTTCTAGTTCGATTCGTAGCAAATTAATAACGTCGCACAAAATATCTTATGCTCGTATATCGTAAGTAAAAATCTGATCACATTTTATTGATGTTGTGTTTTTAATTCAGGTTGTTTTAAGTTGTATCACATTAATTCCTTTAATTGGTGCCAAAGTATTGAGCTTTGTAAGAGAAATAGTCAGTTTCTTGAGCTTCAATAATAATCGAGATGCTTCGCTGTCCAATTCCTCCTGACACAACATAAGCATTTCCAAGATTGTTGTTTTGTATAGCAATGATTTCGACTAGTGTAACAATAGATCCGGTGCCATTTTCGGGATAGCTCAATTGCAGACTGACGTCATTCGGTGAGGCATAAGAATAGGTATCGGTTCCTTGAGCAACAAGACGATCACCTATAGAAATAAAAATGTTATTAATTCACAAACGTATTTGGAAGAAGAGTCTGAATTGACTTACCAGAAACACGGCCGCCCAAAGTGTATCGTACCGATTGGGTACGTCCCTTGCTTTGTTCCTTGATCATAGGAACGATCTTGGCTCCCGGGTGACTTCTGGCAAAGTTGCGGATATCATCGATGATGGTCACGTCATTTATCTTTTTTACAGAAACGGATGCTGGAACATTTTTGGCGCTGACTGCGACACTCATGAGAGCCACACAAACAAGACTTAGACGCATAATGGCGGTCATTTTATTATTATTTATATATTTTTGTTTCTTATAGAGAGTGAGAGAGAGACTGCTGTTCTTAACGCGTTGAACGTCAATTCGATAACTAATTTGGCATTGATCTCAGTTCGGTTATTTATATCAAATGGCATTTCAACCGCTAATGGGATTTTTAGATTCAATGATTGGGCTGACACACTGATAGTGGATTCCTAGTAAACAACTTCAGTTTCGATTGAAGCAAAGCATGAAATTATAATTGAATCGATTAGAAACGTGATAAGAGGTTCGATAAAAAATTGCAAAGCGAAGAATTCTAGAGAAATGATAACTTAAAAGTCTTCTTAAGAGATAAGAAAAATCTGTTTGGTCAATTAGTTTTGAGTTTCTTTTTTTGCTTTGATAGATAAAATAAACGTAGGTAAACAGAGATATGGCTTTAGTAAAAAATTAAAATTTTGATAATATGACCTTAAATGAGGAAGCAGGTGATTTAACGCACCTGATAAGTTCAGTGATTCACTTTCGATGATTTTGATAAAAAAAAAAACATTTTTTAAATTTTATGATAGCGGTTGTTTGCCAAATATTCGGGAAAACACTGTAAATTCAAGCTAATTTATTGACTGATTCACTACGCTATGAGTCACTCCAGGTAACTGATTAGTTGCAAGGTTATCCAACAGTCAGTTTCCTGTAAGGTTGGGGTCTAACGCTATAAATACTCCACCTACGATAATAAATTTCTTTTTTATAATTATTAATTACCGCGCACTCAAGGGGTTATGAATACCATTATAAAATTAGAAATAATACAGCGTATTAGCAAGAAAGTGAGGAGAAGATTTAAAAGGAGAGGCCGATGCACATTGGTCTTAAATGCCTGTACATAACAATGAGGGGGAAAAGACGAGTGGGGTAAAGTATTCCACATTCGAGTAGTACGACTAAAGAAAGAATCTCTGTATTTTACATTACACTCGAAATAAGGCCCAAATGTAAAATGATCAGCATTCTTAGCAAGACGAGTCTTACGGTGAAACTATTTCAAGGGAAGAATGCAGCTGGCTATGTCATTAGACCACTATTTATAAAAGTGATTATATGAAGTGATTAAACAAAGTAAGACAAGAGACATTGGGCCCTACCAACAATCATATTAAGAGACGACTTTAATATTTGAGTGAAATAGACCATTATGTAAAGAGCTCCATAAAGTTAGCCATACATGTTATGAACTTAATATTTATGTGAACTCTAAATTATGAACCATTTATTGTACGGAACCTAAAAAATAAAATGTGGCATATATTATGGTCAATTATATAGAGTCCATTAAATAATGCTTTATTTCGCTCAAATATCAAAGTCGTATTTTAATTTGATTGTTGGTAAGGCCCACTACGACGGTGTTGAGAGAAACAAAAGCATTTCGCCTCATTTTTCGTAACATCAAATATGTGATCATGCCACAAAAGATGGTCAGTAATACACGTACCGCGGACGGAAAGCGTTTCGGTTTCCTCTATGCAAGTGGAATCCATGAAGAAGACTGTTTTGGGTTTTCGAAGCATTAAATTTCACGCTTTTTCTAACACATAAAAGCGTACGTTGAGCCCAATCTATCTGCCAAATATATTCGAGTTTGGTTATGGAGATTTCAAGATAAGTGAGCTTGACATTGATCATTGCAACCAAATCAAAGGGCACGGTAGTGCTCAGCCAAGTTCTGGCACTCCACAGTTCGTACAGGAACAAACTCAGGCGATTTTTGATCCCTCCCTATCTTCAGTGCCAATAAAGTCAGAAATTTAAAATTCCGAATAAGCTAGTCAGGCACAGGCGCCTCACCAAATTTCAACAATTTTCTAGCATACGCGGTTCCTGAGATATAAGGCCTGAAGAATCACAAAAACCGTAACTGACTGACTGACAGATCATCAAAATTATGGAGCATTTCCTGACATCATAGATCTTGTAATTTGGCACAACGTTAGATCTTATCATGCAAACAAACAAAAAAATCGAAAATTTGAGGTTTTCCATTCAGGGGCGTGGTATCCGCTCACTTCCTCAGAACTGATGTAAATTACATGGCACACTTCTGATTCTGAGAAAATGTTTAATTTATATGAAGCACTTCCGATTTCTGTAGAATGATGCTGGGCTTACTTGGCAAGTTTTGCTTATGCCCAATTCGAAAGGTTTTAAAAACTTTACCAGTGAACCCATCAAATTTTAGTCAGTAATCATTAAATGATAAAATTTCTCTAGCTGTTTCACTATTATTTTACTTTAAATATTCGGTATTAAACCTTTATGAAGTAAGAACTTGGCGTACTTTTAGATCTCAGTTTTTTTTACAGAAGAACTTGGCTCTATTTTTAACATTTATGTTTTCGGTCTGATATGTAGTATGTATATCTTCTAAAGAATGCAAATACAATTTTTTAGATAAGATGAGGTGTTTATTTTGGACAAAGGCTTCAGAGATGGAATTGCATGTTTCGAATCTCACGGATAAAATGCTTACATGCCTGAATCTGTTTCTGAAGATAACTTTCAACAAACAACGGCGCAAGCTAAGATTTGTAACCATGGTTAGATGGGTCGTTGAAGTCGTGAATAGTTTAAGAGAGGGTTTCAATACTTTCGACAAGACTTTTTTAATCCAGCCGCTAGTCATTTCATGGACGACTATAGTTTCATCCATCTACTCATAGAAGATAATGCTGATGCTAGCATTCTATTTCTTCTTCTTCTTCCTTGTTTCGGCGCTGTTATGATCTCGATGTCGAGGGGATCATAACTCTCCCACGTATCTGCTTCACACTAGTGATCCGCCTGTGGGGTTCGCCGGGTTGACCTCAGAAATCGGCGGCAAGCCTCCCGGTTTTGTATTGTTCCATTTCTGAGGCCAACTGAATGCTGGTGTTTTTGCATTTGTTTGTACCAGGAGTGTTTAGGCCTACCTTTCTTTTTATTCCGAATTGGAACGTTGTATGATATTGCCTTTTTGACGGGATTCTCAGGATCTCTCCTTTGAACATGGCAATACCAACTGAGTCGGTCGTGTTCAATTTTTTGGGAAATGGTATTCTTAACATGAAGGCTTCCTCGGATCTTCGTACTTCTAATTCGATCAAGCTTTGTAACTCCTGCTGTCATACGAAGCATCTTCATCTCAGCTGCCGTTAGCTTACTCTCATACTTTTTGTACATTGTCCAACATTGTGAACCGTATGTGAGTGCTGGACGCACAACTGAAGTGTAGAGCTTTCCTTTCAGCTTAGGGGGCATTATTCGGTCACAGAAGATAGCAGAATTTTCCCGCCACTTCATCCACCCTACGCTTACGCGATGATTGATATCGTCATCACAAGTAGCTTCGTTATTTATCATAGACCCCAGATATTTAAACTTTTCACACTTGGGAAGCACTACTCCATTCAAATAAATGTCTGAAATAGGCCTGTGTGGATCAGAAAATGGGCAGCATAGGTATTCTGTCTTTTTCGCGCTTATGCGGTACCCACTTCCTTCTAGAACATCCACCCATACGTCAAGTGCTCGTTGTAGGGATATCGGGTCTTCACTTATGATAGCTCCATCGTCAGCAAAGAATAACTGATGCACTTTTGGATCCTTCACTTTGCCTTCAAGCAGGTAATCAAGAACTGTAATAAAGAGCAGGGGACTCAAGACACTTCCCTGGTGTACACCTACTGTGATTTCGAATTCTTCGGTGACTCCAGCTGCGCATCTTACTTTAGTAACTGCTCCATCATACATGTCCATAATTATCCGCACATAGGTTTCTGATACTCCTCGTTGCCTGAGGGCCACCCATATTAGATCTCGTGGTTGCCGATCGAATGCTTTTTCAAAATCAACCAATACGACATGCAAATCCTCCAAAGAATCCCGATGTTTTTCCATAATTATTCTTATACTCTGGATTGCATCCGTGGTTGACTTACCCCCGACAAACCCGCACTGGTCATCAGATAGCCTAATTATTTTTCGCAGTCGGCTACCCAAGACTCGCTCAACGATCTTCATGGTGTGTGACATCAGCTTAATCGAACGGTAATTATCACAGCTTCGAGTATCACCCTTTCCTTTATAAATTGGAAGAAGGTAACTTTCCCTCCATTGATTAGGCATGCGATCACCTCGTATAAGTTTGGAGACAAGAATCATGAGCCATCTAAACCCGATGTCTCCCATCTTTTTCCAAAACTCTGAGGGTATTTCGTCTGGGCCAACAGCTTTTCCCTTTTTGGAGTATTTTACCGCCTTCATAACTTCTTCGACTGTGACGTCGGATACTTCGCTTAAGTTAGGTGAAGCTATTGGAAAGTACAGCCTTGGAAATTGTTCGTTTAGAAGTCCGTCACAATACTGTCGCCACCTGTGAAGAATTTCGTTGTCTTCCACAAGAAGTTGGCCTTGAGCATTGTTAATGAACTTTGGCGAACAAATCTCCTGGGCATTTCTTCTTCTTTGAGCGGCTATTTTGAAGATAGTTGCGCCCTTATTCGTGTTTTGCCGTAGCTCTTGAATAGCACCAGCTGTCGGGGTAGAAATTTCATCCAGCTCCCGATACAGGTTTTCTGTATTCTTTGCTTGAATTTGGGCGCACTTCTTCTTCGCTTCATTCTTGCAGTTCCTATATTCCACTTCGAGGCGTGACTTTTGCTCTGTATCATTAGAGGGGCACTTCGACCAAGCCTTGAAAGCCATTTTCTTTTTACTTATAACTGATTTAGCTTCATCATTCCACCACCATGTTTCTTTGCCTTGTTGGTTGTGTCCTTTTGAAACCCCTAACAGTGTTTTGGCTTTTTCTTTGCAAGTTCTCTGTAGGAGATCCCACATACTTTGTGCTGTACTCTCTTCATTTCGAACTATATCGGTGTTGTTATACAGAACGTTTTGCATATTCGAAATGAAAGCTTCGCATTTTTCCTTATCCAGATTATACCATTTGATCTTCCCAAAAGTTTTTGTATGTTTGTTGTCGTTCACTGTCTCCATAAAAAATTCTGTCAGTAGGAGACGGTGTTGGTGGGCGATCGCTTCTCCTAGTATCACTTTGCAATCTTTTACCCGGGGTTTCATGAAACTAGATACCAAATGGTAATCAATCTGGGTTTCATTTCCACCACTGCTGTAAGTGACCAGGTGTCGGCTTTGTTTGACGAACATGGTATTTAGTACGATAAGACCGTATGTTTTGCACATGCTCAAGATGTCTTCACCAGGAGGGTTCCTGGTGCCGTATCCGAGGCCTCCATGGCAATCTTCATAGTCTACGTTTGTCTTCCCGACATGTCCGTTCAAATCTCCGCCCACGAACAAAAACTCTTCCTTTGGGATGTCCTTAAGTAGATTGTGAAAGTCTAGCCAAAATGCATCTTTTTGCACCTGCTCACATCCAATTTGGGGAGCATATGCAGTGACAATATTCCTAGCATTCTATTTAAATTAGCAATAAGTCAACTAAACACTCTTAATTACTTTAACTTAGGAGATCTTGTAATAGAAAACAACCTTAGTAGCACGAGAACCTAACACTGAGCCTCCACTTGAAATAAATGATTGCAAGAAATGTGTCATGTAGCCAATATTTCTTGTGGAGCCCCCTTATGTCTCGATTTTTATTATTTTTAGACATAATTTTTTCTATTTATTTCTTGTCTTCGTAGAAGAAATAAATGCAGATATAAATTTTGACGTTTCGTGACTCGTGACTTCACTAGACACAAATTTCTCAGAAGACGTCGAGTCTTGACACCAATTCCCACATTTTCATGTAACATTCCTTCATTTCATTGACAAGCTCATGTTATGTTTTCACTTCGTATAGAAATTATGTCCTGTTAAGCCAAGATGTAATTTTCCTACCATCTACTGTCTGTTGAAGTACATACATAATGTTGTTTGGTTGTTTGCAGGCCAAAATTAACATTAAAAGAATTAAACATTGAAGATAGTAAGTATTTTGATTAATTTTTTTTAAAATTAGTTAGGGCAGTCAGAGACTTTTCATGCTTGTGGGACTACTCAATTATGTCTTGGAGCAAATGTTCTTCAAGGTCGTGCAAATCTCTTTTGCTCAAAAATGGATTGACCCAAAACCTGTGCTTCCTTTTGTATTCTTCCCGTTTTGTCACTTGCAGTTTTTCTACTGCGTATATAGCTAAAATCAAATGACGTGACTAACCAGGTGAGATTATGGCGAGGAATGAATAATCACGACATAATTTGCCCACAGAGTTAAAGAAATATAAACTTCAGATATAGTGTCTGATATAATGTCAGAAATAAATATTGCTAATGGAGGTGAGGCGTAAATAGCCTCATCGATGGACATATCTCGAATCTTAGTAACTTTCCTTTACTCACAATTTAAGAGTTGTGCAGCTACCAAATAAAGCAAGCTCGAAATTAATGTGAATACCTTTAAGAGGACAGCGGAAGTTTTAAAGGGTGGGCCATCTAATGGTTTCTCTTTGAATCATAGGTCATTTTGACACTGACCGCTGTTTCCCGCTCGTAATCTTGACAAAAAGTCAGTATCATACATCTGCCGACCGAAAATAGCCGCTTTACGCCTGAACAACACAACGTTGAGAAATATTGAAAACTTATTTTCAAAGTGAGTACTGTGTAGCTCAAACAGAGCGTTTTTTAAAAAAAGTTTTGGCCGAAATGAAACAACCACTGCGCCTGCTGTACGCAAGTTTGTACAAAAAGTTCGTCAGACTGGTCAATACTCATAGTTCCCGTCGTCGTACGGTGCCCACAGATGAGATTGTGGTTACTGCAGCCGAGAGTGTTAGACTCAATTATTCACGAACATCAACTCGCTATCGATCTCAACAGCTCAACATTTCATGCACTAGTCTGAGGCGAATTCTGCACAAAGATATCGGATTATTCGCTAACAAGGTCCAATTGACTCAGAAATTGAAGGCGCACCACCATTCGCTTGAACGACGTTGTGTTCCATAATTATGGAAAAAATTTAATTTTGTTCATTTTATTGCATTTCTTAAAAAGAAACTTGTATTTATTTCTGCACATCAAAACCTTATTGGAAACAATAATTACTTATTATGAGGGCGAACCAAATCGCGGCATATAAGCAGAGAAGTGTACATAACTTATATCCGGTTCCAAGCGAAGCCTATAGTTTAACCGCAAATAAAATATCATATACACAGGGTTTTATAAGATAATAAACCATATTTAAAAAAAAATATTTTTTGGTTTATAACATTCTTTCTTTATTTAAATGGTTTGTTTTGAAGTTAATGGTTTTCAAAGAAGTCATATAGAGGCAGGGCCGGAAAAGCTATACGTGCAAGCCGTGCACATGCGCAGGGTGCTGAACCCAAGGGGCGAATCTTTACAAAGTGCACGATTTTGTTCGCTTAACAACAGATACCTACCTATTTTCTATTTTTCTCTTTATAAATCTACTGTTACGTTATTCTTCACACTCACCATCGCGTGTATGAGTGAAGGCATTTATTTTATTTTGATAACCCTCCTCTATGCAGTGTAACAAAAAATAAAATTTCAACAGCAAATACAGGCAATTAACAGCTTGCATGTTGATAACATGCGCCCTATGTCAGTTCTTCTATATGAAATCGAAGTCAGCAATGTAACTCAAAGAGAAATCTGAGGTATAAATTCATACTCATTGACTTAACAGCGCGCAAAATTAAAAGTTGCGTCTGTGAATTTAAACTCTTCCGGTTGAGTGTTTTTTGTACTATGTTTTAGTTTGGTACTAGCCTCTCTTTCTGAGTGAAATTTTATCACTGTCATGTCGTGTTGCTCGTGTATCAGGATGAGACAAAGGGTTGAAATATGAAATAATGAGTGATGATGATGCGATGACTAATGTTAAGGTTTGTCGTTAATGAGTGAATCTGTTTTATTAAATTTCTCCTCTTCTCTACTTTTTTGTTCTTGCCAGTTATTGTTTACATTTAAAAAACGGATTTTTTGACTAATTTAATTACTTTATTTGTCTATTGTGGTAAAAAAAAACTTAAAACAAAAGATAGGGAAAGGATATTGAATCTGTATTGAGAATAAAACTTGTTAAGCTACTATTCCAGTAGTGTATTTTTATAAGGTTATGATAATGGTTCAAAAATGAAAGGAAGAGAGGCTGATGTTCAAAACAAAATTAAGTGTCTTGAACCAAGAGCTTATTTTGTTCAGGCAGCTTGCATTCCCTTTGGTTGTTATTGGTTGTTAATGATTCAGCTTCCTGTTCGTTGGAAGCTGTTGAGTTATTTGACATTGCTCAATGCCTATAAGCTTTGTATTAGGTTCAACAATGCGTTGGGACATACTAGTAAATAAGTCCGTCTGTTAATTTATCTAACAGCGTTCTAGCTCTGGAAGTTACTAAAAACTCTTTAGTGGAAATGCGATCAGAAGAACAATTCACTAACGTGCAATCAGCTGAAGCCACAGCTCTAAATCTAGAAATACCATCACAGTTACCTCAAATAACGTAGTTTTTCGAAACTTAAATTAATAAAAACCTACTTCAGTTCCTAAATTTTTGTGATATATTTTATGACTTTAGTTATTTTTGTATTCTTTAGTTACTATTATGTTTGTGATATATTTTTGATTTCTTAGTTTTTAATAAAAATCATATTTATTTTAATTAGGTTTAAGTATTATCTAGAAATTTTCCTCTTGGGGATACCTCGAAAAAAAAACGCATTGCAAAGGGTACCACTTAGGTAATGAGGAAATTCCGTCAATCACAGCAAATGAAGGGCGCCACTGATGAAGCTTGCGCAGGGCTCTACTTTAGCTCGAGCCGGTCCTGTATAGAGGTATGATAACTTTATTATACGGTTTACAGTGATGTAGAGAAAATGAAGGTTATCACTGATTCTTTTGAGAAATTGGTCTTTGAAATTAACTCAATCGACATTATTACAGAAAAGTTTTTGACTATATTTTTCAAAATATTTCATCTGACATCAAAATAATTATTAAATGAGTAATACCTGCTTTAGAATTGTTTGCAGATAAATTAGATTTTTTCAAGTTTCAATGAGCAATGTCAAGCTCCATTATCTCGTAATATCCGAAACCACATTCGAAAATATTTGGCAAATAGATTGGGCTCAATTTAAGCTTTCACTTGGAACCAGTATATCTAGTGAACGCCCTGGGCACCTACTTTGTGGATTTTTTTTTCTTTTTCGCAAAAACTGTTATAAATATTTTATGAAAAATAAAATGCACGAGTGGGTCACACGAAATGGAATGTTATTAAAGAAACCTATTCATAAACATAAGATTCATTTTTCAAACTCTCGCATAAAATTATGTTTAAAAAAAATATTAACACGTTTTTGAGATTTCGAATTTTCAAAACAAAAATTGATTTAATAAATTAAAAAAATATTTTTCTTTAGTCTTGGGATGCAATATTTTTCAAACTTCTTGGAATATTCTCTATAAGTAATTTTATTAATATCCGTTATGCCGATAATGAGAAATTAAAAATTTAAAAATAAATGGTTCTATGGTAGGTACAGATACAGACAGTAATATTTTAATTTCAACATTTTTTTATTAAATTATGGATCGTTAAAATTAATCGAAAGAAAAAAAATTTATCAAATCTCTAGGCACCTGTTTTTTGCCAACGTTGATACTTACCCGTATCGAAGTTGTATCAAGTTAAGCGGAAAATAAAAAGAATTTCGGAGTAGTGATATTTTAAATTAATAAATTTTGCTTTTATTGTCCGTTTAAAATTTATTCTTTACTATAAATGTTTAATGTTAAAAGGGTCTCGAAAGATATTTGTTGATACATGTACATATAATGCAATTTATTATAAATTCATTTATTATTTAAATCAATTAATTTTATTATACCAATTAAACTATAATTGTGAATTGGCCTTAAAAACATAGAAAATAATTAACTTATATGACACTTCTTGTCAAATTAACTAAATTATGCCATGTCATGTTTTAACCTTCATAAAAGGTGAAAGGGCATTTTATATATTTAATATTAGACATTCTTTCGAGAACTGTAAGCGACACAACACCGGTTTTAAGATTAAAATAAACGTTATAACGTAATACAAAAGTTGAGTTATTTTTCATTTTTTATTGGAAACTAAAATTTTACCAGCGCTACACAAGAAACATTGGTCCTTCGAGCCCTTAAGTAAAATATATACAACACAAAAGAAAAAACTATAAAAAAGTGTGTGTGTGAATTTGATTTATTTGACATTTAATTAAAAGTGAAAATTATAAGAACAAAAGTACATTATATAGTTATATGTATACATATCACATTTCACTTTCACATTAAATTGAATTAATGTTAAAATAAATTGAACAATTAAAAATTCAAGAACATTTGTGCTGTGCAAATCGGGATTCCCGCGACGTGTAACCAACAACAACACATTCACCACCATTTCACTGAAGGCACACTACGTAAGTCCTTATTTTTAAAGTATTTTTTTAGTCTTTTTTTATTACATTTGATAAATAAAAGTCCACAATGTCGTTTGGGGAGCTTCAAAATGAAGTTTTGTCACAAATAGAACGTGACTTCACAAATTTTAAAAAGACAGGCCAAGCTCGGCGTACTGTCAATTATTTGAAAACGCGCCTAGAACTTTTGGAAGAAAATTTAGTCAATGCCAAAAGATATCATGAGGAAATTGTTAGTGGGGGAAAGCTTGAGGAGGAACTTAAAAAGGAAGATATGATAGCGGTATTTGACCAGATTCGCGACAAGTATCTGGAATATAAGAGTGATTTGATGGATGCGCTTGACAAGATCACTCCACCTGCTCCTGCTCCAACTTCGCCGACAATTCTTGCTACAAATCCCGCTTTATTGCCTTCAGCAACCACACAGGTTCCACATAATAATGTCCTTAAGCTTCCTGCTATTAAACCTCCAACTTTCTCAGGTTCTTATACAACATGGCGTTCTTACCATGACATTTTCCATTCTCTTGTGCATAATAATTCAAGCTTGAATGAAATTCAAAAAATGCACTTTTTAAAGGAAAGTTTGACTGGTGAGGCGGAACGACTCTTACTTCATTTAGACCTCAGTACAGGAAATTACCAAAAGGCCTGGGATTTACTTAAAGAGCGATATGACCATAAGAGAGTGTTAGTAAACTCCTATCTTAAAGTTCTCTTTGGTCAAACCACACAGAGTAAAGAGTCTTCAGAAAATCTTAAAAATTTATTAGATACAACTACCGAAGTCGTTCACGCCCTGGAAAACTTAGAATTGCCCGTGGAACATTGGGATACAATTTTAATTTATATTCTTTTTCAAAAATTACCTAGTAAAACGCAACAATTGTGGGAAGAAAAGCTAGGCAATGATAAAAATCTTCCTACATTTTCCGAATTTACTGGTTTTCTTAAATCCCGTTTCAGGACGTTAGAAGCTATCGTACAGCAAGGGAGTTCAAATGCAGAATCCAAGCCAGTGAAAACGCCATCCGTTTTAGCCAAAGCTTTTCATGCTAAAACGCAGAGAAAACCACAAGTAAATACGCAGCAATACGTGTGTCAAATTTGCAAGCAGGGCCAACACTCTCTTAGGAAATGTAATCAATTTTTAACTATGGATTATGCTCAAAAACAACAAGCTGTTCGTCAGATTGGGATTTGTGAGAACTGTCTTGCTTACAGCCACACAACACGAAATTGCCTAAGTAACCGTAGTTGTTACTTTTGCAATCAGAAACACCACTCGCTTTTACACAACAATTCATCACACACACAAAATTTTTTTTCTAACAAAACCAACTCAACACAAAATTCAACTTTTTTTACACCAACCCAATCACAAAATCAAATAGCTCAACCTCAGAATGATCATTTAGCCGTTAACCCAAACGCTTCTGTTTTTGAGCCCACAGGTAATAGTACATCAAATTTCAGCACTCGACACAATTTTTTTGCGTCACAACTGGACGAAACAAAAATTTTGCTTGCAACGGCTATTGTGAAGGTACAGTCTGGAGATGGGAAATTTGATGACCTACGAGCCCTAATTGACCCAGGCTCAGATGCTACCTTTATATCCGAACCTGCAGCAAAACTACTTAATTTAACACGACACCACACACATGTTAAGGTATCAGGGTTAGGGAAAGTTAGTAATGGCATCAGTCAAAACTACGTTGAACTAATGTTTGCTTCCAAACATTCAAATTTTGAAGGTACAACCAACGCATTCATTCTCAAGTCATTGACTGGCTTTCTTCCGGCCCACAAAATGGTACTTCACAATTGGGAACACCTGGCTAATTTACAGTTGGCAGACCCCAACTTTAGTATTCCCGCTCCAATCGACATACTTTTCGGTGCAGATGTCTATCCAGACATTGTTTTACCGGAGATAGTTCGCAATGAGCATGAAATCGCACCTATTGCTCAGAACACCCATTTTGGATGGATTGTTTTAGGTAAAATTCATGAGACAATTCCGAAAACCATCCGCAGCTTTTTTCAACACGTCGATCTCGATAAGCAAATTCGAATGTTTTGGGAAACTGAAGAGACTCCGTTCGTGACTCAACCGACAGATGAAGATGCCATCTGTGAAAAGCATTTTTTGGAATCTACCAAACGTCTGACAGATGGACGATATGAAGTTGGACTTCCGTTCTTAGGAGGATTTTATCCCGAACTCGGTTCCAGCATTGAGAATGCAATGAGGCGCTTTTCATCTCTAGAACGACGATTTGAAAAGGAGCCACAGTTGAAAGTGAGCTACAGCAAATGCATTACGGAGTATCTTAGCCTAAATCATATGGAAGAAGTAAATATAAATGATTCAATTTTGAAATCACCTTATCATTATTTCCTTCCCCATCATGCTGTGTTCAAAGAATCTAGTTCTACCACAAAACTAAGAGTCGTTTTTGATGCAGCTGCAAAAACTCATGATGGGACATCCCTAAATCAACACCTGATGATCGGTCCTAAATTACAAAAAAACATCGTTGATATCATTTTAAAATGGCGAACACATGAATTTACAATGACTGCTGATATAGAGAAGATGTACCGACAGATTTCCGTCAAACAACCAGATCAGTATTATCAGCTTATTCTGTGGAGAGAAAACCCTGATCTGCCCACAAAGGTTTTTAAACTAAAAACGGTCACTTTTGGCACGGCATGTGCGCCTTACTTGGCCATCCGTGTTTTACACAAAGCCGCTGAAGATGAGGCTGTCAAATATCCAAAAGGAGCTCTAGCCATCAAGGAGGATATGTACGTTGATGATTTTATTAGTGGAGGAGATTCCATTGATGAAACTCGTATAAAACGCCAAGAAGCACGCGATCTTTTGGCCTCTGCAGGGTTTAAGCTACGAAAGTGGACGTCCAACTGCAAAGATCTCTTACAAGACCTACCTAAGGAAGATTGTGAGATAAGCTTTGAACTCCCCTTTGGATCAACTGATCATGTTAAAACCTTAGGCATAAGATGGCATCCAGAGGAAGATATATTTTCATTTCAAAATATTCAACACGACACCGAAGAAATCACTAAGAGGACAATGCTATCTGCAATCGCCAAACTGTTTGATCCACTTGGCTGGATAGCTCCATGTGTGATCAAAGCCAAGATCATGATGCAAAAGTTATGGTGCAGAAGAACAGACTGGGATCAACCGATTCCATCAGACTTAAGAGAAGAATGGCAAGCTTTTCGGAAAGAACTGCCTGATATCCAACACATAAAAATCCCAAGATGGATCAGAACACACAACACACATAAACAAGTAGAATTTCATGGCTTCAGCGATGCGTCGGAAAAGGCTTATGGAGCAGTAGTCTTCATACGTGTGCTCGACAGCTCTGAAAATATCCATATGCACCTTGTCATATCAAAAACCAAAGTAGCTCCATTGAAAACCGTGAGTTTACCAAGACTTGAGCTTTGTGGAACTGTGCTACTTGCATCTCTACTGAACTACACAAGAGGAGTTTTTGATTTCGCTGACACCAAAATGTACGCCTGGTCAGATTCAACGATAACGTTGGCTTGGATCAGAGCACAGCCTTCAAAATGGACAACATTCGTCAGCAATAGAGTTGCGGAAATTCAACGTCTCACAAGCTGTGATATCTGGAAACACATCCCCACGGATCACAACCCAGCTGATCTAGCATCCAGAGGAGTTTCACCTTCAACACTCGGAAAACAAGAGCTATGGTGGAACGGACCTTCATTTTTGCGGGAGAAGTGGTATTTTGAAGTACCCGAACAACCATCTACACTCGAAACTGAAGAAGAAAAGAGAGCAGAGAAAAAGCAATGTACACTAGCTGTCTCTGATGCTGCGGATGATGACATCAACAAAAGTTTATTAAGATGTTCACGACTCTCAAAGAACATCAGAGCCATTGCCTTCTGTCTTCGATTTAAAAGAAATTGTCTTGCAAAAAGAAGGAACATAACCAAAATTTATGGAGACTTAAGCCCCGAGGAGCTGAACTGTGCAGGCTTATTGGTACATAAAGCTGTACAGAGACTCATGTTCACCGAAGAATTGAGTGAATACGAAAGTAAAGGTACAATTCCAAAATCCTTGCTCTCACTAAACGCGTTCATCGATGGTAATGGGATACTTCGCGTTGGTGGTCGACTGCAGAACACATTACTCCCATACAATCAGCAGCATCCGATCATCCTGAAACCCAATTACCAGTTTTCTGAGCTTGTGATGCGAGATGCTCACATCAAAACACTACACGGAGGAAATCAACTGACTATCGCATACATCCGTATGTCGTACTGGATTATGGGCATTAAACCACACGTGAAAAGATTTATTCATAAATGCCCAATATGCTTCAGATTCCAGAGAAAGAACCTGCAACAACTCATGGGAAGCCTGCCAGCACCACGAGTACGAATCTCCATGCCATTCACCCATACTGGAGTAGATTATGCTGGCCCTATTGATATAAAAGCATGGAAAGGAAGAGGAGCTAAAACCTACAAAGGCTACTTTGCGATTTTTATATGCCTTGCTACAAAAGCTATTCACCTGGAGACAGTATCAGATTTGACAACCCAATCCTTCTTGGCAGCTTTTCGTCGCTTCACGGCCCGACGAGGTCTTTGTACTCAAATCTATAGTGATTGCGGCACGAATTTTGTTGGAGCAAACAGAGAATTAGCCCGAATGCTAGAGCAAGCTAAGCACGATTGGCAAGAAATTGCTGGAACTCTAGCCAACACAGGAACCAACTGGAATTTTATTCCTCCTGCTTCTCCTCACTTCGGTGGTCTATGGGAAGCGGGAGTGAAATCTGTTAAATACCACCTAAAAAGAACGATACGAGATGAGAGGTTAACTTTTGAGGAGCTCTGCACACTTCTTGCACAAATTGAAGCATGCTTGAACTCTCGGCCTCTATGCCCTCTATCTGAAAATATAGACGATCTAGACGTTCTCACTCCAGGGCACTTCTTGATTGGAGGACCATTATTGTCAATCCCTCAAGGAAGCACACCAACTCCAAAACACATAAGCTACCTAGATAGATGGACGAGGATACAAACATTTGTCGACTCTTTCTGGCGAAAGTGGAACGGAGAATATCTATCACGTCTACAACAAAGACCTAAATGGACTAGAAAAGAGGCCGAACCCAAAATCGGAGGCTTAGTCCTAGTAAAAGATGAAAGGCTTCCGCCATCCCAATGGTTACTAGCCAGGGTCACCGAAACACATCCCGGAACCGATGGACTTATCCGAGTTGTAACTCTAAAAACTAAAAACGGAATCATAAAACGTCCTATAACTAAAATTTGCTACCTCCCGAGCAACAAATCTAGCGATGAAGAAACCTTAATTTAAATAAAATTCAACATAAGACATATTTTGTCAAAACAATTTATTTCAAAATAAATTCAACATAAATAAAAATCAACACATAAAATATTTCACAAATAAATTCAACACACATGAAATTCGACACCAATAAAATATTTCATAAATAAAATTCAACACAAATAAAATATTGCACAACTAAAATTCAACACAAATAACATATTTCACAAACTCAAGTCCCGTCGGATCACATTGCCGACGGCATTGCACATTATAGAAACTCAACACAACACATATTCTCAAAAGAATAAAATTCAACACGATTGATTTCAACACAATTTAAATAATTATAAAAAATGATAAAACCCCGTCGGAATTACAAAATTCCATTTCTGTCGGATTAAATTGCCGACGGCATTTCACATTTTACAAAATTAACCATAAATACTATGTATAAGACTCTTGAAAACCAGAATTCTAAACAACACTTAACACAACACATTAATTTTAACACTTTTATTAAAATCACTTTTAGTAAAATCACTTACACTTAATTAATTATTTTTAAATTGATGAACACTCGGAAAATTACAAACAAAACCGGCATGACGTCATCAAAATATTTTTCGCGGCCATTTGCAAATTATTTGCAATATGTTAAAGGGGAAATACAAAATTATACCCATGTTAATAAATCGCGAAACCGAATCGAAAAAAAATCCCAAGCACACGCACACAGACACACAAGGGGAAATTATTGAAATTATTTAATTCAAACTAAATAAATAAAATTGAAATAAAATATAAAATTGAAATAAAATATAAAATTAAAATAAAATATGTATAAACAAAAAACGACACTTATCAAAAATAAATCCACTCTGCGCTTTATGCGGAGTATTAAAAGCAGCAACAACAAAAGGCAGCAACAACAAAAGGCAGCAACAACACCAAACGCAACAGCAACAGCACCCAGGAACCACAATCACAATTAACACTTTATGTTTTTATCACACCCGAGATAATAATTAATAAATTATAATAAACATAATCAATTACATTTAACACAACACGACACGATCAAAATTACAAAACAAACGATATTTAATTTGACACACAAATAAAACAAAATAAAAAAAACCACCGATGCACTACGCCCGCGCACGACACCGACCGACATCAATGAAAACCCGAATTTGTATGATAATTGGTTTTGATCTTTAGTTGTAAAACAAAACCAACAACAATTAACTACTTATCATCTTACGTACATATGCATATACTCAATGGGCCTACTAGTGTAACAGTTCCAAAAGCTTAATTGGAATGTATGAAAACTGGAACGAAGAATTCATGCAGATGTTGATGCATACGCATAACTGTTATTGTTGTTTTGTCCTTGAATTGTTATCTCTTTTTTTTTGTTACTAAAGTCTTTTTTTCTTTACATGTAAAATCAATAACGAAAGCAAAAAACAAATTTGGAGACTGCTACTGCTGCTATCGTAATACAAGTGTTTACCAGGTCCGGCTACAATATGAAGGGGCCGTTTGCAAATTATTGTGAACATCGTTCACGGGGGCGGAGAATGTTGATACATGTACATATAATGCAATTTATTATAAATTCATTTATTATTTAAATCAATTAATTTTATTATACCAATTAAACTATAATTGTGAATTGGCCTTAAAAACATAGAAAATAATTAACTTATATGACACTTCTTGTCAAATTAACTAAATTATGCCATGTCATGTTTTAACCTTCATAAAAGGTGAAAGGGCATTTTATATATTTAATATTAGACATTCTTTCGAGAACTGTAAGCGACACAACACCGGTTTTAAGATTAAAATAAACGTTATAACGTAATACAAAAGTTGAGTTATTTTTCATTTTTTATTGGAAACTAAAATTTTACCAGCGCTACACAAGAAACAATATTCGTTCGACGTATAGGATAGTCCAAACGTTTTCCAATCGAATAAAATAAAACAATAAACAATTATCTTAACTACTGACCAACTAAAGGAAAATATCAAAATATATTCGAATGACGTATATGATCATCAATCGATTTCAAATTGATTTCTTTTCCTTTTTACACCTTACTACAAAATTTTTCTTAAATAAGATCAAATTATATTTGTTCAACATATAATACATACTATTGAACAATTTCAATTTGATTTACGATTTACATTTCTCTGTGATACTCCGATGATGGCTGGAACTTAAAAGAGGTTGATTGCACATTTTTCCGGCTTTTTATAGGTGGTTTCGCGCAGAAAAGTGCTTCATACTTGATGAAATTAGTGATTTCTGACCATAATAATTTTATTCTTGTATTCACCACATGAAAATGAAATTTAAATATATATTAGAATTGTTTAATTTTGTGGTTTATAGAATTATTACAATGTAAATAGTTAAAGATTGTTTAATTAATAATTTATAACAATGTTTTTATACAAACGCGATTTTAGTTTGTTAAAAAAGAATGTTATAAAAGTTAGTGTGGTGAATTCATTTTATTTATTTATAATAAATTTTACCCTTGGCACCACTTGTACCTTGAATAATTTTTGTTTTTGTGCGCCTTCGCGAAACGCCATTTTCTAACTTTATTATTACCTGTCTCCCTCTAACATATTGACCAAATGAATAAATTTAAAAACCTTAATATCTTTTAAATATGATTAAATTCTTTAAAAAATGTTTTAAAATTACATTCTTTAATTAAAACTTTATACACTTAACGTGCCACATTTGTTCAGCACTTAAAGTTTACCTGTCAAATTGACACATTTCTTTTGCGCATGACGGGAGTGACGTTTCGTAATTTTTTTTGTTTTGTGTTTCAATTTTGTTTTAATTTATTTGATAAAATAATAAAATATTGTGCAATTAACATATTGCAATAGTTTAATTGTTAAAAAGTGTAAAACTGGTGTTTCTATATGTTGCAATAAGTGTAGTGTTTTTGTAGGTTATAAATATAACTGTAGTAAAAAAAGAAATACTTAGTTTGTCTACAAATGTGTCTGAAAATTGTTTGTGCTTCGTTTAATTTGTTGTTTGTTCAACAATTACTTAAATTGTTAAATTAAATTGTTTTAATATATTTCTTGTGCCTTTTTAGATTTCTGTTCGCTGTTTCATCATCGCGGGTGCTCCGTTGGACATGACTGACATTTTCCTCACGATGGACACAGTGGTTTGTATATTTGCTTTTATATTGCTTACCATGAACTAATCATCTTTTTTTTAGGGTATGCTGCGGAATAATTTAGAATTTAAGTATATAATAAACTAGATAATAAGCATGTATAAACAAAATGTACATATATTTTTTGTTTATTAAAGGCAGATTATATATACAACTTATAAAAAATTGTTGTTTAGTTTTTTTGTATACATATGTATATGTACTTTATGTTGATGACTCAACAGCACCGTTTTCGAGAAAAATATAAGTTTCGAAATCCATTTTTCAACATTTTTACTGTGAGTACTGTTATCCTAAATAAAATAAAGTAAAATACATGTTTTTTTCTCACATCTTGTAGATTTTACGAGCATTAAGAAACTTTTAATTTTAAAGTTTAAAAAAAAATCAAGCATTGGGTTTTCGAAATATTGCGTATAAAAAAATGATCAAAATCTGTTCAACAGTTCTTGAGAAAATCAAAAACAAAAAAAATGGTTCTAGTCGGGTATACCACTAAATAAAATTTTGTGAATTCCTTTTTTAAAAATCTGTGGGACAGATTTTGAAAAAAAAAAATATTTATAAAATTTTCAAAAAATTGTATGGCATGGTACCGTTATATTTGGTCTTGAAAAGAAAAAAATAAGAAATGGAGGGGGGGGGGGGGGAATTTAAAGTGATATCTACCAAGTTTAAAGAGAAAATTGTCGGACCAAATTTTTTTCTTAAAAATGTTTAAAAAAAATTACATATTAGAACTTATTTTTTAAAAATCTTCTATACCTAACGGTTTATATGAAGGTGTTTTATAACACAAACTCTATGTATAAACTACTGAAATAAATTAGCCAGTTAAAAGACCGAGCACAATAATTATTGGTCTTGTAAAATTATTGATTCAAATAGCTTTTTTGGCTCTTAGTCCAGAAAAATTGGCGTTTCTTCCCGACGATCTCACATATACTTATAAGTTAACTTTGACGGCCTTATCAATAAGTAATTCTTTTGCAATCATCTGTAATGTAGGGTCAGGAAGACATTTATAACTAACTTTTAGACTTCTTGGAATGTAAAAGAAAAATTGGATGGATTTAAACTAAATTAAAAAGATGATTAATACTCGTAATTATTTCAGAAATTGTTGCAAATTTGGAAAAAGCACTTTACAATTATCTTCTGTTCAAGTTTTCTTTAATTTTTGTTCACTTTAGTTCCTTCTCTTAACATACCAACTTCTGATCACCCTATCCCAAGAGTATAATAATAAATCACTCCCATGTGAAAATGTCTAACACGTCCATTATTATCATTCACTCAGGCTTAATTCTTCAAAACAAAACTTTTCAATATCCAGCCGAGCAAAAATACAATAGACTTCCATTCTTACACCATCCTTAACTCTGGGCTTTATTTCCAAAACATCCATACATCTAACGAGTACTCGTATATCCTATAAAAGTCTACGAAGAAGACGACGGCAACGACGATGACGACGACTTCCATGAGTGGTCTAATCCATGCCTGACTTATTCTTGTCATGCATTAAAACAGAACTGAGTGAGAGGATTGAAGACATGGGAACATGGCAGCAACTTTTTAGCATAAGTTTTGAAATTGCCAACATTATTCGTGAGGGGCAGGAGATTGGGGGTACTTCTATATCCGATTGTCTCTTGGTTATGTCATCTTTTTGTAAGCGACAAACAATAGATTAGAGCCTGCCATTAAGTGAAACTTTTATTCAACATCACACTTCAATTTTTCTCATTTTGCTTATGGCCTTAATTAAGACAAACGTGTAAGACGCAAGACAAAAGAAAAAGGCCATTTTCACCAAAGCCAATTCCACAAAAATTAACTTGTATTTATTTTGATGATGACATACATAATGACAATATGGTTAAAACAGGTAGTGGCAGTAATGCTAAGTTTTGGTTCCGTTAAGAACATTTGCAAAACAGACAAAGAAATAAACCTTAAACCAAGACTTTGAAAAAGTTGTTTCGAACTGAAAAACAAAATGGTTTCATCGAAATTCTACACAATATTAAGAAGCAAGTTTCTTGACTATCGATACTCTTAGAGGACTTGTCAATTCTTAACAAGAAGAAATACACCCCTGAAGATCAACTATCACTAATTTAGCATGATTCTTTTCCTTCGTTGAAAACGTTAACTTGATGAAAGTACCTTAAGGAAAATTAAGTGAACTTTAGGTGTTCCTCAAGGTAAACATCTTGGTCCATTACTTTTTACTATATTTATTGATGATATTGTGAACTTTATTATTTTCAGAAAATATCTCATATTATGCTGATGATCTGAAAAAATATCTGAAAGTAGCGAGTGGTAACTGATCTTGATTGCAATTGATTTTGATAATTTATATCTCTGGTGAAACTGAACCACTTGAACGTTAATGTGAAAAAATGGTTTTTTATTTCTTTTCTTTGGATCCAGATCGCAGTCACCTTCTCAGTGGCATAGCATGCCATCTTGGCGCCTGGGGCGGGAGACCCATTTTGCACACCCCCATTCAATACTTAATTAAAATTAAATTTCGAGACATCATTTCACAGGCAATGAGGTATCTTTTATTGAAGGTAAAATAGGATCAGCGGTTTCACAAACCGATTCTACGGGCCTTACGAGCAGCAAAGTCAGAAATAACTTTGTCAAAATCAATATTTGTAGCCAATACTTGTTCAATCGACAATATAACCAAGTTTGATAGTCTAGTGGAATTCATAGTGGATCTGAGATAATTTTTGATGAGCTTCAACTTCGAAAAACTTCTTTCACAACTAGCGGCACTAATTGCCAAAGTCAAATTTATACGAATCGAGATGACTATATTTGGAACCGAAATTCCCAGATTCAGTTTTTGAATGCACTGGAGGAGTTCCAGTGGTCCATTGCCCCTTGTATCTTCCTCTGATTCAGAACTGGCGACAAACTGCTGGAGACGCTTCCACTACATCTGAAACTCGTCCTTGTCGATGTCTTCTAATACATGGGAAAGATCACACTCGTACTTGCCGTCCAAAAGTTTCGCTGGCGTCAAAAATCCGAAATTGTCCGCTATTTCTGGAACTTGCTGGAATCGAGTCGTCATTTCTTGAATGATTTTGCAAATGTTGCAAACGCCTCTCGACGGAGTTCCTGCCCGTGATTCATCGCCATGCATGCGTGTTTTCCTGCAAATTCTTCTCGTTTTGAGTTCGATTTCGAGTTTTTCGCAGAGAGTCTTAGCAAAGTCGATTGCGGCTTGGACGAAACGGTCTCTGCACTCAACTAGGAGAGCTTTTCAAGCGCAGAGTTTCTGAGCACACTTATCCACACTCAGTCCTCGTTGCTACAGGTAAATCTGTGCGTCAACTACCTTAGGTAGCACTGCAGGCCAAAAGCCAAGAAAAGTGAGGAAGTTAAATGATTGCATGGGTCAGAAGAAGACTGGCTCCCGATCTTGTTTCGGAAGTTTGAGATGAATGCGTCAATTCTTCCAGTACCTCAAGAACTTCCTCAGATTTATTTTTAAGCGTCTTGACAGCTTCATGTCTAGCACTCCAGCGCGTTTCAGTGCTTCAAATTTACGTCATTTTTGTTTGTTGACTTGTCAAACGTACTGTCATGAAACATACGAGTATGATCTCTACTCTACCCGCTTCACCGGTGACATTTTGCCGTCCCCGGCCTTATGCCACCCGGGGCAGATCATTCAGACAACAGTGGACCGGTACTTCGCCCATGGTGAAACTGAAATAGCAAGCTAAATGGTCTGTTAGATCAGCAGGTACAAGTAAAAAAAGTCGCATGGGCCAAATCTGGAGAATACGATGGATGGGGCACAAGTTCTCAGTGCAATTCGAGAGCCTCAAACACTGCTCTGAAGTGGTCTCACAGATGCGCTTGTTGACCGAAATGAGCAAATGCGGCATCCTTCGGGCTGACATCATTTTTATGTCTAAAATTTCATGGAGGATATGACCCACGCGGTCTTTCGAGTTGCCTACACGAGACGCGCACCTTCAATCGGCGATCTGTCAATACGAGATAAGTGGATTTTTGACACGTTATCCTTCGTGGTAGCCATTTTCGGGGCAGCTGGGCCGGGCTTACCCAAAACCGATGTCCGACCACGTTGAAACTCGTTCTATCAATTTTTGACGGTCGCCATCGAAGGATAAGAGTCACAGTATGCAGCATCCAAATGCTCTTTCCAAAACAAAAATCGAATCACCGACCGGTATTGCTTTTTTTTTTCTTAAATTTGCGGACACTTGGTCAAAACAAAACTACGAGTTCAAATCGGCTGAAATTTTGACAGTACCCATCTAAGAGTATGTACATCTCATAGTAAATATCTCTTGCGTTACTGACACCATCGGGCGGTGAGGCTAAGTACTTATCGGACCGCCCTCGTAAGTTTGTACTGATGTAGGTCCAAGTCATGACGCAAAATTTGGCAAGTTTTGGTCTACGAAAAGCCAAGTTCATGTTCGCGGCGTGGAATTGACTGCCTCTTTGCGTTCATCTCGGAGCGTCGATTATGGCGTGCGTAAAATTGGCAAACAGCGAGAAATATTGCTCAAACATGAGACCCACTTTCATAACTTTCACTTTTAATCATTTGCACTTGCTGTTGAACGCTCTTACTCTCCACATTGATTTGCCGAGAGAAACATAATAAATGACAGCAAATTTGACAGTTATGGCCGCCATCACTTGTCAATAATTGTGCAGCGGAGTTCATTTTTCGTTGACCCCGAAAAACATTTACAGAGTGCGTTCTGTTCCATTCTGGTGATAAAAGCTCTGCTTGGAAAACTAATGATATCAAAAAAATGGAGCGATTAATTTAAACCTTCTCGGGAGCCGACAATTTGTACTTTTAGAGTTAAAGGAGTTTAAAAAGTTTTATCAAAGCAAAAGCACTTTCAAACATTTGGGGGATTATTTTAAGGTACGAGTATTTGGCGATGAATACACCAAAAACACCTTGAGTCTCTCAGGTGAGCTTCAGTGCATAATGTCTTAGATTTGTGTTTTTAAATACATTTTTCCATTATTTTTATATTTAATTGTTGGTGTTTAAATTTAAATGACTTTAATTTTTCTAGAATATTATTTGGATTAAAACCTAAACAAAAGGAAACTTTTACATCGAATAGCACTCTGAACAAAGCCATTAATTTAGGAGATATTATATCCTCTTGAATTCAATTAATTTATCCTAATACGAGTAGAGGCCGTTGACATGAAGTGATACAAATTTGACCACCCTGTCATTTTTTGTCAAAAACTATTTATTTGTTTAGGTTGAGGGACCATTGGAAAATTGTGTTTGACATTTTTGTTGAGTTATGTGTGTTCATCCGATTTGTTGTGTGTCTCTTGAGATTGAATTCCATCTTTCATGAAAGGTTGACTTATCTATATGTAGGTATGTACATTTATGTATTAGATTTTTTTTAGTCTCCTCCCAAATAGAGTTTTTTCCATATTCTGCCGCTGGTCTTAAATCGTTTCGGAATTCTGGAGCAGTTATCAGTATTGCCGGGTATTAAGGGAATTACATATTTTTTTGTAAATCTCGCAAGGATGTGTGGCAGAGTGTGTATTGTGGGCTGTGTAAACAAATCACTAATATTGACTGGTCAATTGGATATGGACGAGTGGAAATGGACATATTGGACATAGGCATGGAATAAAGATAAGTGTTTCCAAATGGAATGGAAAATCACTAGAGATTTGTTGTGAGCATTCTATCATTTCGATGATATTTAGTTTAATTTAGGATGAGTGATTGTGTGTCTGTGTGGTGGTGTTTATTGAGTTATGAATGAGGATTTAATTTTTTTTTTTTTTATTTTGCTGACACGATAAGTGGACGTCATTTGATTTGGGAAAGTCGATGAGTTAGGTGAAGTTTTGTCTCTATATTTCCATAAAAAATATTATATTACCAGACACTTACCTAATTTGGTAAAAAACAAGTAAGAAGAAAACACTGTTTGTTCGCTGACTGGGATTCGGAACTTTTCGAACATGACCCAAATTTTGAACGAAAAATCATCTTTTACGAGAACCGCATTTTTAGATGAATGGCTGTGTTAAGGTACTAGTACGGTAGAGCGCCCCCCCTCGAGGGTCTCCACCTTGTCGTGGTGAGGGGGCTTACACCCAAACTCCCGTGCTGGACAGCGGAGACACACGCTCTTATGCGGTCTCAGTAATTGCTGCCAGCATGGGTTTGGGCAAACGAAGAGAGACCTGAACCTATGGAAAACATGGAACATAAGATGAAAATCGTAGCGGGGATATACGCTACAATGTCGGTAGTAGTCACGGCTACCGGCTCGGGCTTTGCCTCCAGATCTCAATATCTAGAGGAGGGGTCGCCAGTGACACCATTTTTTCTTTTTATTTTATTGATTTCTCTTATATTTAAAGGACTGCTTTACTTATCATTTTTCTTTCTCTTTTTCTTTTTCTTTTTCTTTTCTTTTCTTGCAGTCAATAAATATAAGAAGCGCACTAAAATGAACCACTCCGATAATAAAACCAAACTTACCGAGGAAGAAGAGAACCTTCTTCTTAACCCCTTCTCCTACCTTGACATGGAAGATGGAGCAAGTGATGCGATCGATGTCAGTGACGAAGTCAGTGATGTCTGTTCGATGGTAAGCTCGACACCCTCCAATCTGTCGACGTCCTCTAGACGCAGCAAGGTCTCTAATTGCAAGAGGACCATTTAAAGGTTGGGGTTACTGGAATGGGACCAGCTCTCGGAGCAAGAACGGAAGAGGCTGCACAACGCTCGTGTCTTTCTAGAAAGGGAGGACTTGGGAAAGGATGGGCCATTAGCTAATCCTGAACCGGACCTCCCTTCTCGGAAAGAAACGAATGATAAGACCCCGATGGGACCCCCTGCACCCTATGCTGAGAAACCTCTACGTAGGGAGAAGGTCCTACCGTCGGGGTCTGGTGTCAACTCTAAAGACACACTACTAACAGGAAATAAACAGGCAGACGACAATATCCGGAAACATGTCGGAGTGTCAAGCAACATACCTACTAAACCCCTCTTGGTACCCACGATACCAACCGGGGAGGTAGAGATGAAGGTTGCCTCTGATAAGGGCGTGGACGAAGGGAAGCGGGACGGTAACCTAGTAGGCCACAGCCCACCGGGAGACCGTAACACCTCCACGGAATTCGAACCCGAAAACCGGAACAACACGACACAACTGACAGCCTGGCGACCGTGATCAACACGAATAAGCCCAGGCAGAAAAGGACTAACAACCTCAACGCGACTGAAATTAACAGACGACGCAAACGAAACGCAGAGAGGATTGTTCGGCGTTTTGCTAAAAGGACCCCTGGTTCCTTAACAGCAAAAGAGTCGGCAGCGCTGAGCAGATCCAATCAGCTAATACAATCTTTGACGGTACTTAACTCAACGAACGCACCAGACATTCCCCCCCAAAACCAAGAAGCGCCGAGATGCTCAAAGAGAGCCAGGAACTCCAGCACATCTCCGGCTGACTCCCCAACAAATAACGTTGGCAAGAGAGCAAAAATTTCCCGAGCTAATGTGAAGGGATACCAAGTGGCCATTGCCGACTTCGGTAAACCTTCGCGCAAGCTGACGGAGGATGAATGGCAGCTCCTTGAACTAAGGATCCTGGAGGAGGTGAACGAGGCGATCGTTAAGAGCAGGCAACCGCCGCTCTTCGGGAACCTCATCACCCTCCACGGTTTCAAGGTGATGAACTGTGAGAACGATGATACCCTGAACTGGCTTCAAGAGTTCATCAGTAAGACAACGGCACCGTGGCCGAACGCCGACCTGCGGCTTTTAAAGATGGAAGAGATAAGGAATCTCAACAGACCCATCGGAAAGCTGCTGGTCAAAGGCCCAAACCTCCCCAACGACCGCCTGGAGAGGTATATCCTCTCTCTCAACGGAGAGCTCCTCAGCCGGGAATGGGAGATGTTATCGATCAACAGATCGAGCGAGGGAACAGAAGTAGTGATACGATTACCCCATAAATCGATACCAATACTTAGAAAAGCCGAATTTAAGGTGCGGGTCGGAATCACCAAGTGTAAACTTAGGCTGATTGCCGCCAACAAAGGAAAGGTTAGTAAGGCGCTCTACATTTATTTTTACTATGTCCATGAGTTTAAAAATTTTGCAAATTAACCTCCACCATAGTAAAGCAGCCAGCGCTAACCTTGTCTACCTCATGGAGAGTAGACAGTACGATGTAGCCCTCGTACAAGAACCCTGGACGGTAGGTGGCAATATAAGAGGGCTAAATTCAAAGGAACTAATGCTGTATAAGCATAATATAGGAAATAATAACAGTAACCCACGAACATGCATTGTAGCAAGGAAACTAGTTAATCTTTTTCTTCTAACTACTTTCAGCAATATCGACCAAACTGCGGTCAGAATTGAACGTGAGGAACTCCCACCGCTGATCTTAACCTCCACATACATGCCGTATGACGGAGTGGAAGGACCACCGGCGGACCTAACAGGAAAACTGATCACATTCTCAAGTAAGAACCACTTTGACATTGTCTTAGGCTGTGACTGCAATGCACATCATGTGCAATGGGGCAGTAGTGATACTAACTCAAGAGGCGAAGCCCTCTTCGAGTTTATTCTCAACAACAACCTCATAGTAGCTAATAGAGGCAATACACCTACCTTTATAACAAGAAATCGGGAAGAAGTCTTAGATATCACATTACAAAGCAACTCAAACTCCTGCTCAGTAGAACAATGGACGGTCCTAGAAGACTTATCCTTCTCTGACCACCGTATTATTGAATTTTATATCCCTAATGTGGAGCAACAGCCTAATAGGCGTACAAACTGGGACCTCTATATTAGGGAAATTAGACAAAACTTAACCTCCTTTAACTCCAATCAGAACATGGAGCCGGAAAAACTCGAAAGCGACACCGAGGAATTCACTAGAATTCTTCAAAATGCTTTCAACAAAAGCTGCCCGCTCATCAACATGATGAAGAAAAGTAAAAAACCACCTTGGTGGACAACCGAACTCAGTAAAATTAGGAAAGAAACCAGAAAACTTTTCAACGCTGCAAAGCGTACTAGGCAGGAAAATGACTGGGAACTTTTTAAAGCTAGCCAAAGAAAATTCAAGCATGAAACTCAAAGAGCTAAAAGAAACTCATGGAAAAAATTCTGCAGTGATATTGAGTGCACAAATAAATCAGCTAGACTGAGAAGGATACTCTCCAAGACTAACACGTCCATAGGATCTCTTAGGAGACCGGACGGTCACTGGTCAGAGTCATCCATAGAAAGTCTAGAAATTTTGATCCATGCACACTTTCCTAACTGCAAATTAAACAATTATCAAGAGACGGTCAATCCTCTCTCTGAACACGAAGTCCCGGGGGACATTATAACGGAAGATAGGCTACATTGGGCTATCAACTCCTTCTCCCCTTATAAATCTCCAGGGCTAGACGGCATATTTCCACTGATGCTTCAGAAAAGTAATGACTTAATTATTCCGAACCTGAAAAACCTATACCTTAGAAGCCTAAAATGGGGTTATATTCCCCAAATATGGCGTAAGGCAAAGGTGGTTTTTATACCTAAAGCTGTAAAACCCAGCCACACAAATCCAAAGGACTTTAGACCTATCAGTCTCACTTCCTTTATGTTGAAAACCCTTGAACGACTGCTGGATATTCATATCCGTTGTAACTTGAATCCGGATTGCTTATCACCCTTTCAGCATGCATATACAAAAGGTAAAAGTGTAGATACGGCCTTACACTGTGCAGTAGGAACAATTGAGAAATCCCTCGCTGCCAAGGAATACACACTCGCGGCCTTCCTTGACATCGAGGGAGCTTTCAACAATGTTCAAAGCAATGCGGTCGAAAAGGCACTCTTAGACCTTAAAGTAAATACGACTATCGTTACATGGATCATGAATATGTTGGAAAACAGACAAATTCATAGTGAACTCAATAATGCTCATATTAATATGTACGCTTCAAGAGGAACTCCTCAAGGAGGGATACTCTCACCCCTTCTATGGACCTTAGTAATGAACGAGATTCTAATTAAACTGAAATACAGTGGCGTTAAGGTAGTTGCCTACGCAGACGACTTAGCTCTCCTTGCTACAGGCAAATACCTAACCACAGTTAGTGAACAGCTAGAATCCGCACTCTCCAAAGTATGCAATTGGACAAAGAAGTGCGGACTTGCTGTGAATCCCCTAAAGACAGTAATGGTACTTTTCACCAATAGAAGGAAAATTCCAAATTTTAATAAACCGAGGCTAAATGGCATAATACTCGAATTATCCGATAGTGCCAAGTACCTCGGGGTAATCTTGGATAAAAAACTCAACTGGGGTCCCAACATACTTGATAGGTATAGTAAATCAATGACAGCACTATATACATGTAACAGGATCCTAGGAAGGAACTGGGGTCCCAATCCCAAAATAATTAAATGGATGTATACAGCAATTGTAAGACCCATCCTCACCCACGGCAACTTGGTTTGGTGGCGTGCCTTAGTTAAATCTAATCACCTTAAAACACTTACCAAGGTTCAAAGAATGGCATGTATGATGATCACGGGAGCCATGAAAACAACACCAACTGCAGGCTTAGAAGTTATTCTAAACCTCACTCCTCTCGACTTATTTGTACAAAAATCCGCGGCTAACACCGCCCTACGACTCAGTCAGACGAAGAGTTGGAGTTTAAACCCATTAGGTCACTCCCAAATCCTGACGAATTATGTTAGTACAAATACAACCACGGATTATATAACCCCAAAGTTAGACTTTGAAAGACCCTACAGCAACTACTTCCCCGACAGACAGGAATGGGAGAACAATATACCGCTCGTAGCTGAAACATCACACTCCATTTTCACAGATGGATCGAAAATGGATACTGGGGTTGGAGCAGGTTTCTTCTCAGAAAGCCTTCAAACTCCCCGATCACAGTAGTGTTTTCCAAGCCGAGATCTTGGCAGTAAAGAATGCTGCAACACAGGTGTCAATGATGGCGCTATCACGATCTGATATCACCTTTTTCATTGACAGTCAAGCAGCGATAAAAGCACTCTCTGCCAATCTAACCAAGTCGAAGCTTGTTTCTTGCTGTCGCGAAGAGCTCAAGGTTCTTGGCTCGCAGCATAATGTTAGACTCTGCTGGGTCCCGGGACACAGTGGTATCCCAGGCAACGAAAAAGCTGACGAACTCGCTAGAAGGGGTTCGACACTTGAATTCTCTCTAATAGACCGCACAATCAACATCCCCACATGTGCTATCAAGCAATACGTTGGCAGCATAACCAAGCGTAATTGCAATGCAAGATGGAGCCTCCTTGGTACATGCGGTATCACCAGGAGGCTGTGGCCTCAGTGGGACGAGAAAAAATCTAACTCAATCCTACTATTTAAGAAACCATCCATAAAATCTCTTATTAGTGTCATAAGGGGTCACAACCCGTTAGGTTATCACAAGACTAAATTAGGACTTAGCACGGATGACATATGTAGAGGCTGCGGCAGCGCCGACGAGGTCGAGGATACCACTCACTTCCTCTGCCACTGCCCAGCACTCAGTCACATAAGGAATAGGACTTTAGGATATTACTTCTTTGATGATCTAGAGGATCTCTCTAACTACCCTCTGAAACTAATCCTGAAATTTATTGAGACCACCAAATGGCTAGAACTCCCTGTTGACTCATAGGTTCTTTTATATATTACAGAACTTGTAATACTTGGATCACAATGGATCAAATATGATCTAAGTGGGACGAGAGCCAGATCAATCGTCGGCCCATATAACCTAACCTAACCTAACGGTAGAGCGCCAAAAAAACGCACGATTTTTGGGTATTTTTTTCTCGGAAACTTTATTAGATAATAACATAATTTTTTTTAAATAATGAATAAGTACATACATATATGCCTAAGCGACATATCGGCTCCGCCGATTTTCTTTAAACTTGGTAGATATCATTTTTAATTTTTCCCCCCATACTTTTTTTCTATTTTTTAAGACCGAAAATAACAGTACCTGTCATACGATTTTTTACTTGCGACTTATAGGTACTAAAAGGCAAGTTATGCATTCGTAAAAAAAATCGAACTCGAGATTTTGATCAAAGTTGACATTACGATGATAGCGAAGACGAAAAAAGTGGGTCTGGCAATTCTGTCTGTCTGTCTGTCTGTCTGTCTGTCTGTCTGTCTGTTCGATTACAGCTAAACGGCTCGGCCGATTTTCTTCAAACTTGGTAGATATGGGTTTTGATTTTTTACCCCCGGATGTTTTTTGATTTGATTTTTTATGACCAAAAATAACGGTACCTGCCATACGATTTTTTTCCGAAATTTTATAAATATTTTTTTTTCTCAAAAACTGTCCCTGCGATTTTCTTAAAAAAAATTCAAAAAATTTAACTTAGTTAAACCTAGATAATGGTCGAAAAAAATTTTCAAAAAAATGAGTGGTTTTGGTACCCCCCTTGGGACCATTTTTTTTGTTATTGATTTTCTCAAAAACGGTACCACCGATTTTGACCATTTTTTTTATGCTAAAGCTGCCCAGCAGTTTGAATATTATTGTGTATTCAAATTTTCCAAAACAATTTTTTTGGATTTTTAAAAAAAGTTTCAAAATTTTTTTTTGAAAACTCAATATTTCGAAAACCCTATGCTCGATTTTTTCAAAACTTGATAAATAAAAGTTTGGAAAAATAACCTACAAGATGCAAGAAAAATAAATTAATTTTACCTAAAAATAACGGTACCTTCCATACAAATGTTAAAAAATGGTTTTCGAAAACCGTATTTTTCTCGAAAACGGTTCCGAGAATTTCGCTTAAATTTTTTTTCTTTCTATTATTTTTTAATATCTGTAATTTAATAAAAAAAATTTTGAAAACAAGATATTACTGACTGTACCTACCATAGAACGATTTTTTAAAATTTTGAATTTCTCATTATTAGCATAACGGATTTTAATGAAATTTCGTAGAGGGAAGTTTCTAAAAAGTTTAAAAAACATTGCATTTCAAAACTTTAAGAAAAATAGTTTTTTGAATTTTGAAAAAAAAAATCAATTTTTTGTTTTTTGAAAATTCAATTACTCGAAAACGGCTCAATACTTTTTTTGTAAATTTAATTTTTATTCATACAATAATAAAAACTTCAAATTGGCGTACCAACATTTATTCTTTAAAATGTTTTAAAATTTTCTTATATAAAACCTTATTTTTTAAGAAACCACTACAAAGACTTATAATTTTTGTTCTTGCATAAATCTATATTTGCCTGAATCACATGGCATCCTATTCTTACCTTTAACTTAACATATAACTCAACCTTCTCTAATAACATTCATTTTTGAAATTCTTAGTCTTTTACATAGGAGCAAGTTCGTGCGACCCAGTCGTGCATTTTATTTTCTAAATCTTATAAATATTTTTTTTTTCTCAAGAACTGTTACACAGTTTTTTTTTAATTCACACCATTTCATTTAGTTAAAGCTAGATAAAAGGAGAAGTGAAATCCTGCTGCGGATAGAGATTTGACGTTTATTCGAGTATCGGCAGTGATCCTACTGCGGATGTTCTATTTGTTATTCATATAAAATCCTACTGTACTACGGTTAACTTTTTCAAAAAAACGCGGCTTATCTCATATGCTGGCATCATTTTGCGGGGATCCAAGAATAGATCTACTTTGGTCTACACCAACCCATGTTAACACGAGTGTCAGAAACTTCGTTTAGTAATTTATTTTAAAAATATATAGGAGTTTTTATAACTGCGTTCAAATAAAGTTGATATCTCGTTGGGGTCTTTATTACCATTGCTAGCTGCTGCCTCACTTTTGCTGACGCTTCGAGAATACGCGTTTATAATTCTCTTAAAGTATTGAATAAACAAGTTCTTTTGTTCTTCCCCATTCAAAAAAATACTGTAAGGTCAGGAGATCTTGCAAGTCAGTAAACTGGTGCGTTTCTTCCTGTATAGTGTATTAATTATAATGACTTGTACCCTAGCAAACCGCTGCTACTTCGGTTTGGCCAAACAAATGGGTTCAAAACTCCTTCCTCGAAAGACAAAGCACGCTATACAAAACGCTAATTTTACCAGTTCTACTCTACGGGCGCCGAGTGCTTGACGATAAGTAAAAAAGGGGCACTTTCAAGAGAAAAATTCTTCGGCGGATATTTGGTCCTATATGTAAAGAGGGCGAATGGAGGAGAAGATTCAATCGTGAATTATACGAGATGTACCAAGATGTGGATGTAGTCCAAAAAGCCAAAACACGTCGACTACACTATCTCGGTCACATCGAGCGAATGGACAACAACGCTCCAGCCAAGAAAATCTTCGAATCCCAACCGATGGAAAACCGCAATACTTCAGGCAGAGACCCTCCATGGATCGGGAGCCGGTTAAGTAAGCAAGTAAAGAACATATCGAAGATCTGTGTGTTTTATTTGGAACATCATACTTCCTATCCAACGATTACCATATTGTTCATCTAGCCAATTCTTAACCTCTCGACCCTAGTGGGCTGGAGCCCCATCTTGTTGGAAATATGATGGAGTTGAATCTATATAATGTCCTTCAAAAGTTCAAGTGAATTATTTCGCAAGAACTCCAGATAGTTTGTAGAAATCAGGCTGGGTGATAGTTTGAAGGGAACGATTAAATTGTTTTCAATGACACCTGCCCACATATTAACAGTGAACTTGTGTAGAAATGACGACTGTCTTTTTTGCATGCATTCATCCTAGCCTATGTACGAAGATATTGCAACATTATTATTTCTTGGAAAACTCGAGTTTTTGATGAAAGTCGACATAACGTATTACGATGATAGCGAAGACTAAAAAAGTGAGTCTCGCAATTCTATCTGTCAGTCTGTCTTTTGACTACAGCCTAAACGGCTAGCCCGATTTTCTTTAAACTTGGTAGACAGTATTTTAAATTTTTTCCCCCTATATTTTTTTTAAGACCGAAAATAACGGTACCTGCAATACGAATTTTTCGAAATTTTATAACTAAACTGTCCCACAGATTTAAAAAAAAATCAAAAAATTTCATTTAGTTAAAGCTAGGAAATGGCCGAAAAAATTGGTTATTTTTGGTTGCCCCCCTTGCAACTATTTTTTGGTTTTTGATTTGCTCAAAAACGGTACAACCGATTTTAATAATTTTTTTTTTATGCTAAAGGTCCCCAGCAGTTTAAAAATTATTGGGTGTTCAAATTTTCAAATAAAGAAATTTTTGGATTTTAAAAAAAAATAATTTTTTTTTTTCAAAACTAAATACATATTTCAAAAACCCCATGCTCGATTTTTTTAAAACTTAAAAAATAAAAGTTTCTTAATATAAATAATTATAGGATGTAAGAAAAAAAAATTATTGTACCTAAAAATAACGGTACCCTCCATACAAATGTTAGAGAATGGTTTTTGAAAATCGTATTTTTCTCAAAAACGGTTCCGAGAATTTTGCTTTTTTTTCTTTTGATTAATTTTGTTCTTGCATAAGCTAATATTTGCTTGAATCACATGGCTTCCTGTTTTTTGCTCTAACTACTACTGATTTAGTCTATTAAAAAATAAATTTTATGCTTATGAACAGTTTTTCTCTAATAACATTAATTTTTAAAATTCTTGGTCTTTTACATAAGAGCAAGTTTGTGCGTCCCAGTCATGCATTTTATTTTATAAGTGTTATGTTCATTAAGTAAAATAATAAAAATGTATATTTATTACTTATTTTCTGGAGAATATTGACCTCAAAGTCAAAAATAAGTGAGGGTACGAAAAAATGAACAGGCTTTGAAATTAGATGTGAGGACCTCGACAAGATGTCAACTTTATTCAAGCACGGTATATTAAAGACGTGTTTATCTTTTAAAAATAAAGTTCTAAAAGAGTTTGCTGCCATTCATGTTAATATGGGTCAGGTAGGACCAATGTAGGCCTTTCCTTAAATTCCCGAAAAATGATGTCAACATTCGGAGATAGACCCAGACTGTACAAAAACTTTTTTCTTAGAACATATCCAAAAAACATATCCCAAAATATCCTTAAAAGATTAGGGGACACCCTAAATTTGTAGGTAATAGTATTGTTCGAAAACATTTAATTCCAAACGTAGATCAAAGATTTGAGTTCTTCAATCAATGCTCTGCTCTAAGGTAGGTTAAGAATATATGCTTAAAATTCCAAAATTGCAATTTTAACATTTTTCGAGAAACTATATTATGACCTTTTGATTTGAAACGCAAACATCTGAATATTATACTAACGGAATGATTAACTTAGAAGCCTTCACTACACGAAGCTCTTCTATCTTACAAAAATACCTTGAAATCGCAATTTTTTTTAAATAATTTACTGATTATGATCTTAACTAATGATTTTTTTTAGAACGGTTTGGGAAAAAAGTACAAAATTTGTTCTTTGATTTCCCTATGACTGTTGCCAGACCATTTTATTTTGAAAAGGATTGTCTTATATTAAAACTTTATAAAGTAGGATAACCCTTTTATTTATAATAATCAACTCAAAAGTGTTAAAAAACTTATGAGTCAATCGCGTTTGTTCCCATATTATTTGCATACCTTCATATAATATTATGTACATACGAAATATAAATATATATGTATAATAATCTATGTCCATAAGTACTATTGGAATACATATTGCATCGAAACTTTCACTGGCAAAAAATCCTCAGAATTAGGTTCATAAATTTTTCCACACGATTTGAGCCACCTGTCAAACTTAAATCAGTCTATAAAATCCAACCATGACCAACTATATCTATTTCACGCTCATCGCATAATAAAAAGAGAACTTGCTACCAGCATCCACTCCGCATGGCTTTCCATCAACATTGAAATCATATTGCGGGTAGCAAGAATATTGACTATATAGTCAGGGGGCATATCCTCTCCACTCTATACCCCCAAAAATAATAAAGCAACAAAATCTACAAAAAAAAAACACAACCCACGTTCTGCCATTCAATTCAGCGAATCAACAAGCAAACTCCGAAATCCTCCAGTTGCAGAACGTGATTGAAATGCTAATCAATTGTTGCAGCAGCCAGGACCTTTTTTTTATTTTGGTTCTATCACATCCTTCCGAACGGATGCAGCAGTGCTATATCAATCAAATAACAATTTTCACGTTCAATTGTTAGAATGGGATTTCGGTTGGTCATTCGTTTAACTTTGAAACGAGAAATAGCAAACGTGAGAACATCGAACATGAACATCATAATAAAATCGGACGCGAACTCTGAGGTGTAGTTCATAACGAAAAAAATCAATAAAAATGAAATGATGAATAATAGATCCTCGTGTCACCTTTAAGTTTTCAGAAGCCATAACTTTTTGTTCCCTCACAAATTGTGGAACTTTAAAAAGTCTTAAAAAGCAATTTATTTCATACCTGATTGTATTGGTATATCATATCGTTCCCAAGGTCGCAGAAGAAATGGGAGGAAGGTCTGAAACGGTCTTACAAGGTGGTTTGTGATACACATACCGAGAACTGAGAGCTGTTCGCTCAAATGCTTTTGGAATAATATTAAGTGCTCAAAAACGATTTAAAGATATGTGCCACTGTTTGTTGAGATATGGGCAAATCTCAGAAACTTTTGACTTTCGTGTAACTTTGAAATTAAGTTACTTTATAGTCATATTTTTTTACTCTATCTCTGATAATTTTTTTGAAAATATAGTATTACAGTATAAAAAAAGTTATTTTCCACATTAAGAATTTTTTTTTACCTATAGAACGAGTAAAAGCCAAAAAGTATAAGAAAAATACAAAATTTTATATGTTACTATTAAAATATTTAAAAAGTTTAATGTTCTTACGATTGAAGCATCTGATTTTAGTTTGTTAAACTCAAATGGGGTTCATAAGAGACTTTGAAAATCTAAATTTTTTATGAAAAAATTATGTCTTTGCTTAGATTTATGACAGTGTTTGTCAGAAGTTTCGGTACTACAGTTCCGAAAAAATCATTAAAATCTGGTACGTCTCTTCTCATGAACACAGCATGCTTTGCACCGATTTCTAAATTACATATTCATTTTCTATAGACAAAAATGAATAAATTAAGCTTTGGTAGAGGTGTGTGCTAAAATCGCAACCTGGTTAAAATTAGCTTATACTGAATTAAAAGTGTGCGAAACTTTTTTTTTTAAGACATTTTCAGTTAGCACTCTAATAAAAAGCAATATTTCTCGTTCTTAACTATTGTTCCTTCTTCTAAATCATACTAAGAAGTGTACGTTTTGTCGCTGACGCTACATATTTTATGAATCTTTAAAATTCAGTAGTTAATTACAAAGAAAAATCATTGATATTTTTTGTCCAAAGTGTCATTCATTGGTGCGGAGAATGATGAATTAGTATTTGTGAATCTTTGGTTGATTTCTTCAATATCAGTATCCTCAATAATGCTTTGAGATTGTTTTCCAATACCAATCCTGCGTATTTGATTCCATAAGTCCTTAAAAGATCGGTTCATACTGAAAACGTTTGAGAAATGTTCTAGTTTTGCTTTTCTTATAAGTAATGTGACGCTATTTCGTTGTCTCTTGTAATCTCTTAAAATGTCATCACAAAGGTACCTTTTCCACCGTCGATATAACATATCTCTAAGATTAATAGCAATAAATATTGCTTGAGACATCCAGGGACTATTGGCATTACTTATAACTTGGGTTCTATGAGGAACATATTTTTCGAAAAGATAGCTAATGTTAGAATTGAGTATGTGGACTTGTTGGTTAGTATCTGAGGTCTGATAGAGCATATTCCATTCAAGAACAAGACATTAAGTAAACTATTTATATCAATTCTTCTAAAGTCACGATACTGAAATATTTGTTGTTGTGAATTACGCTGAACAGCAAGCCTTCTCCTCCAAAATGTTCAGCGGATTAAGATCGGGGCTGCCCGGCTGGCAAGCACTGGATATTTCAGCAAGATTCTGCGCCGCGCCGGCTCACAAAGCAAAAACAACACAACTATGGCTTAAGGACAATTTACCAGAGTTTATTGCCGCAGAAGATTGGGCCTCAGGCAGCCCCGATCTTAATCCGCTTAACTACCGCTTATGGAACATTTTGGAGGAGAAGGCTTGCTGTAAGCCTCATCTAAATATTGAGGCTCTCAAAGCTGATTTGTTGAAGACAGTAGTTTCGTTTCCACTGGAAGTCGTGCGTGCGGCGTAGACGAGTGGCCGGATCGTTTATGAAAGTGTTTGAAGGCTAAGGAGGGGGGGGGGGCATTTTGAATTATTTCTTATATATTTATATTGTAAATTTAATACTTGAAATATACGTGAAAATAATTTTGATTGCTTTTTTATTTTTTAAATAAAATGTATTTTTGTTAGGGACAGAACTTATGGCAGGACTACGTAACTTTCTAACTGTGCAGGAATATTGCTCGTCAAATCACAACATTGCCAGCGTTCCGTGCTCGTCAGTATTCAAGTTGAAATTCAGTCTGGTCTGCTTCAAGGGTCCGAGAGCTTAAGTCTGTCAATCTTGTAGCCTCCTTGCAGCAGTCCTAGTTGTACCATAATTTTTTTTTTCATTGTATGCACTTCGTCCTATTCGGGATACCAATGTGAACAATATTGGTGAGCATATATAAAAGTAGTAACAACCATCCCAATCTGTCTGTATAACAAAATGGTTCCTTTTTGGAGTGTTTTCATTTATCTGACGGTTTACTGAAACGACGCAGTGATCTGATTTTCCCAATGGAGATGATACATTTATAGAGGAAGGATGCCAGGTCAGATCGAGGGTATTAAAAGATTGACCTACAATATCTCAAATCTTAGAAGGCTTATCAAGTAGCTGGATAAGGTGGTTATAGTCCGGCAATATTTCAACCTCCCTTCCCTATTTTGGTATCTGTCCAGAAAATCAAAGCCATGAAAGAATGAATTATATAATCAGGGTATTGCACTACGACCTAGAGATCTATTGTGCCCCCACTAAAAAATTAATGAGCTGGCTTATCCTACAATTCCTCCTCCAAATTTATTGCTCTTAGGAAAATGGGGCACCTTCAGAGAGGATAGGTCACTCTCTTCCATCTGAAATTGTCCCAGATGGTTTTTCTTTTTCTTTTGGTGCAGGAGTGGACAACGTCTTCCCTGTATGTGGTCCGATGTTTCCTCATGCATGTTGCAGAATCTACATGTGGCACTGCTTTTCATACCAAGTTAACTTAGGTGTCTTCTAACCTTGCAGTGTCCAGTTAGGACACCTGTTGTTATTCTTAAGTTATTTCTACTTAAGGTAATGCAGTTTTCGAAACGTTGCTGGTTGTAATTTCCTAGTAGTAGTTTCGTCTGCCTCAGCTTTTGGAGTTCTTTCCAATTCCTGGATCTGTTTGCCTCCTCTTCTTTTTACTTACGATATAGTAGGTACTATAGGGCAAGTTCTGCATTTGGAAAAAAAATCGAACTCGAGATTTTGATCAAAGTTGACATTACGATGATAGCGAAGACGAAAAAAGTGGGTCCGACAATTCCGTCTGTCTGTCTGTATGTCTGTATGTCTGTATGTCTGTACCTCGAACAACAGCCTAAACTACCAGAGGTATTTTCTTCAAACTCGGTAGTTAAAGGTCTTCGGTGATTCCCTAGAGGAGAAATTGAAATTTTTTTTTTTAGCTCCAAAACTAAGGGTACCCCCCATACACCCGTAATGCAAAATCTTATTTATCTCGAAAACGGCTCTAACGATTTTGATAAAAAAATTAAGTGTGATATTATGGACATGGACTACATTTTGGTCAAAAAAAAATTTGGGGTAAAATGTTATTAAGGGTACCTGCCACAGACCCGTTTTTTGATTTTCAACTTTCTCATTAACGGCTCTAAGGATTTTAACCCAAAATTTTTAGCAGGAGTCCCCTTAAGTTTAAAATAATATTGTATATAAAAATATTCGAAAAAATATTTATTGGGTTTAAAAAAAAAAAAAAAAAATTTAAATCAATATCTTCAAAACCTATGAACGATTATTTTTTGAAATTATTTCCTAAAACCAATATTATTAAATACTTAAAATTCGCATCCCCCATTTTTTTTCTTGAAAAATTTTAGAGAAATTTCTTATATACAAAATTTATTTAATAATAAAACGATTTTTTAAGGTTTATTTGCATAAATTCATACTTTTCCGGAAACCAGACGGCAATTTTATGCATTTGAACATTATTATAGTTATCATTAAATCCATGTTTCATATTTATAAAATGTATATCTTAAATTCCAAAGTACTTTTACATAAGAGCAAGTTCGTGCGATCCAGTCGTGCATTTTATTTAATTTTGTTTTTGATGATATTTTCTCCTATGCCGCAATAGGGCTCAGGCACTGGTAAAGGGGTTGGTGAGCCTATTTTTGCTAAGGAGTCTGCCTCTTCATTTCCATGAACACCCACGTGACCATGTTCCCAGTGAAATGTGGCCCTTTTCTATTTGTCAACTTTATTTAGCCTGCTTATGTACTCACACATCAAATTAGAGCCAATGGTGTATGAATTAAGTGCCTTTAGTGCCCCTTGACTATCTGAAATGATGGCAATGTTATTTTTACGAGAATTCTTTTCGAGATTTCGATCCACACATTTCCCTATGGCGTTTACCTCTGCTTGGAAGATGCTGGTGGACTGCCCCATCGGTATGGAAAACTTGGTTTTTGGCCGAAAGATTCATGTACCAGTCCATTCGCTTGTTCTCTTGCACCACGTGATGGTAATTTTTTTTTGAGGGTGTAGTTTGTTTCTTCTCCTACCCAATTTTGTTGTTGCTTGGGATGTCAAAAAGGTTTGTTACTGTGGACCTACTGGTTAAGTCCCTTTCTCTGAGACCAATGATTTTGCCTGTTCTTTGATAATCTCATGTAACCTCCCATTGCCGCACTTCTGATGACCTCGTGTAGAGGAGATAGATGGAGGACAACCTCAATAACTTCGGTAAGGCAGGTTCTCATTGCTCCCGTAATGCAGTTGGACGCTAGCCCTTGGACTTTTTCTCTCGTGCAATTCAACCGCACCATAGGTAATGATGGGTCTTACCATCACAGTGTATACATCTACCTGATGATGTTCGGTTTGCATCCCAATGACTTGCCTGCAAGTCTCTTGCAAATCATAAGAGCCCTTCTGGCTTTCCTGGACTATAGCTTTTAAGTGATAGTTCCAGAGGTGTTTATTATCTACTATAAATCCTATAGACATTTTACCCCCCTCTGCGTTTCAATTACTTCACCAGCTAACTGGATATGTTTCATAAATGACAGAAGTCTTTTCTTGGTAAATTTTATAGGTGTCGTCTTGGAGGGGTTTATTGATAGCAATACAGATAAACACCATTTCCTTGTAATTGTATCCTCTTTGGATAATATCGCAGAGTTTCTTCAAACTTACCTACTGCAAATCATACCTTGGGAGGTAAGATCTTCTAACAATTCATCTACTACTCGTACAAGACTCCACAACAAGGGTGATAGTACACCGCCCTGAGGACAGCCTCTTGTTGTGATTACTTTTTTTACATTTTGTCCTGCTTGTGCCTCTGCATTTCTAATGCCTAATATTTCTTTTATCCATCCGGTTAAGGTGATGGGTACGCATTTCCTAACAAAGGCGTTACTTACAACCTCGTGGGATGTATTTTCGAAACCATGAGCAACAATCACCTGCAATGCCAATTTTTGATGATTGGGAAGCTTAAAACCCATTGGGATTATGAAAAGGCTGTTTCGTTTAAGCTATTAATTTTTATTTGACGTACATAAGTAGCCACACATTTGAAAGAATAACTACCTTAAACTAAGTTCCATTGCAACTTGCTCTATGTCACTCGATTTTTTCTTGCAACTTACTTTTCAAACACAAAAACTTAAAAATTGTTTGCTGTCTCTCCGTGACTGGATTTAACTGTACATAAATGTTGTTTATTTTATAGTTACTTAAATTCAAATTTTAATAGACAGTATCTCCAAAACAATCTCAGAAGGTAGCCGGCTAGTTTTTAACTTTATGCAGTTCCGCACTTTCCTCTCAACTCAACCACAGATGCTGGTGTAAAGAAAAGTTGTGAAACTTTCGCTGGTTTTTGAAAACTTTGAATTTTCTTTCATGTTTTATAGCTCGTATTCTAATGAGACCAGAACGAAAATAATTTCTGCAACGCCAAACGAAGTTAGTTTGCTTATTAAATAAACCGCCTTTCAAGGGAACGTCAATATTTTTCTTGTTTGCATTTTATTTGTTGAAAAACCTCAAGAAAACGTTTAACTTTATGAAAATACATTTTATGTTACTTGCTGAATTTGAAATCAAACACTTCCTAACGGTAACTAACTCAATTCCCTGTGACAGAACGAGTATTAAAATCCCCATCTCCAGTTTAAAGAACCCGACAGCAAAACTCAAACCATTTAGATGAGCAGCGAAGTCGAAAAAAAAATCTATTCGATTAGTTGCAGGTAAATCCATCTTTTAAGACAAAAAAAAACCTTTAAACCCGATAATCCGAAGTTAATCATGACTTTTTGATGGATTGCCACTTAAGAGACAGACAATTTCTCGCCATCTTAAACATAAACAAGAGAATACCAAACGAAAAAAAAAATCAAGCCAAAACTTATCCACATCTGCACAACTACATTAAAGAATCCTTCAAATAACCGCTCTTATAATCCAGAGCCTAGACAACACCAGGCAGCACTCCACAGTCCCAGTAGCATAAAATCCGTCAGATTCAGCTCCTCTTAAAATCAAGTACTCAATCTTCATTAATGTCATCATCAGTGATGCCAGGTTGATTTTAATTTTCTCTGTCTCCTCGCAGACTGTGATGTTGTTGACAAAAATAATGACACTTCGTGACTTTCGGCATAAATTCTGCATTAAAACATACAAAAAGCCATGGTGGGAGAAATTGAATATAAAAATAAGAAAAAAAAAATAAAATAGAAAATTATAGTGATAAGTGGGGTCTTTATTTTTAGCAAGTTGCCTAATTGACTGATGATCTGACTTAAGGTTGGTGGTTGTCAAATCCCTACGTAATTACTAAATGTTTTTTTGTTTCCTACGTAATTACCTTATTACAATGCCAATCTTTTGCTTTTCCTGCACATTAACAGATTCCAAAGTATCTACAACCTTTATGTATATCAGATACACGAGGGAGTGTTTTTCAATGCTTTTTGCATTTTTGTGAATTAAAGGAAGATTTTTTATTTTAGAAGAGTTTATATTTATATTCCATTTAGGGAATAAATTGGTAATAAACAAATTGAATTAAAATTTTTTTTTCCAAATTAACACGAGAATACATAAAAATAATTTTTCTGTGAATAAAGCTCAATAAGTCGCTAGGTACTTTCACAAACTTTTAGCTTTCTGGATGACTCCTTCCCAGCTTAATGAGAAAAATAAAAACAATGCAAAACCTAGATAGCATGCTTCGAAGTACCTACATAGCTCATGTCCATAAAGAACTCTCAAAATTAGGAACAAATAAGAAGGAGATACTTTTTATAGAGATACTCGTAAATAGATGATTTTTATTAATATACATATAAACTTAAGTTTTAACAAAAATCTTAATAGCATGGCTTAGGCCGTCTGCCAGAATAAAAACATAAAAAAAAGATAAATAAAATAGAATAAAGAGAAAGAGCAAAAAATTTAAAAAAAACAGTTTATAGTAATCGTTCCGATTTGTTCCAATGAAACGTTCTGTACGAAGAAGGTGTCAATAGCTAGACTGAAATTTTGCAGTGTCAATAATTGTATCACTTACGCTATAATAGTTTTTTATAAAGTAGATCATAAGCTTATTTGAATTATCACAATTGTAAAAATTTGTTAGTCAATATTTGTTGAAAAAAAAAATAACTTCGAAAAAAAAAAGGATTCAAAGGTCTTCGTTCATTATTCTTCCTCTATACCTTAAGGCAATTTTGCAGTACTAAAAAAAATTGACGACATCCATCTTATTTAATTTGTACAAAACTTGCTCTTCTGTTAAGATGTTGCTTCCAAAAACAAATCTTCTCGTTTCGCTCAGCATAGTTCACTTTCCGATAAAGTGAATAAAATCTTCTCTTTATCTTAAGTTACAAAGACTACGTTCCAAAGGTAAGTCCGGTCTATGTGGAATAAAATTTAGGTTGAGCATTTCACTTCCTAACTTGACCATCGAAGAAATCAGTTTAATACTATTTGTATCACAGAAGTAGTTATTTCATGGGATATTATGAGAAAGTCTGCTATAAGTTGACCTTAACAATGACTTGGCCGCTTCCGCTTTATACTCTGCTCTGCACTGTTCATCAATCTTAGAGATAATTTCATAGAGAATATTTCTAGTAGCAGCTTCATCTGTACTATTCAAATTTAGTCTCACGTTACATCCTTCCGCCAACCTCAATCACTCTCCATACCAACTACTACGGTCTTGAATACATTTAAATACTACTCTCTTTACCAAACGGAATTCAGGCATCCTAAGAACAGAGTCGAACTGTTTATATCCCCAAGCCTGGGCACCATACAGAACTATCGTCTCCGAAACTGACTCAAAAATCTTATATTTGAACTATGTTTAAGTTTGTTAAACAGCTCTTCCAGATGATGTTTATTGCTGTCTTTGCCTTTTGTAGTTTATCACTGAAATTCTTCTCCATATTCAGGCTGTTGGTAAATATTAAACCAAGATATTTATATTCCTTGACTACTACAATAGATTCTCCATTGTAGACCCATCGTTCGATTGGCAGCTTGTCTTCCACCTCCTCTTTTGAAAATCATTACTTTCGATTTTTGAATGTTGACAAACAGATTACATAACTGACAGTATTCATATACCTTGTTGATCATACGTTGAAGGGTTTTGGGCGAGTAAGCAAACATAACTACATCATCTGCAAAGAGCAATGCTTTAATTTGTTCACCCGCAAAGAAAACTCCACCAGGAACGTAATCGATCAGATCATCCAAGAAGAGTGTAAATAAGCTGGAACTCAGAGTACATCCTTGCCTTGCTCCTAAAGTGGTTGTAAACCAATCAGATAGCTCAGTTCCGTTCCACATTGTACACCGTCTATAGACCGTGTTCTTCTGTCAGCACTCTCCCAAATTTCAGTGACATTCCAAGACTTATAACTTATAACTTATAGAAAAAGGCACCACGGTCAATAGAATCGAAGGCAGCCTTGAAATCAATGAAAAACGCATACAGTTTTTTACCTTGTGACAAGAAACTTTCTGCTATAGTTTTCAGGACGAAAATGTTGTCTATCGTTGAATAGCCGTTTCGGAAGCCTGCCTAAAACTCTTTTAGCAAGTCATTCGAATCCACGCTGTAAGGCGCTTGTGAAGGATCGTCATGAATATTTTAAACGAGGCGTTTAGAAACGAGATTCCCCGATAATTAGCCGGATCCAATAACGATCCATTTTTATGGATTGGGAAAATAACTGCATCTCGGTATTCATCAGGAAAGAGCTCACCATCCAATACTTTATTAAAAAACAAAAGCTAAGCTTACCTTAAAGTTTTCTGTTGCATATTTATAGAATTCCAGGGGAATATCGTCTGCACCAGCAGCTTTGCCATCCTTAAGAGTGGTTAAAGCTAATTCTATTTCCTCTCTGGTAATGATTTCATCAAGAATAACGTTGATATACTCGTATCTAGGGGCTGCATATTCCCAAATTAGTGCTGAAGCAGTCGGGTTTAGTAACTCATTAAAGTGATCACGCAGTACGTTTATTCCGAGCTTGGTGTTGATTTTCCGGTTTTCATCATTTAGTTCCTATGCTAGTTTCCAGAATTCCGAAACATTTTAACATAACCCCAACTTACGAGTAATATAGGGTTGTAATAAATGTTTAAATTGAATTGATTAACAGCATTGAGTCTTCGAAGTATTAAATTCTACACGGTTTTTGATTCCCCATTGGACTGGACAATGCTGCCAAAATCAGAAATTAATGAGCTCATCATACGCTGCCATTGGAAGTCCGTCCGAAGGCCAGAGATGTGAATCTAAAAACGAATATTAAAATCTGAGGTTACTGTCGTCAGCGAAACAATTTTGTGGATTAGAAGTTTCAGACAAAAGATCATTTATGAACATAAGGAAAAGTGTCGGAGACAAAAGGGAGCCCTGGGGCACACCAGCATTTATTTTATGAATTTCAGACTTGAGACCATCAAATACATCTTGTAGTGAACGGTCTGAAAGGTAATTTCTAATCCAACGAAGAAGAGATTCATCAATACCGATAAGAAGAGCTTGATGCCAAACTCTATCAAATGCCTTTGAAATATCAAGTGCAATAATCTTACTTTTTCCAAAACGAAGTTGTGTCATCATCATCATCATCATCGGCTCGACAACCGGTTTCCGGTCCTGGCCTCTTTCAACAAGTCTCTCCACCTATCCCGGTCTCTAGCCGACGCCATCCAGTTGCGCACTCCAAGGCTTCGGGCGTCCTGGTCTACGCCATCTCTCCAGCGAAAGCATGGTCTACCACGCGGTCGTCTACCATAGAATGTACCACAAAGAACTTTCCGAGCAGGTTCCTCTTCGCTCATGCGAGCTAGGTGCTCTGCCCACCGGAGTCTACCGAGCTTAATTTTTGTCACGATATCTGCTTCTAGGTAGATTGCGTACAGTTCATGATTGTACCGTCTCCGGAATCGTCCTTCCTCACATATGGGGCCAACAATTCTCCTTATGACTTTTCTCTCGAACGCAGCTAAGAGGTCGGTGTGCCTTTTGCTAAGCACCCAAGTCTCGGATCTATATGTGAGTACTGGCAGGACCATGGTCCTATACAGCAGCAGTTTTGAAGTTATGGTGAGATTTCTGGATTTGAAGAGCTTTGACAGACTATAGGCTCTGTTGGATTTGAGAAGCCGCCCGCGTATTTCTTCTTCTATATTGTTATCGACTGCTACTATTGACCCAAGGTATTTAAAGGATTGCACCACTTCAAATTCGTGCTCCGCAACCTTGATTGTTTAACCAACTGTTCCTCTCGCATTCGACGCCACCATGTACTTTGTTTTACCTTCACTAATGTGCAGCCCCAGATTTTGTGCCGCCTGCTCGATCTGGATGAAGGAATCGTGTACAGCTTGTTCGGTTCTTCCGATGATGTCGATGTCGTCTGCGTAAGCCAGTAACTGGCTGGACCTGTTGACGATGGTCCCTCTTGTTGCCGTGCCAGAGTCACGGATTGCTTTCTCCAACGCCAGGTTGAAGAGGAGGCAGGCCAAACCGTCCCCTTGTCGGAGTCCATTAAAGATGTTGATTGGTCTGGATAGCAATCCGGCTATTTTTACTTGGCTTGTTACGTTGGTCATGGTCAACCTACATAGTCGTGTCAATTTATTTGGGATGCCGAATTCTCTCATGGCTTTGTAAAGTTCTACCCTGGCTATGCTATCATAGGCGGCCTTAAAGTCTATAAACAGATGGTATGTTGGGATGTTAAATTCTAGACATTTTTCCATCGCCTGCCTAAGGGTAAATATCTGATCAGCCTGGAATGCAACCACACTGATATTGTCCGATGACGGTTTTAGCGTATGGGGTTATCCGGTCTTGTAGGATAGAGGAGAGTATCTTATAGGCGGTACTCAACAACGTGATACCTCTATAATTGCTGCACGTTGTGACATCTCCCTTCTTATGTATGGGGCATATTATGCCTTTTCGCCAGTCTTCTGGCATTTCTTCCTGCTCCCATACGTGCACTATAATATCATGAATTGCTTGACGTAAGGCTGGCCCGCCGTGATGAAATAATTCGGCTGGTATGCCATCGGCTCCCGGGGATTTGTTCTGTTTAATCCAGCCTATAGCCTTCTCAACCTCTTCTATGCTTGGTGGCGGCAACATAGGGTATTCTTTTTGAAGTAGTGGAGCCTCCGCTTCTGCAGTGAGCTGACCATTTAGCAAGGGGGTGGCCGTGGCGCGATGAATGTGTGCTCGCCTGTGAACCTCATGATCACAGGTTCGATCCCTGCCGTCGTCTATGTTGTTTTAATTCCATTAAAAACCTTCTAAAATTGTCATCAATGGGTTGCTGGTTAACTCATTACATGTTGTTCAGGCATAACACTAACAACATGTAATTGAGTTAAACTAGTATGCCCAACAAGGATGAACACGAATAAAAAAAATAATGTGAATTATAAGCGACATAGAAATAAGACATGGCATTCTCCGCTTTAGTTCAGCCGCCATCCCTGGAGATAAAATATCTGAGACAACAACCTTCAGTCTCAGAATATCGTACCACACATCTTTCCTATCCTTCTTTCTCTTCTTAACTTCACGCCCGCGCTGTGTTGAAACATTTAAAGGGTAATCTAATCCCTTGAGCGCGGGTAGATTATAAAAAAAAAAAATTCATTAAAGTACACTTCCCATCGCTCCAGTATGCTTTCAGGATTGGTGATCAGATTTCCCTCTCCGTCCTTGCAGTATGTGCAGCGTGGTGTGTACTGCGTCATGTTTCGGACGGATTGGTAGAACTTCCGCGCCTGGTGCGAACCTCGCTCTCGGCTGTTTTCTATTTCACAGATTAGGTTCTTCTCTCAGGCTGATTTCTTTTGTCTGTGAAGCCGTTTTTCTGTTCTTCTGAGCTCTTTATATTCCTCTTCGCGTGCCCGCGTTCTATGAGATTGTTGCATTGCTCGGTACGCAACATCTAGCTTGCATTCATCATCAAACCAGTCGTTCCGATTTTTACGACTGCTGCCTAAGATGGAGTTGGCAGTACTAATGACAGTATTTTTAAGACGTGTCCACTTTTCATTTACGCCCAGCATACTGGCTCCAGGACTTACTCTCCCTAAATCAGGTGTTTCTAGGCCGAGTCCTAACGCATTACCAAAGGTGTTACTGGTGTTTTCATTGCGCAGGGCAGCCGTGTTGATTCGAACCTGATCGGCGGATGCAATGCGTCTTCGCAAGACAATCCGCCCTCGGAAAACCATACCAACAAAATAGTGATCCGAGTCGATATTGGCACCTCGGTACGTTCGTACCGTCATCAAGTTCGAGTTGTGGCGACGGTCTATCAACACGTGGTCTATTTGGTTACGAGTGACTCCATCAGGTGATACCCAGGTGGCTTTGTAGATATCTTTACGCGGGAACCTGGTACTCGCAACGACCATGTTTTTCGATGCTGCCAATTCTAAGACTCGAAGTCCATTGTCATTAGTGTTCTCATGCAAACTATGGGTACCTGCGTAATGCCTGAATACCGGCTCCTGACCTATTTTTGCGTTCAAATCCCCAAGGATGATTTTAACATCATACCTTGGACAGGCATTGAGGGCCCTCTCGACTTGTTCGTAGAAAGTCTCTTTTTCTTCGTCTGAGGACTCCTCCGTAGGTCCGCGAACGTTAATGAGGCTGATGTTCGTAAGTTTGCCTCGCACGCGAAGGGTGCATAGCCTTTCGCTTATAGCGTTAAAGCCGATGATAGTAGACTTCATTTTTTCGCTGACTAGGAAGCCTACCCCGAGCACATGGTGTTTTGTATGACAGCTGTAGTATATGTCATATTCTTTCTTCTGTAAAACACCATTTTCTGTCCATCTGATTTCTTGAAGAGCTGTTATGTCATCTTTATACTTTGACAGGGCTAGCTGCTGAGCAGCTCGAGCTCTATAGAGCGATCGTACGTTCCATAAGAAAATTCGTAAATCGTTTTTCCTTTTTCTTTGCGTGGGTTGTCGTCGTGAGATCAGTCCGTTTCTGAGGCTTGTTGTCGCTCTCGAAATTCTTTAAGTTTTACGGGACAGGGAATTAAACTGTCGACAACCTGAGGAACCACCCTGATCATATTAGCTATGATCAGACTTCCACCAGTCCCGAATAGTTACGGCACGTGCATGTTTTCGTATGCTACATGTTGTTCCCCCTATTCGTCTGACGGCTGACCACCGAAGTGTTGCCTGCAGGAATGGAAGGAAACTACAATTTTCTGCTGAGTTGGAACACCTTCGATGAGAAGCACTTTTTCATGATAAGAGGTAGGTACTCTCCTCGCCTGATGCAGTACCCTGAAAAAAAAAACATTTTTTTTTTTTCGGTAGCATCAGGGAATCGCTTGTCAGACCTTTTTCGTGACAGTTCAATGCCATAACCATTACGCCACGAGTCACTTCACTCAGACTGAATAGTTAAAATAATTTGGTTGGTCTTTCATTTACCAAGATCCAGGATTTTGGCAGTTAATCTGTGTAATCTGAAAAGAAAAAAAAATAAGTATTCCGCAAAGGTCATAAAAGGTCAACTAGTTTCATTAATTTGTGAGCCATGCATTTTTATTGAAAGTTTGAAAAGTTTTTTTGGTGAGCTAAGAATTCATGCAAAAATTATGATTGAGTACTCTTTAAAACTAGTTGACGTTTTAAGACCATTTTCTACTCTCTGACATGCCATACTTGGGTTTTCAAACAATACAAATGAGATGCTATTTTTCCGGGGTCAGATAGTTTTGAAACTCTAAAATGTGTGAAAGATCTTTGATTAATTATTGAATTTAATTCAAACAACATTTCATAAATTTACATCATCAATTGAGTATACATACATACCTTGTGGGCTTCTTTAAACTATGCAGAATCACATTGCTTCTCAACAGAACTTGAGGACTCCAGTCTTAACACCATTATGAAAAGCCTTCCCGAAAAGTTTTGCCCGAATTATAAAAAGTATGCCAAACAATTCCGCATTAACAGTCACTTCAATAAAATAGTTGAATTAAGCAATTTAACAACAAATTCACAATATCAGAAGCATAAAACTAAAACAAACAAAAAAAGTTCAATGTTTTTTGTAACTAATTTAAATCGCTTCCGTCGTTCGTCGTCATCGTTTCGGGGATAAATTGATTTTGTTTAATTACCACTTAAAACTTTTCACAGAAACTGCAGCGCGAGTTAATGAGATGGAGATGATAATTACTGCTTGCTTGGATGGCTGAAGCCATCGTTTCTGGTGCCGTTGGACATCATCATCACTATCACCATCACCATCACCATCATTATCGTCATCGCATCGCCTGCGTCCATTGCCATCATTGTCGGAGTTTCCTGAATGAAACGATATTTACCAAGTGTCTTTCACGGTTTCACGTTGCACGTTGCAGTTCCGGGCTTTACATAAATAAATTGATTAAAACTTTCAATGATGTTGTAAATTGAGGAAAACCAAAAATTTAATTATAGTCCCAACGAGTGCTTTTTATATTCCTTTTTGCTTCCATTCCCTTCCCTATCCTTTCATTTGCCAGAAATGTTATTTGCACGTGCATATATTTAACGCAGGTCTTGCAGGACGAGGGAATAAGATGAATTTGTTACACACCTTCGATTGAAATTCGCGAAGCCCGAGAACATGAGAACACAATTTGAGGAGGGGTTTTAAATTTTCCATTTGGTATTTCACGGAGCAAACTTGCAGGAACAGTCGACCGAGTGTGGTTTGGACCTGATTTTCGGAATCCTTGAAACTGTAATCAAGGGATAGAGGATACACAACACCAAGGTGCGTTGGTCCAAGGACTTGTCTGGTGTGCCCGCATACTGTGGTGCCCTTGGAAACTAAGTGGAAAACCTATTAAAATTAATTATTTGCAAGTGGTTATGCAAGACTTTTCATTAGGGTTGAACATTTTTAGATGTCCTATGGGACAAGTATTGGTTTCGATTTAAAATACGGTTTTCGAACGAAATGCTTTTTGTCACACCTTTCTTCGAACTGTGCTTTTCTAAACGTCATATCGAGATAGCACCTTAACCGATGAATGTGCTTTAAATTTCGTAAGGAAACTTTTTGTTTTTCTCAAATGTTCCCCAAAACGATTTTATTGAATTTTATTAAACATTCTACCCGTATTTTAATAAAACTGGAACTAGGATTTTGACTATTTTTTCTTACAATTTGTTTAAGCTTGTCTTATATTTTGAATAACTCCCAATAGTATGCCCTTAATTGCTCAACTAATTTGTATCACTTTTCCTCAAAGAAACTTCTAACAATCCAAAATATTACATGAAAAATAAACTTTGAGACTTTTGACTTTCAGCCCAATTTACCGGGAAATTCGATAGTCCTAATGTCGTTATACCTTATATCAGTAATGCTTGACCAAATTATACCAAACGCAAGAGCAAGTTCATGGGATATCGTTGTGCATATTTTGTATTTTTTCGTGCATCCTAAAGGGACTCCGCAAAATCACGAAAACGAAGAACGAACAACTTTCCTAGAGATTTTTCAATTGCATAAAAGAAGATGGAAATTTTTCGTCTGAGAAAGGATAAAGTTTTCCGAGTTTAAACAGAAGGAATATTTTTGATTTAGCAACAAACGTTGTTGAGATTAATCTTACTTTTAGTTTGTTTAGCATTACGAAAAATTAAATCCATTAGGTATCTATTAATTTATATTTTAGAATTTCTACCTATGCACATTTTTTTTCGGGAGAATCATCATGCAGGCACCTAGACATCTCTGTCCCCACATAATAAATAGTTTGAATGAATAAACTGGCCTGTCAGTTTGGGTTATGATACGAGTTATAGAATTTGATAGATCGAATATGACGCGATGATTCGAAATAAAGCTTTTTTTTTATGTGAAATTTGTAAGGAACATTTTTCGACAATCAAAGAAATAAATATGTTCAACTTATTACTTCCAACCACCGTAATACCACAATTTTCTATTTATTCTTCCAGAAAATAAAATTCACAGCTTCCAAGATTCCATTTGTAGTTAATTTAAGATGCATGAATTTAATTATGAACTTTTTATGAAAAAAAAAATGTGTGTTTATTTGAGGTAATTAAAGAACCTTCCATAACTTACCTGGGTGATGGAAATCACTTCAAGAAAGTTAAAATTAATTCTTTTTCGTATAACTATTAACTAGTAAAGCTAAGTGTACACGATTGGTAGATCTTACAATATTGTCAGATCTGTCAGTGAAAAACATGCTTACAATGTCTTACAATCGTGTAGTCTTACAATTAATTGTCAGAAAATTTGTCTGACAATTAATTGTTAGATCATTGTCTGACAATTAATTGTAAGAAACCTGACAATCGTGTGTACTCTAGCTGACAATCGTGTAATCTTCCAATTAATTGTCAGAAAATGTATCTGACAATTAATTGTAAGACGGTAAATTGTAAGGTATTTGATAATCGTGTACACACACAATTTATTGTCAGGCCTGCCAATTTTTATCGTTGTCTGACGTTTCTGACAATGAAGAAATTGTAAGATGTTCGTTTTTTAGCATCATACAATTTTTTCATTGTCAGAAAATTTGCAGCCAAGGTTTAATTGTCAGTTTCCATAACCAACAAAAACTGACAATTAATTGTGTGTGTACACAGTTGGTAGAAAATCTACCAATCTCTTACAATTAATTGGTAGGTATTAAGCGGACTATCTGAAAATGAATTGTCAGCCAACTTCTGACAATTAATTGTAAGAGATTGGTAGATTTTGTACCAACCGTGGACACACACAACTTATTTGTCAGCTCATTGGTAGATAATTGTCAGACATTGTAAGATCTTACAATATTGTAAGATCTACCAATCGTGTACACTTAGCTTAAGGCTTATTAACAGTACAGCTTGTCCAGGTACCAGCTTGTCAGCGGAGTGACAGTGGTGCCATTTGTATGGGAGAGTGGGAAAAAATTCGTAAAATCTGAACTAATTTGGTTAAAAAAAATCATTGATAGAAAAGTTATCGATATTTTTCAGATTGGCAGGGTTTATTTACTTATATCGAAACATTTTTTATTTGTATTTGTTTTTGTGTTTGTTTTGTTACCAAGCTAAATAATCAAATACATACATAATAAAACAATCATATATCAAATATAAGAAATAAATAAATAAATAAATGAGTACACATAATTAATTATATTAATAAGTTATTAAGTTAATTCAAGAGCTGTCAACGGCCTTGGGTTTGATGAAAGCCTCGCTTCCCAGTCGATCTCTGACTTCCAAGCAGGAAAGACTTCAGTGTGCAGTATATTTTCAAGTGGTAGAAAAATAAAGGTAGTTGTCAAATAGGAAATTCGACGTAGATTCCATCAAGTGTTCGATAGCCCAGTGGTAGTGGCGTCGGCTGGTGAATCTCAGGGTCGTGGGTTCAAATCCCGCTCGGAACAGACAAAATTTTTAGAAGCTTTTTTTCACAATAGTGAAGTGAGCGACATTATATATTGGGAAAAGAAGCAGATGGAGAAGGAGAAAAGGGCGGGGGGATCGAAGATTCCTCCGCAAAGTCGGATGATGTTGCAGTTGTGCCGTCAGCAGCTGTACATCCGAACACCAAGATAATAGGCATGCAGCAGACGAAGAAACGTAGGAGGACGTTGAGACCGCAACCCAATCTCGATGCACCGAGAGCCACCTCAGGTAAGCTGCGAGCTGGGGTGGTAGGCAAGGAGCGGGCAGCAACAGGGAGATAGAAGGGGAACAAAACCCCCAAGAAGAAATTCTGGTAAGTGAGCTGCAGCAGGCCCTCCAGGCAAAGCAAGCCGAAATGGACAAATACCAGCAGCACCTTAACAAGCTGAAGGAGGAGATGGAGCCCTCCTTACCCAGATCAGAAGTAAAATGGAAGCACTCCGCCAAAAAGAAGCCGAGGAGAAGCTGGCCCAAAAGCAGTTGCAAGCTAAAAAATCAGCAGAACGGCAGCAGCAAAAACAACAACAACAGCAGCAAAAACAACAGCAAGCAACGGGCAATCAGGTGGTTCAGGTTGCAAACAAACCACCGCAACAACCACAGCAGCAACAAGCGCAAAAGCAACAGCAGCCAAAGCCCGCAAGGAAAACTACAGGAGCGGAGCAAGGCACTCAAAAAGTAGCAACAGCAGCAGGCCCATATAATGAGGGCCCATCAACTTCAGCAGCAGCAAGAAAGCAACAGCAGCAACAGCAGCAGCAGCCAGAACCAGTAGTGCAGATACACCAGAAGCAGCCACAGCCTAAAAGTGAGAAGGTGCCACCAATTAGGACCTTTAAAATCGACCTGAAGGACATTAAACAGGTATGCAAGCGGGCCACAAACGGCCACTTTCTTATTAAAATTATTAATGATAAAGAAAAGCGTTACTCGGTACAGTGCTTCTCACTGGCCGAATACAAAACAGCGAAAGAGCTATTGAGAGAGGTTACAGCTGAGTTCTTCAGCTTCACGCCTAAAAGCAAAAAACTGAAAACGGTCCTCTTGAAGGGCATAAGTTCCTGCACGGAACCGGAGGCGCTCTTAGATGAGCTCCGTCAGAAAGCCAGCGACGATCTCGAGTTTATCGGGGTCAAGCCTTTCACCACGGTGAAGTCAAGACGAGGGGGTTACGGATTGCCAATGTTCCTCGTAACATTATCGCCCCAGAGCAAGGTTGAAAGTCTGAGGAGTATTTCCCGCCTCGACTTCCAAGCTGTACGTTGGGAAACACTAAAAATACATAACGACATGCTTCAGTGCATGCGTTGTCAGAGGTTCGGCCATGTCGCAGCCAACTGCGATATGCGGATGCGCTGTGTCAAGTGCGCAGAAACCCACATGAGGGGGGAATGTCAATTAGGAATTGAGAGGGTTGAAGATTTAACCCAGCTCAAGTGTGTCATCTGCGGAAACGAGGGGCACCCCGCTAATTATAGGGGCTGCCCTAAGGTTCAGCAAATAAAACAACAACAGGCCAGTCAAAAAGCCGAAGTTCGACAGGCTCCAACAACAAAATTCGTGGTTCCTAACTTCTCTTTCGCCCAAATGGCGTTAAGAGATAGGATTACGAGACAGGCCCCACCAACGGTTGCCCCAAAGGCCCCCGTGCCTAAGGCGCCAGAGGTGCAGGCCGACATTGTAGCTTTGTTACTGAGCATTCAAGGCCAGCTAGCAGGACTGCAAAGTCAGTTAAAGGAGCAAGGCAAAAGGGTAGACCATCTCTACTCTTTGTTGCCTGGCCTAGTGCAACATAGACCATAATGGGCGCGCTACCGGAGACGCGCTCAAAAATCCTGGCTGTGAATGTAAATTCACTGATTAGGATTGAACGTAGAGCTAATTTGTTCCAATTGTTGAAAGACCTCAGTCCAGATGTGTTTTTTGCTAAACCTGAAACATAAATTGACTCATAAAAATTACAATATCGTAAGAAGAGATCGACCCGACTCTACTCGAGGAGGCGGTGTCGCCATCTTCATACGAAAAGGCATTAATTATAAAGTCATATACAACAATGATCTTCGAAAGCTCCAGACGCTAGAGGTTTGCGTCATATGCATCTCTCTCACTCAAGGGAAGCGGATGTATGTGATTGCGGCCTATGCGGCTGAAGCTCCGCAGGCTATTACTTTTGACTCAGAGCTCGAGATTCTTTTTAGAACACTTAAACTGAGTTTGGAAGAAAACTACTATATTATGGCCGGTGATTTGAACGCAAAACATGAAGATTGGGGAAACCAAACAAATAATCTCAGAGGTAATCATCTTTTTAATTTGATGAATCTTTACAGCGTTGAATATGGTATTGACCTGCTGACTACTGAAAGGCCGTCGTATCCAAGGAACGGTTCCTTTCTGGACCTTTTGCTGTACGATACCAGACTGACAGTTACAGACAAAGTGGGTAACCACCCTCGAAACTGCTTACAGACAATCGAGTACGACAGTGATCACTGCGGACTGGCTGCTGTAATTCAGATTCCGAACGAACGCGTGGAGTTGGAGGAATACGTTGCAACGCATTCTTACAATTACAGTAAGATGCGCTGGCCTCGTTTCACCAACGCCTTAGCGAGAGAAATTCGTTCGAGTGACATAGCCCCACCAAATAACAGAAACCTTACAAATACAGAAATCGACCAATATCTACAACAGATGGACGAAACGATTAAACGAACAATGGAACGGACAATACCCAAATACAAAGAACGCGACCAAATGGACGTCTACAGAAACGCGACCATAGACGCACTACATAGACATAAGAGTGGCTTACTGACAAGACTTAAAAACTTATACAGACGATTCACAGACCCGCACGACCTGGAGGTTAGGACACTGAAGTTGTCAATAAAGAATGTCAATCAATTGATTAAGGATAACTACAGGTTATCTATTAACAGGTTCTGGGACAACAGAATTCGTTCTGTAAATTCCAGCGACCCTGGTATGTTTCCTGAAATCAATAAGATATTTAGGAAAAACAATCAAAATGACCTTCCTGTCTTAAACTCCAGAGAACAGTAGAGAACACAGACGTACTCCTGACAGCGCAAATTGATCCAGAGGAAGCCGTCTTGGACGATGACTTCTTTATAGTTGAGGATCAGAGGGAGAAGGTGGAGGCAGTGGGGGCTGCGTTTCAGAAAGTGTACAAGGTGAATGCTTGCATTCGCCCGAACCACGACCTGGAAAACAGAGCACTACTGCATCACTTCTATCTTCGAAATGAAATAACGCAATGGCGATCTGAGAACCCTGGTTTCTTGAGGTTCAATGACGATCTTTTGGCAAATGCCACAATCGCCGAGCGAATAGGGACAAGTCCCTTGTTAGTGACGAGGATGGTTCTCCAGCTCATCTTCAGTTCTATTAAGAATAAGAAGTCAGCGGGTGTTGATGGTATATCTAACGTTGTACTAAGACATTTACCGAATGAGGCAATTGACATTTATGCCACACTCTTTAACAATGCGCTGAATAATGCATATTATCCAGTGCATTGGAAGACAGCGGTGGTACATCCTCTCCCGAAAAAGGGAAAGGACAACTCCAATCCGTCCAATCTTCGGTCGATAAGTCTTCTTCCGAGCATTAGTAAGGTTTTCGAAAAGATCATCAATAGGGCTCTGATTAAATGGGCTGCGGACAACACAATAATTCCGGATAACCAGTTCGGGTTCAAGGCGGGACATGACACAATTCATGCCGCGGCTAAGCTCGTTTCTGATATCCAATGGAACAAGTCAAAACAACAATGCACGGGAGCTGTTTTGGTGGATTTAGAAAAGGCCTTCGACACCGTATGGTTAGAAGGTCTTTATCTGAAACTGAACAGACTTGGCATTAGCAAACCATTGATGTATATGCTTTATGATATGCTTAACGGTAGAAAGTTTGTTGTCAAAAGTGGCAATGTAACTTCTACCACAACTTTTGAAATCAAAAATGGTCTACAGCAGGGAGCGGTTAATTCGCCAATTCTCTTCAGCATTTACACCAGCGATCTGATAGGTAGTCTTCCGCAATCAATAGCGTATGCCGACGATCTAATTGCGTACAGAACGGCCCGAAAGGTTGAGGTTATTAGAATTCTCTTGCAGCGTGACTTTGAGGAGATTCAGCGATATTGCGATGACTGGAAACTGAAAATAAATGTCCAGAAATCGGAAACAATTTTATAACGAGCAAAAGTGTAGTGAAGTACCTCGGTATCTGGTTGGATCAGTATCTGTATTTCGACAGACATATAGATGCTGCGCTGGCCAGGGCCAGAGGAGCCTTAGCTCTGACGAAACGACTGTTTTACAGCAGTCGGTTTGACCCCAGAGTGAAGGTCATTTGCTACATGGCCCTCATACGGCCGATGATCGTTTATGGTTGTCCAGTGTGGTTCAACGTTGCTCCATCTCAGATGGAGAGAATTCGGGTGTTCGAGCGGCAGTGTCTTCGACGCTGTACTGGTTTGCATCGGACACCCGAATCTTCTTATGTTCACTATTATCCGAACGGGGCTCTATACAACGGGGCTCGGATCAACAGAGTTGACAATTTCGTGATAAAACTAATTCGGGGTCACATTGCGAGGGCTATGACTTCGACCAATAATTTGATTTTCGGGGCGTTCTACCCAAATGACTGTAAAGTGTGAAGGGTTGTTATGATGGCAAGATCGCCATGTAAAGATGAAGTAAAATTATTTTGATGCTTCGAGTGGTCTTGGTTATGCAAAAGAACAAATCGCTTGGCAATGAATGCCTCAGCTCAGACCTCTGGCTAATGCACTCGAGGTTTTATTCAGTTGTATTTAAAACAAAAGTATTTTTCAAATTCTTCTTAGCTCGCAAGCTGCACAAAAGAATAATAAAAAAAACGATCTGTTTTGTTTGGTGTTCTGAGAGAGAAGACAACTTTATTAAAAAATGCTATGGCTATTTATACATAATTTTTAATGTTATCGAAATCAAATCCATACTTCGATTATTGGCCCACTTACAATCGATATCCACAAGTCAGCATAATTATAAGGCTAAGGGTAAATAACCAGCTATCTTAAGTGACATAATTCACTCGGCATAATGCTTAGTTGAAATATTATGGTGCCCAAGCCGATGACCGCTGAGCAACCCATTAATGGCTCTATGTGTATGCACTTTGTTTACTTGCGCCGTTCATGCCATCAGGGTAATATGATACTTATGGTTTTTTTGTTATTCATTGACTACGACTACGAGTCGGATATATGTGTATCTTTTTATTACCCAGAAGTTGAAGGCAAATCAATGAATCGTATTTTGATTGTTATGTAGGTATCTGGTGCTTAAGGCAATGCATATGCTGGGAAGTAAGTGTCAAGTATCGAAGTATGGTTTGATATGAAACAATTAATTAAGTGGTCGCTGGTGTGCTCCCTTCACATGACGAATATTTTGAAAATGCACGCTTGAGTGGATTCATTCCTCCAGAGGCAGATTGGCAGTACCGCTAATCTACCACGTCAGACGAAGAACTGTGGACCGGCGGCTCCTATACACTCGGGACGTCCTGGCACAAGACGGAGAAGAGCTTCTACGGTTCAGTAGGGCTGTGTCCGAACGGGACAAAACTGATAGGCTGAAGCAGGAGAACCAGTTTTGGTGGCTTCATTCTACATTTGATAATGAGTAGTCGGGGTGGGGTCTTAGAGCCGTGGCCGGCTTGCTTGCATACCTGTTTATTCTCAGGTTTAGTTTAAGTAGAGTAGGCACAGTGGCACCTTAGCAAAAATACGAAAAAAAAAAAAAAAAAAAAAAAAAACATAACAGACAAGAGATAAGAGATAAAAAATACACATTAACATAGATTTGCTGCTGTGGTTGTTCTAGTTTTAAGTAGATTTTAGGTAGATTAGGTAGTTTTAATTAGTTTTAAGTTTTATTTTAAGGACCTAGTTTTAAGTAGTATGTAAGAAAAAACAAAACAAAAATAGTCAAAAGTATTAGTTTTTTTCAAAATTTTCTAATAAAACATAAAAACAAAAAAATAAATAAAAATTGAATTCTTAGGCCGAAAGGCAGTTTAGTCATAAGGTTATAGTTTAACTTAGAGTGCCCGCATGTGGCCAGTAAGTTAGTTGTAAGTTATTGATAAGTAGGCTAGTTTTATGAATTTTTGTCTAGCTGTAAGATAGTTATAAGTTTGAATTTAATAAAAATGAATTATAAAAAAAAAATAAAAAAAAAAAAAAAGCCTCGCTTCCCATCGATCAGCGAAATCAAGCATCATTGCGCATGGTTGGTACTTGGATGGGGGACCGTTCAAATACCAACCGTGTGCTGTTGACATGTGTTTCTTCTGTTGTTCTTTCTTTCTGTCTGTCTCTCTCTGTTGTGTTGTCTAAGCCGATGGCCTCAGTTGCCAGTGCTTTAAGGGCCGTTTTCTTCACTAGAAGTTGACCTCAACTTTAGGATTTTTATTCTCAACTTGTGATTTTGTTTTTCTTCACTCAAAGTTGACAGTTTCAACTTTCGATTCTCAACTCTCGAGTTGATCAACTTCTGGTTTTCTCAACTTCCGAATATACTAGAAGTTGAGAGAGAAAAAGTGAGAGTTGACATGAAACATTGTTTTTTTTTTTAATAAAATACATGCATTTTGCTTCAAAAGTTTTTTTAATTGAGTTTTCACAACAAAAAAAAAAATATTGGCATAATTTTCCGCAGCAATTATTTTTGGGAAAATTGGACTTCAACTTCGTCGAGCAGTGAATGTTGCCACTCATTGGAGTTGAAGAGTGGGACGACCGTGACTTCAATTATTGTTTTCGTTTTTCAAAACCGACAGCAGTGATGTTGATAGAATTAATAAAGGATTCACTTCCTTGCAACGCGAGACGGTAATAGTTTTGAATTAAAACCTAAGTTCCCCTTTAAATTAATCTCGTGGCCAATCACAAAAATCACTTTATCACCATTGTAACAAACGCTGCGCTGATGAGAATTTGTACAAAGAATTGCAAATAGGCACTCGCGATTGAGTTGAGCGTTCATATGGCGTTTGGAAAAGCAGATTTCCCGTGTTGGCTTCCGACATTAGGTGGAAAATAGAGACGGCAAAACTCATCATCATCGATTGCGCTGTTATTCACAACAAAGCAATTGAAGGAAAATTATAGAACCTGCTCCAGAAATTCCCAGATTTGCTGATTTAGCTGACACAAATTTACCATGTATCTTTGGGGAAACGGCAACATCCATGACAAACATCCGTTCGCGATTGGTAACAACTTATTTTTATCCCTATGTAGATCGAAGAAAAAAAGAAAATCATTCATCACAAATATCACACAAAAATTCAATTAGGTTGACCGAATAAATTAAAATTTAATTTTGAAAGTGACAGCTTGTCACTTGTCACAACAAATATCCCAGGGATATTTTTCAAATCAGAAGTTGATCAACTTTAGATTTTCAACTCGGGAGTTGAGAAAAAAATTGTGAAGAAAAAGAAATTTTAACTTGCGTTTCAACTCTCGAGTTGAATCCAACTCTCAAGTTGATCAACTTGAGAGTTTGCCTCAAGTTGAGCTATAGTGAAGAAAACGGCCCTAAGTGTCTCTACTTCGTAGATTTATCTACGGAGTAGTGTAATATGTAATGTAATGTAATGTAATTCAAGAGCTTCCTCACTCTAAACAAGATGTTTTTACTTGTGACTTATAGGTACTATAAGGCAAGTTATGCATTCGTAAAAAAAATGGAACTCCAGATTTTGATCAAAGTTGTTATTACGATGATAGCGAAGACCAAAAAAGTGGGTCTCGCAATTCTATCTGTCTGTCTGTCTGTTCGACTACAGCTAAACGGCTCGACCGATTTTCTTCAAACTTGGGTTTTAATTTTTACCCCCCGATGTTTTTTTCTTTTTTTTTTAAGACCAAAAATAACGGTACCTGCCATACCTCAAAAACTGTCCACAGATTTAAGAAAAATCAAAAAATTTCATTTAGTTAAACCTAGGTAATGGTTGAGAATGGTTGGCATCATTATTTTTGTTTTTGATTTTCTCAAAAACGGTACTACCGATTTTGATAATTTTTTTATGTTAAGGCTACCCAGTAGTTTCAATTCAAATTTTCAAACATTTTTTTTTTTGGATTTAAAATTTTTTTTTTTTTTTTTGAAAACTCAATATTTCGAAAACCCCATGCTCGATTTTTTTTAAACTTGATAAATAAAAGTTTCTTAATATAATCTACAAGAAATGAGAAAAAAAAATAACTGTACCCTCCATACAAATGTTAAAAAATGATTTTCGAGAATCTTTTCTTTCTCAAAACCAGTTCCGAAAATTTTTCTCAAATTTTTTTCTTTCCATTAATTTTTAAGATCTATAATTTAATAAAAAAAAATCTGAAAACAAGATATTACTGACTGTACCTACCATAGAACGATTTTTTTTAAGTAAGAACTTGGCGCACTTTTAGATCTCAGTACTTTTCACGGCTGACTTGTTACACAAAGGTTTTTGTATAGAAGAACTTGGCTCTTTTTTTAACATTTATGTTTTTGGTCTGATCTCATCCCTTTTTGCAAAGATTTTAATATTTTGCCATGTGAAAATCTCGAAAGATACGGAAAGATAGAACGGTGGACTCTACCTACTAAAATCAACTTACATAGTTTATAGCTTCCTATTTCTTTTGGTATATTTTCTTTTTGTTATTGGTTGTTTTGACTTGCGCTTGAATTATTTCTTCTTGTCCTGGCAAGATACCTAACACTAACATACCTACCTTAATTACGGTAATCAGAAGTGCCCCATATAAATTAAACATTTTCTCAGAAAGTGGGTGGATACCACGCCCCCCGAATGGAGAAGCCCAATTTTTATTTTTGGTCCTTTATATGCAATTTGAGCCTTACCGTTCTACCAAATTTCATTGTTCTACTGCAATCGGAAGTGCGCCATGTATAATTTACATCAGTTCTGGGGAAGTGGGCGGATACCACGCCCCTGAATGGAAAACCTAAAATTTTATATTTTATATCATTGAATGCAATTTAAGCTCTGCCACTTTACTAAATTTCATCGTTTTACAGAAGTCGCAAGTGCTCCATTCAACCAACACCAATTCCGAGAAAGTGGGCGGATACCACGCCCCCTGAATTGAAAACCTCAGTGTTTATTTTTGGTCCTTTATATTCAATCTAAGCCCTACCGGTTCACCAAATGTCATCGTTTTGCAACAGTCGAAAGTGCTTCATACAACCAAAACCAATTCAGAGAAAGTGGGCGGATACCACGCCCCTTGAATGGAAAACTTCAATTTGTCGACTTTTTTCTCTGATTGCATGACTAAAACCGTTGTGCAAAATAACAAGATTCTACGATTTCGGGAAGTGCTCCATAATTTTGATGATCTGTCAGTCAGTCATTCAGTTACGGTTTTTGTGATTTTTGAGGCCTTATATCTCAGGAACCGCTTATGCTAGAAAATTTAAATTGGGTGAGGCGCCTGCGTCTGACTAGCTTAGCAAATATTCGGAATTTTAAGTTTCTGACTTCATTGGTACTGAAGATAAGGAGGGGTCAAAAATCACCTGCGTTTGTTCCTGTAAAAAGGGTGTAGTGCCAGAACTTGCCTGGGCACTACCGTGCCCTTTGATATTAAGAATACCTGTCAGCGAACGGTTTTTTTGTTATTTTCGACTTTCTCATTACCGGCTATGAAGATTTTAACCAAAATTTAAAGCAAGAGCTCCTTTTAATTTTAAAAATTATGGTCTATAAATATATACAAACAAATATTTTTTGGGTCTTTTGAAAATTTTTTTGTTTGAAAAATCATGTTTACAAAACGTGTGAACGCTTAGTTTTTGAAATTATTTCCTAATATCTATATTACGAAACACTTAAAATTGGCATTACAAATTTTTTTTTGCAGAATTTTCTTATATCAAAAATTAATTTAATATTAAAACGATTTTTAAACTTTGTTTGCATAAATTCATACTTTTCTAGAAATCAGACGGCAGAACAGAACATTTTTATCTAATTAAATCCATGTGTAATATTTATTTATACATAATTTTAAAATTTCAAAGATGATTTACATAAGAGCAAGTACGTGCAATTCAGTCGTGCATTTTATTCAATATATGCTCACCACATATTTCCAAGAAAAATAAGTTTGAATTTGGAAAAAGTTTTAGGCAAGAAAAATTATTGAGCTTAAAATTGAATATATCAGAGATCCGTCAAAGGATCAATTTTTGCAACATGACCAAAGTTAAAATTCTGTTTTTTTTTTTAAATCGGATTCAGTGAAACAAATTTGTACACTGTGTTCAGAGACGGATACAATTCTTTCGAAAATAGTTAGTTGAATAGCTTTCTAAATATTGTAACCACTTGACGTAGCTTAATGTAGCTAAAACTATAGCTCTAGGAAAAGAACATTAAAATATTAATTCTAGTTCTCTCAGTCCTAACCCGACTAAGAAACTAAAAAAATTTTTTTTAAATTTTTTTTATTTTGAAATCTCAATAGTATATTATTTATAAAAAAATTGTTTTTACAAACAGCTATTGAAATGCTAATCTTCATGAGAAAAAAGTTAATGGAAGAAATTACATAAATTTCAAAACTCAAAGATAGGGTAACTTTAGAGCCCCATATCTCGCATATTTCTTGATACAAATTTCCCAAATTTTGGGAGAACAACATAAAGCATAAATCCTCGTATCAAACCCTCCTAGTGGGTGCCGGGCGGTAATGATCACCACAGAAATCTTGTGCGTTGTCAAGATGGGGATCAGCTAAGGTCAGGTCGCAATGTTGTAAGGTTCCTTTACTCCTCAATAGTTCAACCCTCAACAATGCGATCTTACCATAGATACAGGTCCCTAATTTTCAGTGGTGGTGTGAGCGATTATTCATAATCCGTGCCGAAGAAATGGAAGGCTGGGGGGAAAACCAGTCACTAACGAGCTCATTCGGATGCCCTGGCCGGGTCCGTCTTAATACTTGCCTTACCCCGGTATATCGGCTCTGCCGGGGCTGACCTTTCTTTTCCGACCTACTCGTGGGACCAAAATTTTCTAAAAACTAAAATGAACAAACTAACGACAACTATGGAAACAACAACAACTGACAACGAAGACGAACTCTTGGCCTCTAGCCAAGAGACACTGACAGGAAGCTCTCACGGCACAGAATCCTGTGCCGATGAGATAACTTCCAAACCTTCAGGGAGCATAGCGAGTACCAGCCATAGTACTCCTGTGCTCCCTAAACCGAACAATACAGCCAAGCCATCGGGAAGCAATGCCAGCCATAGCAATGCTAACCGTAGTAAGAAGAAATCTTCTGGCGTTCTTCGAAAGAACCAGTTCCTGCATGCCTCGTTTATTCTTAGCAAGATTGCCAAGAATGAGGCGGAGGGAACTTGTCACGAGAGGGACGCCGAGGATAAAATTAAGTATCAGAAGGTTATTGATGACTACAATAACCTTCTGACAAAAAAAAGAAAAAGCCGTCAAGCGAGACAGGTCTCAGGAAGAGACTTTACCTTCCCAAAAGAAGAGTAAACTTGATGGTAATGTAAAGAAGAAGAAAGCCACATCTCTCAGAGCGGCGCAACCGCCTACTATAAGCGAGATCGTCAGGGATGACCTCCAGGTAGCGGTTGTAGATGAACTCTCCACCAACAGCAAAGGTCTGCTGTCGGTGTGGAGCTCAATCGAAGCCAAGCTCTCTGAGATGGTATTCACATACACCCTGTCGACAAGTGAGGGACCCTACCCCAGCTTCGACTCTGGGGAAATGCTCAGGGGATACAGGGTGATCAAATGCGAGGACGCGTTTTCAAGGGACTTCCTTAGAGACAGCATTGCTAAGGTCAGCAATGACTGGGAGGGCTTGAAGCTCAAGCTTATCCCAGCTAAGGAGATCCCTAGACAACCAAAGGCCCGCATCTGGTTGCCCCTCATGGGCATTAAACCGAGCGGACTGGAGCTGATCCGGGGTCTTCAGAGGTTGAACCCGCTGGTCCCCATGCACGACTGGGTCGTCATCAAGGCGGAAGAACCGCAAAAGACCAGCACTTCATACCTTCTGAGGATCACGGAAGAAAGCAAAGGGGCTCTCGAGAAGGCTGACTACAAACTCCGTTTTGGCATCAGGCATGCTAAAATCAAAATCCTGCAAGATCATGGACCAGATACTGATAAAGTCCTTGGCGCCGCAGGACCCTCAACCAATTAAAAACGCGCTCAAGGTCATTCAGATTAATCTGAAGCACTCTAAATGTGCCTCAGATAATCTAAGAGTTTTCCTCAGTGAAGAAAACATTGACATTGGCGTAATTCAAGAACCATGGGTTAATGGCCTCAATGTAAAAGGCCTCCAAGACAACCAATACGACCTGTTATACAAAACAGTAACCCAAGAACAAGGTAATCCCAGAACTTGTATCTTAGCTAAAAAACACTTAAAAGCTTTTTTGTGTCCCAATTTTAGCACTCCGGATTTGACAGTCGTCAGGCTGGAAGACAAAGATGCAAAGGGACTACTGGTGGCATCTGGCTACTACGGGCACAACCGGCAATCACCGCCTGAGGAAGTGAGGAAATTGGTTGAAGCAGCTAATCAGCAAAAAACGAACCTCCTGATTGGATGCGATGCGAACGCACGGCACTCTCTCTGGGGTAGTTCTGAAATCAACGAACGAGGTGAGTCTCTTTTTGATTTTATTATTGATAATAACCTAATTGTTTGTAACAGAGGTGACTCACCCACCTTCGTTTTTCCAAGCTCGGAAAACTACGACGGGTGGGAAGATGTACTTGACATCACTGTTACAAACAACTGTAATTTGGTGGTGGAAAACTGGAGAGTTTCCTCTTTAAATTCCTTCTCGGATCATAGATGGATCCTTTTCAACATAGGTTTCAAGATAGAAACCCCCCCTCCATATAGAAATCCCAAAAGAACTGACTGGAAGAAATTCAGTCAGATCGCAAAATCCAAACTAGGCAATTTACCATTAATTAGTGTAGAATCTGTGGAAGTTCTTGAATCTAAGGTAAAGACTTTCGAGGCAGCGATTAACACTGCCTTTAAGGTCTCCTGTCCAGTTAAATATAGCCGCAAAAAATTCCCTCCTTGGTGGAATGAAGATCTTTCTGCACTTAGAAAAATGACCAGAAAGATTTTCAACATATGTCAGAAGGAGAAATTCTATCAACCATATAAAGACTGCCTAAAAGTGTACAAGCGAGCCATAGCAGCATCCAAGAAGCTTGGCTGGAGAGAATACTGTCACTCAATAGAAAATATTAAGGATTCTGCAAGGCTAAGTAAAGTTCTGTCAAAGGAACATTGCAGCCCTTCATTTCTGAGAAAAAGTGACGGTGTCTGGACAGCCTCTCCAGCTGAGTCCTTGGAACTGCTTATGACAACACATTTCCCGGGTTGTGAGAATAGCTACCCCGAAACGCTTAGCACTACAAATACCAGTATAGCTCATAGGGAGCAAATCAATTCTGTTATAACAGGAGATAGTATATCATGTGCGATTAATACTTTCTCCCCTTACAAATCACCTGGCCCTGATGGCATAATCCCAGTTATGCTGCAGAAACTGCAAGACTTGGCAGTACCATGGCTAGAAATGATCTTCAAAGGTTGTCTCTATCTCAATCATGTACCTGAGTCATGGAGACATGTAAGAGTGGTCTTTATTCCGAAGGTTGGCAAACGAGGTCATGAATCCGCGAAGGACTTTAGGCCTATTAGTCTGACATCTTTTGTTCTAAAGACACTAGAGCGCATCCTTGATACTCACATCAGAGTTTTACTAGAGGGTCGTCCTCTCGATGAATCGCAACATGCATACCTAAAAGGCAAGTCTACGGAGACTGCCCTGCATGAAGTAGTGCGTACAATAGAGAAGACGATTCACTACAAAGAATATACCCTAGCAACCTTCCTAGACGTGGAGGGTGCTTTTAATAACGTCCTAACTGAATCCATTCGCGAATCACTTATGCTCACTTTGGTGTAGAAAGTTTCATATCCAAATGGATTGTATCTATGCTCAGTGACAGAAGGATCCAAGCAACGTTAGGAAACACAATTTCTACTAAACATGTTAGTAGGGGAACTCCCCAGGGTGGTGTTCTCTCCCCTCTTCTATGGCTCTTAGTCATGGACAAAATTCTCGTCAAGCTCAGAGGTAGTGGTGTAAAAACTGTAGCGTATGCTGACGATCTGGTTTTATTGGTATCAGGTAAGTTTACCACTGTGATTAGTGAAATCACTGAATTGGCTCTGAAAAGAGTTAGCAACTGGGCCACTAGTAGTGGACTAGGAGTTAATCAGAGCAAGACGGAACTGATGCTCTTTACTACCAGGACTAAAATACCTACATTCACCCTACCTCGACTTAACGGTCAAACTCTTTCCTTATCTTCCAAAGCTAAATACCTTGGAGTTATTCTCGACCCCAAATTGAATTGGAAGGTAAATATTGAAGAACGGGTTAAGAAAGCCTGTATAGCTTTCTATGCCTGCAGAAAGACCTTTGGTAAGAAGTGGGGCCTTCAGTCGAAGATGATTTTGTGGACGTACACTGCAGTTGTACGGCCAATTTTGTCTTACGGATCGATTGTCTGGTGGCCTGCACTTAGCAAGCAATATAACGTCGCAAAACTTAAAAGGGTTCAAAGAACGGCTAGCGTCGGCACTACGGGGGCTCTCAGATCATGCCCAACTGATGCCCTGAGCGTTATCCTGAACCTTTTACCACTCGACCTTCATATAAAATACCTAGCGGCATGCAGTGCTGTAAGACTTAAAGAATCTAACTGTTGGTTCTCCAAACCCTATGGTCATGGAGACATAACAAAATTGATACCTCCGGATATTTTCTTATCGAACACCGACTACTGCGTAGCTCCTCTTGGCCCAAGCGGGGATTTCAAAGCCATTTTTCCCACCAGAGAGGATTGGAAAAATGACGTTGTCACAAAGGATTTCGATTCGATAATCTTCACTGATGGATCTAAGATGGAGTGCGGTGTTGGTTCAGGAATTTTTTCCGAGTCCTTTAACATCTCCAAGTCCCTCAGACTACCAGACTTTGCGAGTGTATTTCAAGCTGAAATACTAGCAATCAAGGAGGCATGCAAGTTGCTCCAATCTAACCAAAACCAATTCAGAAATATAGCTATCTGCTCAGATAGCCAGGCGGCCATTAAGGCCATTAAATCATCTACATCTACCTCAGTACTTGTCCAGGAATGTCGGGACGAACTGGCGAGTCTGAACATTGACTTCCAGGTCACTCTCATTTGGGTTCCAGGTCACAGTGACATAGAGGGTAATGAACAGGCTGACGCTTTAGCTCGGAAAGGCTCGGCCTTACATAGCTCACTAGCGGAGAAAGTTAATATTCCTCTTGTTGCTATGAAGAGAAAAATCTTCTCGATTTTTCTCAATGAATCCAACTGTAGGTGGAGCAGTCTCACAAACTGCGTCATATCAAGAAAGATATGGCCTACTTACAACAGCTCACGTTCCAACGATCTAATATGCAGACCCAGGCGCGACATAGCCAGGATCACAGCAATATGCACCGGGCACTGGCCCATAGGTGAACATGCACGAAAGCTAGGCATCCCCTACAACCCACACTGCCGTAGTTGTGGAGATCCACAAGAAAAAGAAACTGTGGTTCATTTTCTTTGCGATTGCCCTGCCTTAGCAAATTACAGGATGGCTTCCTTTGGGAAAGCCTTCCTTGATGACCCCAGCGAACTTTCGGAGAAGAAAATCAAAGATCTGATTATCTTTCTGAATGCGACAAAATGGCTTTAATAATGCTCCGCTAAAGTATATAAAAGCCATTTTCTTCCGTACTAAATCTTTATTAGGTTGACACGAGTTTAATGGTATCAAAACGGCGCACCCCAGCGCTAATTGAGTTGCGGGCCCAGTTGGCTGGCGACTACCATCTCTACCTACCTACCTACCCTTGGGAGAACATAGAACAGTTATATACATATCTATGAAAAAATAAATTAAACTTATCCACTTTCCAAATTTCATTTATAGCATTTATTTCCGCAAAAGCACCACTGTGGGCTGTCACGTCAATTGTTTTTGTATTGCTGATTTTCTTGTTTCTCCACTGGAACGATCATGAAAGTCATATTGGAAGTTATCCTAGGATCCGTATTAAGGTTTTATTAGTAAAAGCAAGCATTCCCATTAATTATAGAACACAACGTCGTTAAAGCGATAAAGAAGCGGACGGTCGTGCGCCTTCAATTGCTGAGTCAATTGGATCTTGTAAGTTAATGATCCGAGATCTTTGTGCAGAATTCTCCTAAGGCTAGTGCGTGAAATGTTGAGCTGTTGAGATCGATGGCGAGTTGATGTTCGTAAATTGAGTCTCACACTCTCGGCTACAGAAACCACATTCTCGTCTGTGTGCACCGTACTATGATGGGTACCATGAGTGTTTTCTACTAGCATACCAGTCTCCCGAACTTTTTGCACAAACTTGCGTACAGCAGACGCAATGGGTGCTTCATTTTGGCCCAAGCTTCTTTTCAAAAAAAGGACTGCTTGGGCTACACAGCACACACTTTAGAAATAAGTTTTCAATATTTCCCAACGTTGGTTAAGCGTAAAGCGACTCATTTCATTTCGTCGTTTCGCGGAGGTTTCGAGCGGAAAACAACTGTCAGTGTCAAAATAACCTATGATTTAAAAAGAAACAACACCCTATATTGGCAATAGACTGAGAACTAACCACTTTTCTACCTGCATTGTTGGAACTTGGTTTGGCCCAGAAGTGAGCAGAGAGAACGATGTGCTCAGGTATGTATGTTATGGGAAAACATGGAGCATACAATCACTTTACGATCAGTCGACCTTTTAGAAGAAGTCTTCAGGACGTCAATAATAGAGGACACCCGACATCACTATCTACCGGCTTCAGTTCGTGGATCTTAAGTAAACACCCAAATACCTAACTTTAATACCGATAGACTAAAGTGCGGGATCACTCCGCAAATAACCAAGGGACCACCAAGGATTGCGAGCGCAATCAGCTACACGGAATGCAGCTTCATCGATGAGCAGTTAATTTGCAGTGAAAAAAGTATTCATATCCGTTGCTGAAAGTACGAGTATAGTTGGTCGGTCGCAAGGAGGAAATAGTGTGTGGATTTTCGAAGAAGTTGTGGCAAGGATCGAAGAAAGGAAACAGTTCAAAGCTCGAATCGCAGCTGCTCCAGAAGTAGGCTAGAGTCTTCGTATCGTGTGAATATTTGAAAAGTTCACCGTTGTTTGCGACGTGATGAGCGTATCAAAGGGCACGGTAGTGCCCAGCCAAGTTCTGGCACTACACCCTTTTTACAGGAACAAACTCAGGCGACTTTTGACCCCTCCCCATCTTCAGTACCAATGAAGTCAGAAACTTGAAATTCCGAATATTTGCTAAGCTAGTCAAGCACAGGCGCCTCACTAAATTTCAGTTTTCTATTATAAGCGGTTCCTGAGATATAAGGCCTCAAAAATCACAAAAACCGTAACTGACTGACTGACTGACTGACTGACTGACTGACTGACTGACTGACTGACTGACTGACAGATCATCAAAATTATGGAGCACTTCCCGACATCGTAGAATCTTGTAATTTTGCACAACGGTAGGTCTTGTCATGCAAGCAGAGGAAAAAATCGAAAATTTGAAATTTTCCATTCAGGGGGCGTGGTATCCGCCCACTTTCTCCGAATTGGTGTTGGTTGAATGGAGCACTTCCGACTGCTGTAAAACGATGAAATTTGGTGAACCGGTAGGGCTTATATCACATATAAAGAACCAACAATAAACACCAAGGTTTTCCTTTCAGGGGGCGTGGTATCCGCCCACTTTCTCCGAATTGGTGTTGGTTGAATGGAGCACTTCCGACTGCTGTAAAACAATGAAATTTGGTAAAGTGGTAGGGCTTAAATTGCATACAAAGAACAAAATATAAAAGTAGCGGTTTTCCATTCAGGGGGCGTGGTATCCGCCCACTTTCTCCGAATTGGTGTTGGTTGAATGGAGCACTTCCGACTGCTGTAAAACGATGAAATTTGGTGAACCGGTAGGGCTTATATCACATATAAAGAACCAACAATAAACACCAAGGTTTTCCTTTCAGGGGGCGTGGTATCCGCCCACTTTCTCCGAATTGGTGTTGGTTGAATGGAGCACTTCCGACTGCTGTAAAACGATGAAATTTGGTAAAGTGGTAGGACTTAAATTGCATACAAATAAAAAAATATAAAATTTTAAATTTTCCATTCAGGGGCGTGGTATCCGCCCACTTGCTCAGAACTGATGTAAATTATACATGGCGCACTTCCGATTGCAGTAGAACAATGAAATTTGGTAGAACCGTAGGGCTTAAATTGCATATAAAGGACCAAAAATAAAAATTGGGGTTCTCCATTCGGGGGGCGTGGTATCCACCCACTTTCTGAGAAAATGTTTAGTTTATATGGAGCACTACTGATTGCCGTAATTAAGGTAGGTATGTTAGTGTTAGGTATCTTGCCAGGAAAAGAACAATGTAATAGAGAAATTTTATTATTGAATGATTACTGACTTAAATTTGATGGGCTTACTTGGCAAGTTTTTTTTTATGCCCAAATTCGAAAGGTTTTAAAAACTTGACAAGTGAACCCATCAAATTTTAGTCAGTAATCATTAAATAATAAAATTTCTCTATTACATTGTAGCTGTTTCAATATTATTCTTCTTTAAATATTCGGTATTAAACCTTCATCAAGTAAGAACTTGGCGTACTTTTAGATCTCAGTACTTTTCACGGCTGACTTGTTACACAAAGGTTTTTGTATAGAAGAACTTGGCTCTTTTTTTAACATTTATGTTTTTGGTCTGATTTATATCAATGCATTGTCTACAGAAGCAGAAACGAACTCGTCCAAAGCGGTTAGCTTGCCAGCATAGAGTGAGGCCTTGTCGTAGCTCTAGATATAATAATCTAGGGAAATCAAGTTACATGATCGTGGTCATCAATTGATGAAAGCCCGCCTTGAGATGACATAGTCACCCGATTTCTCCCTACCAACCTCGAGCGTTACATCACTTGTAAAGCATGTAGCACCTTTTCAGTTCGGTTGTATCGATTTTGTCAAGATCTGGTTACAGAAAGTCGGGAAATATTAGTCTACTCCCAAGTCTGCTGACAGTAATGGTATCTCCTTCGTCCTTCCTCATTTCGAAGGAAATATCCATGGCACCTTTGGGTAAAAACCGCACCAAACAATCAATCTTTGTAGATGCACTGATGCTTGGTCAAACACATGCAGACCGAATTCGCTCCAATAGTTGAAATAATGGTTGTTAGAATAGCCGCTCAGCCAAAAATGGGCCTTGTCCAAGATCCAAGGATCTGCAGCAAATATTTTGAGCACCCAATCAGTGAACTCAGGCCCTTGTCTATGGAACCTTGACGCTGTTCACATTGGACTTACTCAACCGATTTATTTTGACGTAAGGCCACCCTGTCGTGTTCAGACATAAAAGCAGTGTGAACACTCCAGACTCACTTTGACGTCTTTGGTTGTCATAATTGTTGGCCATTTGCTATGCCACTACAAATATACAGTGAATTACAAAAGTAAGTAAGCACCTCTTAGTTTAAAGATCATTTCCTTCAAACAATGGATAGTAAAGCCTAGTACGCAGATCGAGACAAGACAAATTTTATCTCTACAATTTTAATCTCTACAAAACTATTCCAAATCTCGCGCAAAAGTTTGAAGTTGGAGAATTAAAAAATAATTTAATGTGTTTTGTTGTATATCTCTGGAACGGGTTGTCTTACAAAAATCGTTCATACCTTTTTGAAATCTCCTCTCGATGCTTTCAAGAGAAGTATCAGCACCTTTTACATAAAACCAGTTTTGACAAAAATCACTTTTGGCTGTCAAAATTTGTCCCGCAAAATAATGCTTGTATCATTCTTTTTCCTGGCAAAATTTAGTGGAGACATTTTGTAGGGCAATTCACAATAGTATGAATTTTGCGCGCGAACTGCGTACTGCTCGGAAAAATATCCGTGACAAAATTTGTCCCAGGAAAAAAAATGTATGGGAGACAAAATTTTTCCCGATCTGCGTACTAGGCTTAATGTTAAAAAAATAAAACTTAATATTTTTGTCTATAATTATTATTATTATTATTATTTATTAAACCATACATAAATGTACAGGGCAATACTTAAAAGCTAATAGCTACCAGGGCTTCTAGCTGAATATGAAAAAAGTTAAAGAATAATATATTGATTGGAGTTTACAGCTGAGGGGGCGGTCGGAGGAAGTAAGATATTGATCTGACGTCATCCGACCGCCCCCGCAGATGTTATACATAAATACAATTTATATATTCTGATGTAAGTTAAATAATTTTAAAATTTTAAAAACATTTTTTATATTTTGTTCGGATGGAACCAAAAGAAGATTTTTTAAGCTTTTGTTGAAAAGTTTGTTACAAGTGTCATTGATTATAGGGCAGTCTGTGGTTAAATGGTTGATGGAAAGCTGGATGTTAAGTTGGCAGAGGTGGCATATGGGTGGGGGGTCCTTGTTCAGTAGGTGACTGTGAGTGAGCTGGGTGTGCCCAATCCTCAACCTGATAAAGCATTTGTTCATGATTGCAGACGTAGAGGTTGGATAGCTAGCTGGATTGCGATTTTGATTGATGGAAGAGTAGTGGTGATGATATTGAGACCAATCCAATATTTTCTTATTATGCAAATAGGCGCTAGTTAGTTTAGTTATATCTTTTTTGGTGGGCTGGTATTGTGAGATCGCTTGGTTTATGTTCAAAGCAGTTATTTTGGCTTCAAAGTCCGCATATTCATTGCCCTTCACACCAATGTGCCCTGGCACCCAAAAGATCTTCATTCGTTCTCCAAGTTTTATGATGTTATCTCTGATTTTCCCAATAAAAGACGATCGATTGTTTACGTTTTTGATGGCAGCTAAAGTTGAAAGACTGTCCGTGCATATCACTGTCTTTTTCTTAGATTTAGAGGCGATTTGCGTGGCTTTTAAAACCGCTAAGGCTTCGGCAGAATATATTGAGAAGAATGATGGTAGTCTTTCCGAAGAAAGCAGATTATTATTTGAGTCGACGATTGCGAAGGAAGTACCTTCCTCGCACTTAGAGCCATCGGTAAAGAGGATGATCCAGTTGTTTTCGATGAGAGGATTCAATAATTCGTGAAAATGCTGAATATATACCACGTTTGGAGTTGAATCTTTTTTAAATTGAGCGAGCTCTGTGTTGATAGATTCACTTAGGAATAGCCAAGGAGGGTGATTCTCGAGATCTTTTTTTTTAATTTTTATTTCTATGCCGATTTTTCGCGCGAACATCAAAGTTATGTAGAGGGCTGATGGTTTTTTTGGTGTCTTGGAGAGTTTTAAGATTTTGTTGCAATCCGAAAGAATTGGAGAGTCATAGGATTCAAGTATTTTTCCTACAAGTCTTGATGTAAGGACGTCTTTTCTTTCCTCGATTGATGAGAAACCACCCTCTGCGAGGATATTTCTTATTGGACTGGTCTTGAAAGCTTTAAGGCTGGCTCTGATTGGGGCGTGATATGTTGATTGAAGAGGTCGGATGTATGATTTCGCACATTTTCCATAAATAACAAGGCCATAATCAATTTTTGATAGTATGATGGATTTTGTAACGTTTATCAATGAGTTGGTATGAGTCAAGCTATTTTTTGAAGCTAAATATCTTATTATGTTAAGCCTGGTAGCCAAATTCATACTTAATGCTAAACAATGTTCCTTAAAGCTAAATTTACAATCGAATACAATTCCAAGTATACTTAGCTTATTAACAGAAGGAATTTTAATATTATTTATGTTGACGACAGGGCAAGAACATGTATGTAAGTTTTCTACAAATATGTAAGAGTTTGCTTTTGTTTAAAGAAATTTGAGCTCCAGATTGAAAGCACCAGGAATTTATTCGATCAAGGATCTCTTTGAAGGAGTTTTCCGTACGAAAATTTTCTTTAAACTTTGAAATAATGTAGAGATCGTCTGCGTAAAGAGTGTGGTCAATATTCTTAGATTGCGAAATCAATTCGCTTATATCATTGTAGGCTACTATGAAGATTACAACTGATAGTGGCGATCCCTGAGGAATGCCGTTATTCAGGTTGTAGATAGCTGAATAGGTGTTATTTACTTTGACTCTAAACTTACGATTCATTAAGAAGGATTTGACAAAAGAGAATATCTTTGGCCCAATTTTCCATTTGATTAATTTGTTCAACACAACATGGATGGCTATACGGTCGAAGGCTTTCTCAAAATCAATGGATAAGATAGAGATGTGATTTTTGGACGAAATTGCTGTAGAGACAAATTCGTCAATGTGAAGTAATGAGTCTATTGTACTGCGACCATGCTTAAAAGCGACTTGATTGAGGGCAATGAAATTATTTTTTTCTATAAACCAAAGTAATCTCCTCGAAACAATTTTTTCTAACAATTTACTCATGCACGATAAAAGGGATATAGGTCTGTAGCTATTTGTATCAATAGGGTTTTGTTTTTGTTTTGGGATGGGAATCAGGGTTGCCGTTTTCCACGGTTGTGGAATCACACCAGTGTTTAAAATATTATTATAAAGCAGAATTAAATGTTGTTTTACGGCTGGTGGGGCATTACGAATCATAGGGTAAGAAACTCTGTCAAAACCTGGGGTTTGACCTTTGACGCTATTGATGCAGCTTTCAAACTCAATGGTATTAATAGGGATTTCAATGGCATTGGAAGATGGACTTAGGTAAGGTGGACAGTATTATGTTGTTCATGGCTAGGAGTTTGGATTCACGAAATGAGGGGGAGAAATTGGAGTTGCTAGAATATGAGGACCAACAATTGGCAAAATGATCTGCAATTTTGTCCGATTCTGTAAGTGGAACGGATGGAGACATTATAACTTTGATGGTGTGAGGCAAATAGTTGCCAGTGAGGGTCCTTATGTCGAACCACATTTTTTTGCTAGAGGTTTTGGGATTGATGCACTCTGTAAACTTTTGAAAACTCTCGGCTTTGGAAAATTTTACTTTTTTTCGAAATACGGCATTTGCTTTTCGGAAGTTGACTAAGTTTATATCGTTTGGATGCTTTTTAAATATTTTCCAAAGAGATTGTTTTTTGTTAAGTAGAGAGTTAAGCTCGGGGCTCCACCATGGAACGATTTTTTTGTGGAAAATGTTTTTAGATTGGGGGATTGATACGTTAGCAGCGGATATTATACATTTTTTTATAAAGGCTGCCTCTTTATTGACATTTTGGGATTGTGTGTGGGACTCGATTAAATCGTTTGCAGTGCGTTGAAATTCGCGCCAGTTAGCACGTTCTGTTTTGAATTTCGGGATGGGTTTTGTGTGAAGTTGTTGTGTACCTAGAGTGATTGAAGTTATTATTGGGAAGTGGTCGCTACCATGAAAAAAGGAGTTTCTTTTCCAAGAGGTTGATGGAAACAGTTGTGGAGAGATCAACGTGGGTAAACGTTTTATGTGTTGAGAAATGAGTCGGACTACCATCGTTCAACAGGGACAAATCTGTGTTTGTGAGGAAATTTTCTATGATTTTTCCTCTAGCATTAGCTGCAGGAGAGCCCCATAGGGGACTCCATGAGTTAAAATCGCCTGTTATTAGAACTGGTTTACTGACCGAGTTGAACATTTTTTTCCAAATCAGTGCACGAAAAGGAATGTTTTGGATGAATATAGATTGAGACTACCGACAGTTTAATTTGAAGTTGAATTTCTATTGCTATTACTGAAATATTTGAGTTTGAACTGTAATTAATTACTTTGTGCGGAATGGAGCTATGAACCAGCAAACCAACGCCTTGCTTAGCAGTGGTATTGTCATCCAAATTGTGGAAATAGGCTTGAAACTGTTTTGGTGTTTTAGGTTTTATTTGGGACGGAATATGTGTTTCTTGTAGTGAGATGATTTTTGGTTTGAGCTCGTTTATGAGAAGCTCAAGTTCATGATAGTTGTTGAAGTATCCATTAAGGTTCCATTGAAGGACGTTAAGAATCGATTTAGCGAAAGAAGAAGACCTTTGAACAGTATAATCAGTGTTATACTGTGAAAAGTCAGAAGGTGATGTATTATCGGTGGTAAGGGCTAAGGGACTCTGCCGAACCAGAATTGGGTCGTCCAAATTACCAGTGGAATTTGAACGATCCAACCCGAGATTGGCAGAGTCTTTATTTTGGGAAATGGAATTATATTTATATGTCGTCATCATCTATATTTTCGTAATTCGTTGTTGTATTGAGATTTTGGATTTGTGTATTAGGAAGATTGGACGTTTTTGATTTGGGTGTAGGTGAGGTACGTTGTGGAGGTGGGAGGTCATTGTTAGAGTTTGAAGGGGTGGTTTCGGTGGGGGGGAGAGGGTTACTTTTAACGGCGGAAGAGTAAGCTAAAGAAGAGAATGGGATTGGGTTTTGCTCGTTGTAAATTTGTTTAGCTTAATAGTTTTAATTTTTATGATTTCTTTGTCTTGCATGAAGCGCTTACAGTGCTTGAAAGAAGCAGCATGCTCTTCCGAACAGTTTGCGCAAGAGGTGCGTGAGCAATTTGTGTCAGGTTGGGGGGTAAATTACAATTTACACAAGTTTTGTTTCGGTTGCACCTTTTGGCAGTATGGCCGAGGAGTTGGCAGTTCTTACAACGCATCGGGTTGGGGAAGTATTCCTGCACTTGGAGGTTATACCATCCTATATTGACTGAGGTGGGAGGTCGGAAGCGGTTAAAAGTGAAGAGAACAAGACCCGTGGCACGTGATTCTTCGTTTAGTGTTTTTTTAAATTTATAAATCTGGGTTACACCTTGGTCTTTCATTTCAGACAAAATTTCTTCGTCTGAAACATTTATTAAGCAAGGCGCATAAACAGTGCCTTTAGAAGAATTCAGAGTCGAGTGTAGCGTTACAGAAATTGTGCAAATGTTGGAAAGTGTTTTTTTTTAGAGGAATAAATCGGCGATTTTTTGAGATTTGACGAGAATCAGAAGATTACCATCACGGAGTTGTGAGATATACTCATTAAGAAGTACTTATTCCGTCTATTGCTTTTTTAATGAGGAAAACGCTAAATGAGGATAGGGGTTTGTTGGGATCTAAAGAGGAAAGGAGAATAAATTTGGGATCTTTCTTACCATGAAGTGCGAACGAGAACAAACACAGAGGCATCAAAATAAGTCGGCGGAGTGAGTCCAATGTGAACACCGTCCTTAGTACATATTTTGATAGATGGCCAGTCATTGGTAACTTTGACAGCTCCTGAAACATAACAATAATTGGAAAAACTATCATGGATATTTAGTCACCTTTTACAATAATGTTGGAAGTATTATGTAAGATGGAAAAAATTGTACGGAAGTTGGAACTCAAAATTGAAATAGAAACCTTAAGATAGATAGATTTGTATCCTAACATCAAGTAAGTTCAACTTAAATTTCGATGGTTTAATAATTTTTGCATTTGACAGACAATGCATGTAATTTATAATCGATTCGTTTCAGCACGAAAATATCAAATATCAAAGCATCATTTGGGATTCATTACATATATAGCAGCTATTAAATTGACGCTCATTAATTGTGCTTCGGCGAGGGCATTAATTTCACAGACCAACAACCCCACCCCATATTATATACTCTAAATAATATGAAACCTATAGAACTACCAGGACAATGCTCCTTCAATTCATTATCATCAACTGGAACTATTGATTTTATACTGAGCTGCACTGTAGCGTGGAATGGACAATGAGAACAACCACGTTTCCGGGATCCGGGCGCTATTTCCTCTGGGGAGTTATATTTGTCGCCAATTGTATTTAGCAATGGATGAATTTCTACATCGGCTACCGCATCTATCCTCTTTTCGCTTCGTTCAAACAATGTTCGACATTCAATACGATACCAAAATGGCAGAAACAACAAAGTAATCAATTAGCGTTTTCAATTTGTTAAATGAAAACCAAACCTAAGGGTTGACGATATTTATTGTAGGTATATGGACTTGTCATATATTATATTTATGTAGAATAATACGAGTAGTTGGAAATTAATTCAATTAAAATCTTTAAGTGATCACAATGTGGCTAGTTCATAGAATATAAACATTCAATTGTAATCAGAAGGATAAAAGAGATTATCTTAAACCACACTACCGGACAAGGTTCTGGTCTCGCAGATAAAATAGCAACTAGCTATTTCCCGGATAATTGTCAAAGTAAGCCGCAAGCTGGTGCACTAAGCTCAAAATGTTTTAATTCCTGGTTTGGATTCCACTCTCAGAAATATTGAACATTTAGCTGCTTTGGAAATGAAATGCACTGGATCTCGCGAACTTGTTCTTATGTTGGAGACGTAGAATTTAAAAATGGGTGTTCATAAGAATAAAACTATTACTTGCGACTTATAGGTAATATAAGGCAAGTTATGCATTCGGAAAAAAATCGAACTCGAGATTTTGATCAGAGTTGACATTACGATGATAGCGAAGACCAAAAAAGTGGGTCTCGCAATTCTGTCTGTCTGTCTGTCCGTTCGATTGCAGCTAAACGGCTCAGCCGATTTTCTTCAAACTTGGTAGATATGGGTTTTAATTTTTTCCTCCCGGATGTTTTTTGATTTGATTTTTTAAGACCAAAAATAACGGTACCTGCCATACGAATTTTTTCGAAATTTTATAAACATTTTTTTTTTCTCAAAAACTGTTCGACAGATTTTAAAAATAAAAATACAAAAAAATTTCATTTAATTAAAGCTAGGTATTGGTTGAAAACAATTTTCCGAAAAATGGTTATTAGGGGTACCCCCCATGGAACCATTTTATTTGTTTTTGATTTTCTCAAAAACGGTACAACCAATTTTGATAATTTTTTTTTGCTAAAGCTCCCCAAAAACATAAATAGAATTGTGTACTCAAATTTTCAAAAAAAAAATTTTTGGATTTTTAAAAAAAACTTCAAAATTTTGTTTTCAAAACTCGATATTTCGAAAACCCCATGCTAGATTTCTTTTTAAACTTGATAACTGAAAGTTTCTCAATATGATCTACAAGATGTGAGAAAAAAATTTTTTATTTTACCTAAAAATAAAGGTACCTACCATACAAATGCTAAAAAATTAAAAACAATGGTTTTCAAAAATCGTATTTTTCTCGAAAACGGTGCATAGAATTTTGATAATTTTTTTTGTCTTTCAATTAATTTTTACGATCTTTAATTTAAGAAAAAAAATTTAGAAATTAAGATATTACATAGAACCATTTTTTCGAATTTTGAATTTATCCACATAACATTGCATTTCAAAACTTTAAAATAAATATTTTTTGAATTTTTCAAAAAAAAAATCTATTTTTTTCTTTTTTTGAAAATTCGATATCTCAGAAACGGCTCAATATTTTTTTTGTAAATTTAATTTTTATTCGAACAATAATAAAAACTTTAAATTGGCGTACCAAATTTTTTTTCTTAAAAAACTTTTGTTTTGTTCTTGCATAAATTCATATTTGGATAGCATTCTGTTTTTGTCTCTTACTACTAAAGGAATTTAAAAATTAATTATATCCTTATCAACAGTTTTCTCTAATAACATTCGTATTTAAAATTCCTAGTTTATTACATAGGAGCAAGTTCGTGCGACCCAGTCGTGCATTTTATTTTTTTAAGGCTGAAACAACTTTCATAGTAGTTGTAGATAAGAACAGAATGCCCTGGTTTTTTCGAGCAGATATACATTTATGCAAGAGCTAAAACTTTAAGTCTTTGAAGCGGTTTCTTAAAAAATAAAATGCATGACTGGGTCGCACCAACTTGCTCCTATGTAATATACTAATAATTTCAAAAATTAATGTTATTATAGAGAAAAACTGACTAAAACAACTTTTTTAGTAGTTGGAGGTAAAAATAGGAGCAAATATAGGCTTATGCAAGAACAGAAATTATAAGTCTTTGTAGTGGTTTCTAAAAAAAATAAGCTTTTATATAAAATTTTCTTAAAACATTTCTAAGAAAAAATGTTGGTACGCCAATTTAAAGTTTCTATTATTGTTCGAATAAAAATTAAATTTACAAACAAAAAAATATTCAGCCGTTTTCGAGATATTGAATTTTCCAAAAAAAAAAAATAGATTTATTTTTCAAAATTAAAAAAAAAAACAGACCGATGGCCTGTGTTATGATCACCTTAAGGGCATCAGTCGATTTTGGTTTATTGCATATAAAACCCAAAAGCCTATCGGGGTCAAATTACATGACCTTGGTGGTCAATTCAGTACACCTCTGCGAAAGATAATCGTAGCGCCATTCTGTTTTAACCATATGTTGTCTAGGTCCATATGGTTCTGTACCACTTGCCACTGACGGTGATCGCCTCACCAAACGGAACGTCGTTTTCGAAAAAAGTACGAAACAATGAAGCACCGACCCAAAATCCACAAAAACGGTAACTTTTTAAGGAGGCATTGTCACCTGGTGAACCTCGTGTTATTGTCGTCTCATATACGGCAATTGTTCTTATTAACAGAGCCGTTCATCCAAAAATGCGACTCGTCGGTAAAAATAATTTTTCGCATAAAATTGGGTTCCTCTTTCAAACGCTTCGAAGCCCAGTCATTCCTTTGAATTTTTTTTCAGCCATTAGCTAAATTTTACTGCATGTACGGTTTTGAATTGAATTTTTTAAACTACACTGAAAATAAATTCCTAGGTAATATTGACAAAAACGTTTTGTTGACCTTTAACAAAACAATTTTATAGTTTTGATAAAATTTTTGTCAATACGAAAGAATGATTTTGTTGATTTCACAAAATTTTTATAATCCAGCGTGATTTTTTGTCAGTTTAACAAAATATGCACTACAAATAATATTGTCAGTTTAACAAACCAAGTTTTGTTAATATAACAAAATAAAACAGAGATTTTTGTCACATCGACAAACTTTTTCGGGATGTTAACAAAATGTTTGTTGTATCTACAAAAAATCTGTTTTGTAAATGTTTGTCAATATCACAAAGTTTTTGTTAATTTTTTTTTGTCAATTTAACAAAAAATGAAAACATTTTTGTTAAAATGGCAAATATTTTGTTTTGGGGTTGAATTATTTTGTAATATTGATAAAATAATATTATCAGATAGATAAAACTATTTTGTAAGGAAACCAAAAAATTTCTTTTGTGTTTTTTGTGTTTCTTTGGTTTTTGTTAAAAAATCGATGTAAGATTAACTGAACTTAACAAAAATTGCGTATTGTCCATACGCCCTCACATATGGTGGCATGCGAGATCGTAGGGACGAAACGCCAATTTTTGTGGACTTAAATCCCAAAAAAAAAACTATTTTGACAAAATTAATTTTGTTTTTTGTGGATTCAACAAATGAAATTTGTAAAATTGACAAAATATTTTGTTGAATTGACAAAATATTTTGTTAATTTAACAAAATAAACAAGAAATTTTTGTTAATTTAACAAAATATTTTGTTAATGTAACAAAAGAATTTTGGTTATTTAACAAAAAAATTTTGTTAATCTGATAATAATAAAAAAAACAATAACACTAACAAAAAAATTGTTAATACAACAAAAGAATTGTTAATATGACAAATTAATTTTGTAATTTCTACGAAATTTTGTCATATTGACAAAATATTTTTGTTATTTCAACAAATTTATCTGTTAGCATAACAAAATAATTTTGTGGATACAACAAAATATTTTTTGTTACCTCAACAAAATTCTATAATTTTTGTCAATTTGATAAAACTTTTTGTTGGACGTATATTGACAAAATTTTTGTCAAATCAACCTAGATTTTTATCATATATACCTAGATTTTATTTTCAGTGTAGGGATCAGTTTTTGAAAAAAAATTGTGAGATTTCGGAAAATATGTGTATGGCAGGTTTTTTTGGTCCAAAAAAAAAAGAACTTGTCGAGACAAACCCAAAAACGCAAAGCCATTTAGAATTTAGTCGACCTGACAAGCTAACAGACAAACATAATTACGAGAACCGCTTTTTGGGTCTTCTCTATAATCTAAATGTCAAGTCTTATCAAAATCCCGATTTCGTTTTTTGTACGAATGTCATATCTACTCGAGGTTATGTTCGCCAGTCTCGCCAGGGTCGCCGGTCTCCTGAAGAAAACACGAAACTTCAGAGGAAAATTTCTTCAAACTTTATTACAAATTTTTTATTGAAAATAACTCATATACGAGTATCTATAACACACAATATTTTACTACTAGCATTTCAATTAGTTCTGGTAATCGAATGATTCACGGGTATCAAACTCTTCTGTGTTCTAGTCGTTCTGTCTCGTATCGGTTGTACTGGTTGCTGATGGTTCGGATTTTGGTTTTATATTGCAGTACTTAGTTTCGGGTAATCTGGCTTCTGGTAATTCGGTTTTTAAAAACTAATCCTATTACTCTGACATTGGGCTTATGACGGGATAGGACGGCACTACGCCCCTATTGGCGCTTAAAACAGCAGGCTAGGAAGCTCTGGTACATAAGCAGATACAACGCCCCTGGTGGCACTTAAAGCAGCAGGCTAAAACTCTCTGGTAGATCACCAGGTGCTACCTCCCTGGTAACACTTAAACAGCAGGCTTAAACGCTCTGGTACATCAGCAAGTACCAAAGCCCCTGTTGGCAATTAGGACGTTTAACTTCGAACTAAGGCCCTTAACCCTTAGTAAGAAAAAGCTGGACAATCTAACTTTGTCTTTTCAAGAAACCCCTTACCACTGGTGGGGGGAATCTCCGAGAAAGCAAGGAAAGCTTAAATGGGCAAATCGCCTACGCGATGATGAATAAAATCAATTTACTATGTCGCCTGACTTTGCGTATGATCGAAGAGGTGCTTCTCGTTCATCCAAGTAGGTCCTCATGATGCTTTTTCAGAAAAGACTGAATGTGAACTGTGAAAGTGGTGAACGAAAAATAATAATGTTGTTGATTTTCCTGTGATGTCTTGTGTCCATGGTGCGTGTGAATTGAATATGGTGGAGTACATTTCTCAATAGTAGTACCAAAGTAACAATAAAGTGGAGTAGCATGGAACGCTTCGTTACACTCCACAGTAGGACCTGGATAATTCGAACCACGGATGTGTTCCAAATAATGGATATTTTTATTTGTAGTCAATATATCGTGTTTTCGTGGTTTTAAGTATCCTAAGATTTTTTTTTGTGGAAACAAGAAAGAAAATATTTTTTCCTTCAGACAGTTTTATAAAAGATGAAATAAAGTTTAATGTTGTTAGTAGTTGTTTAAAGAAATCTTACATTTCGTGTTACTTCATTTTCTTGATCAGTATTTGTATGATTTCATGTTTTAAAATGTTGATCTGCTCGATATGCGTTATAGGAAATTCATGTTCTACATGAGAGTCCAGTTGTTGATTCACGTGTCGAAGAGCTCCGCCGGTATAGTTAGAATTTTGGGAAATTATTAGTATCACTAGATACCAGTTTTGTCTGCATTGTAGACTTGCACTTTCGTTAAACCCTCTTTAATTTTATTGTCGAATTGAAGGATGAAAAAATCGACTTAGCTGGTAGCACTGGAAAAGTTATTTTTTAGAATCCTCACTCCTTCGTGTCGTTTCCTAAGTTTTTGGATCCATCCCAAATGGTATTGAAATGTTGACAACCTTTGTATGTTTTCTTCTTTTAGTACCACCAGACGTTATCAGTGCATCATGTCTCAGTGCTTACAAAATGACTTGAAAAAAGTTTTTTTCGATTTCAGACATTATCAACGTTTTATGTTTTTCAGTTCCACGTAAAACCGACAATACCAAGTTTTTCAACATAGTTTCATCGACACATGACTCTACTGTTCTTTAACAGGTTCTCTGTATTTTGTCTGACAAATTATTTAAAGCTAAATATAGCCAAATGCCATTCAATTCCTTTTTCAAGAAAACATGTCCAATCTCTTCTCCATTTCCACCCTATGCATTATCAACCCAAATCCACCGCTGAGTCAATTCAAGACCTTGGTGTTTTATCTGATAGAGAGTTCTCAAACATACTGACGAATTATTCTTAAAACAAACTCAGCACTAGGCTTTGTGAAATTATGATTAAGATTTAGCTTGTGTTAAGCGAGCCTGATAAATGGGGGGTGGACCCTACCAAAATCGCCAACAAAAAATTTCAATTAACGATTTCGTGAATCAAATGCCTGGAATTCTCCTAGCTGATGTTACTGTTTTGCTCTATGGAGACGTTTTGTTTATTTAATTTGGCTTATAATAATTCACAAACCCCTTGGCTTAAGATTGAAGAGCTCTAGAAAGTTCTGCGATTTGTGCGATCTTAAAATAAAAAAATAATTGTTTTCAAGTTTCGTAACAGGTATATTGGCTCCATAAACGGAACTATAATCTGGATGATGAAATTATTGAAGTTTTAAATGTAAATCAACTTGAATATCTTTGATATAATAATAAAATACTTACAATTGATTTTTGGTTTAAAGACAAATTTCTTGTCGGAAATAGTCCTTCGTCCAAAATTATTTATAAAATTTTTGTGGTGATTTCATTGGCTTAGAACTGCATCTGAAAAATTACAAAATGTTCATTACAAATTTGTCAAAATGTGAATGTGCTCATGGTACCTTTGTATGTGGCACAGTAGTCACATAAGTCGTGAAACATAAATAACATGCTATCAGCTGATACCCATTTGGCCTTAGAGATATCCTTACCCTGGAACCTTCAACTTAAAAATTTAAATATACATAGATAGTTGACAAACTTAACAAAAATCAAAACCTAAATAATTCAAATCACTTTTGCATGCACTATTCCAAGATCTCATCAATACTGATCAAATTTTCCAATCTCAGACGCGACTACAGACAGAATAATCATAATTCTATTTAAATTCAAAATGAGCTCCTACAGGATGTCTGATGGTGATATAGGAACACGAAGGAGATAGTGCTGCATTGTTATTATTATTCATAGACATCTTTGTACCTGACACGAATGGGAATACATCTCCTGCGTATAAATGATTTTTATATCAACTCTTCTATCATCATATGGATGATCCGAATAATCCGAATGTAATTCATCCTGAAAAGGATTTTATACTCGTACATAGATCCTGGCTTTATTTTCTTTTCTTCTCGTACTCTTATGGGAAATAAATAAAACTTGGAAATAATAGCAGCAAAATATAACCTCAAATTCATTCCGCTTTTTTTCTCGAAATTGTGAGTGTAAAAAATATTATACTTTATCAAGACTCATCAAAACTGAGGAAATGAATTTGGAATGCAATCTCATGAATGAGTTATGTGGAAATTCATAATTTTTTTGTTGAATTCCCTCAAAGCATTCCAATGGAAACATTGTTTTCCATATAATTCGGTTGATTTGAAAATTTTTAATCCAAAATTATTTTAAGATATAATCATCTTCTTTCATTCATTTGAGGAGGACTCATATTTTATTTCAAGGTACGAGTATTTGCAGTTCATATGTATTAAAAGTTTAATCATTGAAGATCTAAGAAAAATAATTTAATATAATAACTGCTAGTATTTAACTTAGAAACTGAAATTATTAGACGCACACAAACTGGGATATATACTTGTACTCATACACATTAAATCAAATAAATTGGTAGATATCAGTTTTGAAAGTTTGAATAGTATTGTGTATTAAAATTTTCAACTTTTTTTTTTTTTGATTCTTAAATAAGATTAAAAAAAAAAATTTGTTTTCAAAATTCAATATTTCAAAAATCTTATGTTATGTTTGATAAAGTCTACTCAAAAACGTAAAAAAAAGTATTGGGTGCAGCCGGTTATAAGTGGCAGATTACTTAACGGTCAGTTCAAAAAGACCGCCCACAGAAATTTTTCCAATACTAAAGAGCGATTATTGAATGCTTCAAGGAACTACTGCAACTAGTTTGATAAAATACAAAATGGACAATTTCAATATCACTTGAGAAATGATTATCTGTGACACTGAGTTACGAGTACTTAAATAAAACAGAATTCTTAATCGTTGCTATTTTATCGTAGCAAATGCGTGCACTCATATTTAAAGTAATGTTTTTAATTTGTTTACGATTAAATAATCGCGCGGCAAAAAAAATTACAAGTGGCAGCTGCGATTTTTTAATCGTGTCGACAAAAAATTGCAAGTGCGGTCCTAGCCTAAGTTATTAAAACGAAATTATTTCCATTGCTCTAAGCTTCATATGGATCAACCTTAGTGTAACAATTTGAAACCACTATCCTACAGACAGGTACAACAAATGCAACTGTTTAACAAAATAAAATGCACGACTGGATCGCACGAATTTGCTCTTATATAAGAGTAACTATGGAATTTAAAATATATATTATAAATATAAAACATGGATTTAATGAGATAGAAATGTTCAAATGTATGGAATGTATGACCGTCTGATTAATCTTTTTAATATTAAAGTAATTTTTCGAGAACAAAATTTTGGATGCCAAATTTTAAGTATTTAGTAGTATATATTTTACAAAACGTTTGAAAAAATAATCGTTCAAACGTTTTAAAGATATTGGTTTTTCAAAAAAAACATGGATTTTTTTTTTCAAAAATCTCAAATAAAAAAATTTAGAATATTTTTATATACAATATTATTTTAAACTTAAGGGGGCTCCTGCTGAAAATTTTTGGTTAAAATCGTTAAAGCCGTTGATGAGAAAGTCAAAAAATCAAAAAAACAGTTCTACGACAGGTACCGTTAATAACATTTTGTTTGACCAAAATGTAGTCCATGTCCATAATATTACACTTAATGTTTTTTTTATCAAAATCGTTAGAGCCGTTTTCGAGATAAATAAGACTTTGCATTAGGCGTGTTAATTGGGGGTACTGTTAGTTTTAGAGCTAACAAAAATTCAATTGTTCCTCTAGGGAATCACCGAAGACCCTTAAGTACCGAGTTTGAAGCAAATAGCTCCAGTGGCTTAGGCTGTAGATCGAGGTACAAACAGACAGACAGACGGAATTGCTGGACCCACTTTTTTCGTCTTCGCTATCATCGTAATGTTAACTTTGATCAAAATCTCGAGTTCGATTTTTTATTCCAACTGCAGAACTTGCCCTGTAGTACCTACATATATCGCAAGTCTCTTAGACAGTACGAACCTCATTGGAATACCCACGCTATCAACGGATTCATATCTTAGCTTCGCTAGTGTAAGCAGTATACATGTAGGAACTTATATCCAATAATAAACACCTACAACGTTTTAATGTTACATTTGCATTTTTATTTCATTTAGAACAAAAGGAAAGTACACAGAATGATTGCTTTTACATTTTACATTCATTGATTTGGAAAAAAGATATACACAAACTATTGCTTTACATTTAATGATTTTGGAAAACTATCCTTACAAGACCGCCGCCACTCACGAGTGCACACCCAGAACTGCTACCTCAAATCCAGTTCCACACATCAAACCTCCGTAGTACCTGGTACCAGGCAAGCGCCCTGCTTACCCAGCTCAGCACCCAGCCCGCTCCTAACACTCCTCCAACCAGCAGTATTATTCTTGGAATTCGTCTTGGCATTTTTCATATTGCTTAATATCATTGTGGCTATTTAAACCCATTTAAATGGGTCATGATTTCATCTTTGCATTGCTTGCATTCGTACTTTGCATTGTTTGACTCATTATGGTGTATGATTGCTGTCGCGACGATGACGGCAACAGTACACCATATTTGTGGAGGAATGTGCTGATATGATTTGTGTTGTATTATCTTTTCTTGCGGCGACGGTCTGAAAGGGTAGTATCTGTTATTTAATTACATTACAATCTACTTAAAGAATACTTATCTATTCATGACCCCCACATCCGGCCATCCTGAGGAAAATCGACTGTCCTCAGTCGATGTCGCCTTCGTCTTCAGAGTCATCTAGGTCATCCCCCTCTCCGTCGGCCACCCAGGGCTTCATATAGTCAGCTGATGTACTCGTCACGTTAGGCCCCTCATGTTGACCCACCTTTTTTACTTCATATCTTTCATTTCTTTTTACTTTAGTCACCTCGTACGGCCCTAGGAAACTGGCGTGTAGCTTCAGCCCAGTCCCAAACTGCGTTCTTTTGATAGCGACAAGATCACTGATCTTGTACTCATGTGCTGCTCTCCTTTTCTTGTTATAGGTTTTTTGGTTTTCAGCTTGAACCTTGCTTATCTCTTCCTTTGCTGTTTTTCTCATTTCGTCTCGATTCGTTTCAAAATCATCTAAGATGACATCTTCCAACAGCTTCCTTATCTCAAAATCTTCCGCTCGACGCATGGTTGCCCCGAACATCAGTTGGAATGGACTCCTCTTCGTGCTTCGCGACACAGTTGAATTAATCGCTCGCTGCACCTGCCCTACGTGTTGATACCATTTGGTTGGGTCTGCTACAGCTACTTTTGACAGTACCTCAATAACTATTTTGTTGATTCTCTCAACCTGCCCGTTGCCCCTTGGTACTCCGGTCGTAGTTAATACGTGATGAATCCCCCTTTCGTCACAATACTCCTTGAATGCGTTTGCCGTAAACGCGGCGCCTTTATCGGAAATCAGACGTGTTGGGTTCCCGAATATTTCACTCTGCTGGTCTAAACGTTTTATTGCCTCCTCACACTTCGTGGTCTTCACTGGATATAGCCAGGTGAACTTCGTAAAAGCATCAACCACCACGAACAAGTAGTTATAAAATTTGTTAGTAGATGGAAGCGGTCCTACGTGGTCGATATGTAGCGTGTGTAACGGTACGTCACTCTTCTCAATGGGGTGCAAGAACCCTTGGGCCTTTCCGCTTCTCTTTGCTGCTAGTATACAGGCCACGCAGTTTGCCAACACATTCTCTATGCATCCCATGAGCTTCGGTATATGGTAATCTTGCTTTACTATGGCTTCCACTTTTCTCGCACTTATGTGCCCCTGGATATGCACATTACGAATGATTTCCTTCTGTAGCGACTTGGGAACAACTAATAAGTGCACACCTCCTTCGAACTTGTACAGCAATCCGCTTCTTAGTTCATAGTCCTTATACGCACCAACAGCTGTAATTATATCAATTATTAATTGGCAAAACTCGTCTTTACCTTGTGCGGATTTTATCCGGTGTATGAGACCATCTTCTATTCTCATGGTCACTGGATATCTGCTTAACGCATCTACGTGTCTCATTGACTTCCCTGCTCGGTGTACAACCTTCATGGAGTATTCCTGTAGCATGATCGCCCATCTTGCTACTCGCGGACATAAATCTCTCTTCTTCATCGTAGCCTCGAACGCTTTGCAGTCTGTCATTATTGTAAACTCCATTCCCAGTAGATACACTCTCAGTTTGGCTAAACACTTCATTATCGCCAGTACTTCGAGTTCGTAGCTTGTAAATTTTCTCTCAGCTCGACTGGTCTTGAAACTCAGGAAGAACGTTGGGTGGAACTGTCCATCATCATGTCTCTGCAGCAGCACTCCTCCGTATCCTTCTATGCTGGCGTCTGTATGGAGTTCTGTGGGCAAACTAGGGTTAAACAGTTTCAAAACTGGCTCACTGCAAAGACAAGATTTTAGTTCATTAAATGCAATCATTTCATTATCACCCATCACAAATTTGTTCTCTTTTCTTAAAAGATCTGACAAAGGTTTAGCTGTCTGTGAGTAATTTAGAACGAATTTCCTAAAAAACCCCGTGAGTCCCAGAAAGCTTTGTATCTGCTTCACATTCCTCGGTACCGGAAACTTCTGTACTGCTTTCACCTTCTCCTCTGATGGCCTTATGCTTCCGTTGCCTATAACGTGCCCTAAAAACTCTACTGAACGTGACAGGAAATTGCACTTTTCCCATTTTATTTTCAGTCCATACTCCTCCGCTACCCTTAGTACAACCTTCAGCTTCTCCAACGCCTCGACTTCACTCTTTGCAAATATGATGATATCGTCCACATATATCAGCAAATATTTTTGTACTACCAGCTCTCGGAAAATTTGGTTGACAAACCTTTGGAATGCAGCTGGTGAGTTGCATAGTCCAAACGGTACCTTAAGAAACTCATATTGCCCGTCGGGTGTGACGAATGAAGTATATTTTCTGCTACTCTTTGCTACATCCACATGGAAAAATCCATCCTTTAAATCTAAAGTGATAAATATCTTTGCATCATGAAGTGGTTCGAAAACCTCCTCCATGACCGTCATCGGGAATCTGTCCTTTATCATCTTCTTGTTTAACTCTCGGTAATCGATACATAGTCTATACTTTCCGTCCTTCTTCTTCACCAGGACTATCGGGCTGGCATATTCTGACCGACTTGGAACTACGATTCCCTCATCTATCCACTCTTTTACTTGCTTATTTACTGCATCTCTTTCTGGAATCGCTAGTCTTCGCGCCTTACGGAAAACTGGGATATCGTCTGTCAATACGATGTTCATCTCAATGCAGGACTTTGCTAGACTTTTCGGCCTGTATGCATCTACTATATCGTTCACTGCTTGTCTATACTCTTCATTTCCGACTTTCCACTTCGTTTCATTGTCTCTTTTCTGGTACCATTCGATTTGAAAAATGTCGTTCTCTTCTAGATTGTACCCTTCCCTCATACCCTTTTCCTCTTCTATCTTCTTGACCATCTTGATTTTTCCGCCGCTGATGACTATCTCGACATTCTTTAAAAAATCTCTTCCAAGAAGTATCTCCTCTGGAACCCATTGATCCGGTACAACCTGAAAGCGATTCAAATATTTTTCTGTTCCAATCTGTACTTCTAACACACATGAGCCTAGGGTTTTTCGAGGGCTGTCTCCAAACCCTTTCAACGTCATTCTCGGTAACTGAGGTTCTGCTTCACTTATCTTCTCTTGGAATGACTTATGGATTATCGAAACGTCGCTTCCGTTATCCACAAAAGCATAATATGTCTTCCCTTTCACATTTATTGGAATGTGGCGCTCATCTAATTCGATGCGGTTTACGTGGCTAATCCCTCTTGAGGTCGACGGTGTTTCACTCTTCACTTGGCAATCTGGTGATATATGCCCGAACTGATTACACTTGAAACAGCGTGTTCCCTTCCCCTTATCCGGACAACTAGCAGCTATATGCGACTTCGACCCGCAGTTGTGGCATCTTTTCCCTTGTCCTGCTTGACCTGTTTGTCCTCCCCTTACAAGAGGCATCAACGCTTTCCCGCTATTATTACCGCTCTTACCGAACCCCTGTTGAGTTGGCATAAACCTTTTCATTTGCCGGTAGTTCTCCATTTTCTTTTTAAGTTCCCCTAATGTGGTGGCCTCGTATAGGATCATCTTATTGTGAATTGAATCTGGGATTCCATTGCGAATGTACTCTATCAGCGACTCCTCATCGACTTTCCCTTCACTTGCCAGTTGCTGCATTGAGTAGAGATACTCCAGGAGACTCTCTGTCGTCTTCTTCTTCCTCGCTTCCAGCGCTCTGTGCACTTCGATGGTGGTCTTTGTTTTTTGAAACTCCGTTACTAATACGTCTTTCAGTGCTTCATAGCTTGTTAGGCCTGTTCTGGTCTCGACCGCGAGTCTGGCTGCCCCTCTTAATAGCCGCTTTGTGTACAGGAATTTTTGGATATCGTTCCACTGACATACGGCAGCAATATCTTCAAAATCTTTTAACCATACTGCTAGGTTTTTCCCCGATTCTCCTGAAAAGTGCTCCAGTGAGTCCTCGACATCTCTAAACACAAAATTGTTGGTCCTTTCGTTACTCATCTCGTCTTCGTTTTCTTCGCGCTCTATATTCTCGTTTGCTTCGCGTCCTTCGTCCTCGCTTGTTTCACAACTGGGAGTTTTCACTTTGTCTCCTTTTTGCTCGATATCCTCACCACCTTTTATCACGCTTCTGATTTCGCTTACCGTAATATTTTCGAATGCCCCTCTAATTCTTTCCACTAGGTCCGTCTTCAGGCAGTATCGATATGATAGCTTCTTTTCCTTCAAAAATGTTTGCAGCTCGCGTGTCGTGAAGAATGCGTTTAAGTCATCCATCCATACCCTCACGTGCCTAACTTTGATTAATTTCTTCACTCAATCTAAATAGTATCTTCTTTGTCTTAGCAATAAAATTTTCTTTTATTCTTCGTTTGTTTATTAAACTAAAATTACAGCTTAACCCACCTCTTTTCCCCTTATAAATTCTAAAGGTTCGATTTTCTTTTTCTTCTTAGATACTTTGCTTCTTAAACTTACTAATATTATTTCTTACCAAATCTTTTCCGTCTTAGCAATTTCGTAGCACCTTCACAATTTGTTTTTTTTTTTAGTTCAGTTCATATCTTTTCCAAATCTTTTCCGTCTTAGCACTTTCGTAGCACCTTCACAATTTGTTTTTTTTTAGTTCAGTTCATATCTTTTCCAAATCTTTTCCGTCTTAGCACTTTCGTAGCACCTTCACCATTTGTTTTTTTTTAGTTCAGTTCATATCTTTTCCAAATCTTTTCCGTCTTAGCACTTTCGTAGCACCTTCACCATTTGTTTTTTTTTTAGTTCATATCCCGGTTGAGCCCCCAAATGTAGGAACTTATATCCAATAATAAACACCTACAACGTTTTAATGTTACATTTGCATTTTTATTTCATTTAGAACAAAAGGAAAGTACACAGAATGATTGCTTTTACATTTTACATTCATTGATTTGGAAAAAAGATATACACAAACTATTGCTTTACATTTAATGATTTTGGAAAACTATCCTTACAAGACCGCCGCCACTCACGAGTGCACACCCAGAACTGCTACCTCAAATCCAGTTCCACACATCAAACCTCCGTAGTACCTGGTACCAGGCAAGCGCCCTGCTTACCCAGCTCAGCACCCAGCCCGCTCCTAACACTCCTCCAACCAGCAGTATTATTCTTGGAATTCGTCTTGGCATTTTTCATATTGCTTAATATCATTGTGGCTATTTAAACCCATTTAAATGGGTCATGATTTCATCTTTGCATTGCTTGCATTCGTACTTTGCATTGTTTGACTCATTATGGTGTATGATTGCTGTCGCGACGATGACGGCAACAGTACACCATATTTGTGGAGGAATGTGCTGATATGATTTGTGTTGTATTATCTTTTCTTGCGGCGACGGTCTGAAAGGGTAGTATCTGTTATTTAATTACATTACAATCTACTTAAAGAATACTTATCTATTCATGACCCCCACATACATGTAGTTAAAATTCTTAACTCGGTGAACTCTAATGCTGTAGGAGTAGATGACCTAAATTTCCAATTCTGGAAATTTTTCCACTACAGTTGGAAAATCGTGAAATTAATTCCTACCCCTAAAAATTCATTATGTGATGGATTTGAACTCATCTCCTTACTCGCATTCCTCTCAAAAGATGTAAGATCTAATTTACTTCCCTTCTTTTAGTGCTGAATGAGACTGCCTTAGAGTTAAGTGTTATTTTCTATGTTATTCACATAGAATAACAGGAATTTACTCTAATGTATCAGACTCAGCCGGCTTATCATATGTAAGTCGAAATAATGCCTCTTTTTTCTAAATTGGCTACCCAAAGCTGGTTGTATATTTGACTGAAGAGTATCTGCAAGTTTAAATTTATTGAATAAACTTGTTCAACCAGCTTCCAAGTCTCGAATGTGATTGGTGCACTTAGATAAACTTAAGATCTTCCTTTCGAAAAAATCAACCCTCGATATAATTCAAACCTGGTTCTTAGTTTCAGGAACGAGTTTTAGATTAAAATATCTCACAAACTTATCACACGAGGTCAGAATCGAATTCAGCGAACTTTTAAAAATAATTAATTAAGTAATTTCCACAAATAAAAGTAGAATTTATGTACTCAGATGACAACATACTAAATAAGCTGTTATAAGAACGTCCTTGTTTGCTTTTTCCTGATCGCTTAAACTGAAACAAATCCATGTTGTGAATGTCAAAAAAAAAAAAAACTCTGGTCCTATTTTGATGAGAAAATTCTTTTATCTATTTAAAATCAGAAAATAATAAAAATGTCTCTTCGATAGATTGATATTTCGGTCGGTCAATTTAATTATTCGTATCTATACACCAATTACGATTTTCTCTGACAATAAAGTAAGAACAAGAGAAAATAATTCAGAACAACGAAATACAAATAACGAAAAACAAGAACGTCGATAAACCCATTATAGAGCAAATCTATCAAAGCTACATATTCATAGAAAAAAACATATATTACTAGATACATTTGTATGAAATAATATATTGTCACAACATTTGCTTATCACTCAGTCATCATCATTGGACCTCTCCAAACACAGACAAGGAACAAAATATTTTCATGTTGATGGTTAATCCTATCAATTTTCATATCGATAAGGATAGATGATATTTGCCAAGCCATCATATCCATGCCTTAAGCAATATCCTACACCCCCCAGTCGCAAACAAGACAGGACCGGACCCAGTATTAAGTTCAAAGGGTGGTTGAGTCAATTATATTTTTAGTACTATATGGCAGGTTATATATTATGTAAGATAATTGAGCGCGAGGTTTTGATCAGAGTTGCCATAACCATGATAGAGAAGACCAAAAAAGTGGAGCTTGCCATTCGGTGTTGTTGTCTACAGCCTAATTTTCCTTAAGTTTGGTAGATATCATTTTTAATTTTTTTAAAATTGTTTCCAAAAAATTGATATTAATGGTATCACCCATGCAACCAATTTTTGGTTTTCGATTTTTTCAAAAACTGGTATTTTGTTTTCAAATTATTCAAGTTTTTTAAAACTTGCTACAAGATGTAGGAATTTATTTTATATTAAAATAACGTTATCCATCGTTCGAATGTTGGAAAATATTTTTAATATACAATGATAAATAATTTTTCAAACTTTATAGAATCGTCTGTATAAGAAATTTCATTAAAATTTGGTATGTTGATAATGAGAAAGTCAAAATTCGGAAAAATGGTTCACGGTAGCTAACATCAGTAATGTCTTATCTTAATTTAAAATTTTGTTTAATCAAATAATAAATGGTTAAAAGTGAGGAAAAGAAAAATTTTGTACCAAAATTCTAAGTGCCGTTTTCGAGAGAAATACGATTTTCGAAAACCATTTTTTAACAATTGTATGGTGGGACCTGTTTTAATGAGATGCAATATATTTTGTTAAATCTCAAGATTGAAATAATTCAAGGGCGCGCTTTTCGAAATATCGAGTTTGGACATTTTTTTTTAAATTTGAATACAAAATATTATTAAAACTTTTAAGGAGTCTTAGCATAAATTGCACAAATTCCGTTGTACCGTTTTTGAGAAAACCGAAAACCAAAAAATGATTCTATGGAGTGTACCAATAATTTTTCTGAAATTTTTCAAACACTAGGTAGGTTTTACAAATGAAAGTTTTTGAAATTTTTAAAAATATCTGTGGAACAGTTCTTAAAAAAAAAAAAACAGTATTTAATATAATTTCGAAAAAAAAATTGTTTGGCATGTACCTTAATTTTACATCTTAAAAAAAATGTGCACGAAAAAATTAATAAATGATAGATACCAAGCTTAAGAAAAATCGGCCGAGACCTTAAGGCTGTAATCAAACAAACATACATAGGTTTATATGAAATCATCTTCAAAAATCATAGTCCTCCAATTTAAAGAAGTTAATTCTTCTGTACCTCAGGGAAGCCATCGTGCCTTTTTGCTGTTTGTTTTATTCTAAATAATCTTCCTTTCATACTGCCCCCATTGTAGCTCTATAGATACGCACCTGACACAAAAATATACACATTATAGATTTTATTTCGAATTTCGTTACATCAATGTGGATTGTTGTTGTTATTTTTATCGATGGCTTACAACATCCACTTTGCTAAGTTCGTATTGAACGAGAAGTATACTAAGGCAATTTGATATTACAGCTTTTTTATGTTGTTTAAATTAAAAGCAGTTTGACAGTGAATTGTTTGAATCACAAAGAGATTATTTGGGTCAACAACCGAAAAATGTGATCTGTTAGTTTTATTAACGATTTAATGAAATTCAAAACAAAAAGTTTCTTTTCGAAATAATGCTTCTGAATGAAAGCAGTACATCTAAAAGAAATAGACGAAAATTTGTTAGAAAAATTCAATTTCAATTTTAAATATTTAATTTGACACTTCCTTGCACAAACGAATTATTTAAATTTATGTACTTTAGGTATTTTATTTACATATGTATCTAAATAAATAAATTTGGTGGTGCAACAGTTCCGAGTAAACCAGGACCTAGTGACTTACAACTCTCAACCATTCCTGAGTGCGTGTTACCAGGAACGGAGGACCTACAATTTTCTGCTGATTCCGAACGTCTAATAAGCAGCACTTTTTATGACAAGAGGTACTCTTGGAGGATTTGTCAATTCCTCGCAAGAGGCGGTACTCGCCTGAAAAAAACTTTCTTGCAGCGGCTGAGAATCGAACTCGAGACCTTCCGCATGATAGTCCAACGTACTTACCATTATGCCAACATCAAATTTGTCAAAAATCAATATAGAAGAGAAATTTTTAAACAAAAATGCTTTGATAAATATTGTCTAAATACAAGAAATAGATCCCTTGCTCTTTTGAAGAAAGTAAGACACCAAAAAAATTAAAATCAAATTATTACCAAAGAATATTTTTCAGCTAAGAAAACTAATAAGGATTTAGTTATATGCAAATGTCGAGTTTATTATGTATGTATATGCAGATCAGTAGCGCTTAAGTTTTCAAATATCAAAAGCCAGTTAAAGCAATACTGTTAAGCACCTAAAAGTCTGTAAGTTAATTTGTGGTCCTTAAAAGTCGAATCACCTTCCTCTTTTAACTATCGTCCAACTACACTTCCGTCTTTTTCTCCAAGGTCATGCCAACGCTGATAAAGTATCAGCCGGAAGAACAAAAGCTTCCCAATGGCCGGCAGTATGGTTTTCGTAGCATAAGGTCCACTGGCGATCTGATGGTATATCGCACCGAACAGTGGCATAAATCCTTACATCTTTTTGGGGAAACTAAGATTATTGCACTTGACATTTCGAAAGCATTTCATTGAGTTTAGCATCAAGCTCATTTAGTATTTAGTATGAATCTCGTCTTCATTGGATTAAAAACTACCTTTCGAACCTCTCAATACAAGTTGGTTGGACGGTTTAAGGTCTGAACTTCATAAAATAAATGCTGATGGGCCTTAGGGCTCCGTTTTGACTCCCTTCCTCATTTTCAAAGGAAACTTCTTATCCACTTCATTGTTTTCCCAACGACTCTAGTCTCTGCTTTTCATATTCATTCTCAAAGTCCGATATTTACAGCATTGCTAAATGGGGTTTTAAAATCGTGTGATGTTTAATTTTTCGAAAACTCAATTCTGGGAGCGTATCGGAATCACACTTCTTAAAATCCCGTTTTTTTTCAAAAATACCGAAAAAAAGTCTTAAAATCCGGCCTTCTAAAATACCACCTTCTTTAAAATCCCGAGGTTTAAAATCCCGCTTATTCAAAATCCCGATCTGTTATAATCCCGCTTTTTAAAATCCCGACTTATCCCGTTTAATCCCGCCGAGGCCGTTTTTACTTGCGACTTATATGAAGGTACTATAAGGCAAGTACATAATGCATTGGGAAAAAAAAATCGAACTCGAGATTTTGATCAAAGTTGACATTACGATGATAGCGAAGACCAAAAAAGTGGGTATCGCAAATCTGTCTGTCTGTTCGACTAGAGCCTAAACGGTTCGGTCGATTTTCGTCAAACTTGTTAGATATCGTTTTGAATTTTTCCCCCTACCCGTTTTTTCTTTTTTTTAAGACAAAAAACAACGGTACCTGCCATACAATTTTTTTCGAAATCTTATAAATATTTTTTTATTCTCAAAAACTGTCCCACATAATGAAAAAAAAAATTTCATTTAGTTAACTCTAGGAAATGGTTGAAAAAAGTTTTCCAAAAAATTGTTATTGGAACTATTTGGAACCATTTTTTTGTTTTTTGATTTTCTCAAAAACGGTGCATTTTTTTATGCTGAAGATCCTCTAAAGTTTGAATATTATTGTGTATTCAAATTTAAAAAAAAATTTTTGGGAACTCAATATTTCGAAAACCCCTTGCTCGATTTTTTTCACACTTTATAAATAAAAGTTTCTTAACACAATCTACAATTTTTATTTATAAAGTGTGAAAAAAATCGAGCAAGGGGTTTTCGAAATAATGAGTTCCCAAAAATTTTTTTTTAAATTTGAATACACAATAATATTCAAACTTTAGAGGATCTTCAGACAAAAAAAATTAGTTTTACCTAAAATTAAAGTTACCCACCATAGAAATGTTAAAAAATGTTTTTCCAAAATCGTATTTTTCTTGAAAACAGGTACGAGAATTTCGATAAAATTTTGTTCCTTTCAATTAATTCATATAATCCATAATTGAATAAAATAAAATTTGAAATTCAGATCTTACCGACTATACCTACCATAAAACCATTTTTTTGAATTTTGAATTTCTCATTTTCATTATCGACGTAAGGGATTTTAATGAAATTTTTTATAGAGAAGCTAATAAAAAGTTTACATTACATTTCAAAACTTAAAAAAAAAACATATTTTTGAACTTTTGGAAAAAAGTAATTTTTCTTAGAAAAGTCGATGTCTCAAAAACGGCTAAATGTTTTTTTGAAAATTTAATTTTCATTCGAAGATACAATAATAAAAGTTGGCGTGCCAAATTTTTTTCTGAAAAATGTTTTAAAAATTTTGTAGGTACAGTGGTGGTCCAGTACAACGAATGCCGATATAACGAATGATCGATATTACGAACACTTTTTTCAAGTCCATTACATATTCTATATAACAAATTTCAGAAAAAAAAATTACCAACAACGAATTTAAAAGAAATTCTTGACTATAAATGTGTTAATATCTACTTTATGATAATATTGGAACATTGGAAGATACATACACAATTTTCCATTACTCAATTGTTTTTTTTCGCTTGCTTTGTTATATCGTACGTATTCATCTTCGTGTATGCAAACAGATGCCCTAATTTTCGTTCGCTATGCACAAAACTTTAAAGGATTTTTAGTCGCATTTTTTGTTGTTTTACGTTTTGTGGGGTCTGGAATATTTTACTCGTTCTCTCATTTTCATGTCTGAGGATGATATTCTTCTGTCAGCTCTCCGTAATCAAAACGATATGATCATGGGCGGAGCCATTCAATCATAACATTCAACGTCCAAAAAAAACAAATGCATATTGACGATTTTATGCATAGGTACGAGTTTACATATACTGAAGTTGAATATGTTTTTTTTTTGTTCTTTTAAATAAAGTATGAAATAAAATAATGAAAAATACATTTGTACTATCTATTTACCTAGAGATTTGTATGAAAAAAAAGTATTCGATATAACGAATTTTCGATATAACGAATTGACTCTGGACATTATATCATTCGTTATACTGGACCACCACTGTACTGTACACATATTTTGTTTTTGCATTATTTCATATTTGCAAAGCATTCTGTTTTTATCTCTTACTACTAAAAGAATTTAAAAAATTAGTTTTATCCTTATAAAGAGTTTTCTCTAATAACAGACGTTTTGAAAATTCCTGGTCTATTTATTACAAAGGAGCAAGTTCGTGCGACACAGTCGTGCATTTTATTTTTATTTATATTTAAGCATTATGAACGTACATTAAAAAGATTAAGAATAACCAGACTAAAAAAAATGCATCAGCTGATTTTTTATTAAAATTACCTTTTACTCATTTTAAATCACTGTACAAAATAAAATGCACGACTGGGTCGCAAGAACTTGCTCCTATGTAAAAGTACTTTGGAATTTAAGATACATTTTATAAATATGAAACATGGATTTAATGAGATAAAAATCTTCAAATGCATAAAATTGCCGTCTGGTTTCCGGAAAAGTATGAATTTATGCAAATTAACCTTAAAAAAAAACATTTTATTATTAAATAAATTTTTTATATAAGAAATTTCTCTAAAAATTTTCAAGAAAAAAATGTGGGATGCGAATTTTAAGTATTAAATAATATTGATTTTGGGAAATAATTTCAAAAAATAATCGTTCATAGGTTTTGAAGATATTGATTTAAAAAATTTTTTTTTTTTAAAAACCCAACAAATATTTTTTCGAATATTTTTATTTACAATATTATTTTAAACTTAAGGGAACTCCTGCTGAAAATTTTGGGTTAAAATCCTTAGAGCCGTTAATGAGAAAAATCGAAAATAAAAAAAATGGGTCTATGGCATTTTGCCCCAAAATTTTGTTTGACCAAAATATAGCTTATGTTCATAATATCACACCTAATTTTGTTTATCAAAATCGTTAGAGCCGTTTTCGAGATAAATAAGATTTCGCATTACGGGTGTATGAAGGGTACCCTTAGTTTTGGAGCTAAAAAAAAAATTTCAATTTTTCCTCTAGGGAATCACCGAAGACCCTTAACTACCGAGTTTGAATAAAATACCTCCGGTAGTTTAGGCTGTAGTTCGAGGTACAGACATACAGACATACTGACATACAGACATACAGACAGACAGACGGGATTGTCGGACCCACTTTTTTCGTCTTCGCTATCATCGTAATGTCAACTTTGATCAAAATCTCGAGTTCGATTTTTTTTCCAAATGCAGAACTTGCCCTATAGTACGAGTACCTGTTACTTTAAAATTTTCCGTAACAAGAATCATTCTTTCGGTTCCCTATCCTTATTCCTTTCTTTTAATAACTTTCTTAAAACAGGTGTTTCTTTCAACTTACTGAGAGAGAGAAGGGCAGCCATGGCCCATCAGCCATCGGTTCACTCGCTCAGTAACTTGAAGAAACAAAATATCAGCGTGTTCAATTTTGAAACTTAATGGACGACAGACGGGTGGCTGAATGCACCCATTGAATTGCCCGCCACTGGAAAGTCATACCGGAGGTCGGCGAATTCAATGATGGTGACTGCATAAAGCTGGGTGTAAAGTGAGAGTACGAGAAGGCTGATGCGTTCCAACTGCGTTGGAGCACTCTCGCCAATGTGCTGAGTGTTGCTGATAAATGACGCGATCGAAGCCCACGTCACTGATTGGCGGAAAGCACTGGGTTTGAAACAGAGAAGAAGTAGTCCAGGCAAGGTGAAAGCCTGGAAGAACACTTCTTTATGGAGATTCAAGCTAACAAGAGCAAATAAAAATTATAAGGAACAAAGTTTTTTTTTGAAAACAGAAAAAAAAGGAAAAGAAAAGGAGTTTTATTTTCAAATAAGAGAAGGAAAATTAAAGGATTAATAGTTGAAGAAACACAGGAGGATTTTGGGCAGAGAAAAGTTGAAGTTAATTGGAAGGATATAGCGAGGAATTTGGTGGTATAACAATACAAAAGCTATGTACAGTGGTTTTATTATTGTTATTTAAAATTTATTTTCGGTCGATAATTTCATTTGAAAGTTCATTTTAATATTCGTTTGGTTTTTGTTCTCGAAAAATTCCGATATTACGGGACGCGCGACCCGTTTTTTTTTAACACCGTTTGTGCTTTCGGGACCGAGTGTTAACGGTCCATCTTGAATATTTAATTTTCTTGTTGTGCTAATTGTTTAAAAGATCTTGGGTTTAGCCCTCCTTAATTGCAAGGTTTCCCAAGCAATTCAATAAAATTTTAAAATTCCCATTCGGAATAATAAATTTAAATCTTTTATTTAAAATATCCTTCACCGTCGGTTCCGCTTCAAAGGTTTGTGATTTCCTTGTAAAACAAAAATTACTGGCGCCCTTTTTCATTTTTCAGCTACGCCTCTGCGTTAATTGAAAATAAATCATTTCACTTTTTTTATTGTATTAATAAATCATCATCATCAAAATAATTCGTGAACCCACCCCCTTGCTGAGCCTAGTCGTGGTGGTAGCATACATCGTTACTATCAGATACAATTTTTTTTCGCTGAACTCGTCTGTTTGCAGTTTGACAGTTCATCCTCGCTCTCATTAGTCTATTTAATTGCATAATATATAGTTGTTGTTCGGTCGCGTCGTCGTGGTTCTTGTCGTGTCATTTTGTTTGATTATTTTATTTCAATAATCAATTTAATTTCGCGAATTAAAATTGTAACATACCTATATCGCAAGTAAAAATGTTGTTTACTGTTAACTATTTTTTTACAAATTAATAGATACTTTATTTTGTTTAATGTTATAATTAATATAGTAAAATGCTCTTCATAATAAATCTTTTTCGTTTTTTTCATTTCTTAAATTTTTTTACTATATCCCGTTTTTGCAATCAAAACCAGTTGTTTGACTTAAAAAAATCACGAGATTTTTTAAAATAACACAACTGGGTTTGATTGCAAAAACGGAATGATACGAAACGGGATTATAAAAAATGGGATTATAAGGGAAGGGGCTTTGAAAAGTCGGATTTTAAAAAATCGAGATTATAAAAAGCGTAATTTTAATAGCGCGATTTTAAGAAACTGGATTATAAAAAGCGAGATGTCGAACCCAACCTCTCAATTCTATCTATTGTTGTTGAAGCAAAATGAAACCCCATTTTCCTTGAATGGAATTTTCATTAAATTTTCTAGACCGCTAAAAACGCTGCTAAATACTTGGGATTTCTCTAGAGGCTTAAGAAAATTTTCACCCCCTCTGCTCTGGCTACAATTTATTTAGCGCTTATACTTCTAAAACTGGATTATAACTCATCATCTTTGGGTAGGTTCCACCCAATCTTCACTTCATTTATTGGATAGAACCCAGAAAAGAGCGTTAGAGCTATCAGGAAACAGAGCTATCATGGAATCATTTCCATCTCCTGACCATCGTCGGCATTGTAATGGTGCATGTATTTCCTTGTTTAATCGCTTTTTTCCAAGCAAAGTTTACTCGAAGTAGCTAGTTGCATTCCTCCTTATCAGTTCACCCGTGATACTCGCTTCGCTAGGAGTGCTCATCAGTTCACCCTCGAGCCTAACTTTGGTCGTATACTTTGGTCGTATACATATGTAGGACACATTCGTTTTTTAGTCGCACAACACGATTATGGAATACCCGGCACGATTTTCCTCTGTCCTTTCAATTTGCAAACATTCAAAACCAATGTTAATCGACACCTCCTTTCTACCTAAAAAAAAACAGTCAAATTCCTAGTACATAACATGCAACTCAAACTATAGATAACCGTAATTTCATCCTTAAATACCACTCGACTTGAAATTCCGATAAATTATTATCAATCCCACAGGATGACAGGATACAGAACAGACACCGTCCCTCTCAAGCATCTTTCAACATGTAATTACATTCAGCGTAATTCACAAACCACCATGAAGTTTACCTGCCTACTGTAGTACCACCACACGTAAGTACTGTTCCTTTTCTATCCATCAACTATACCTTTCAGTTAAACATTATTCAGACAGACGCAGACACCGACTGAAGTGTTAAAATAAAACACCGAAAACCCATTTGCAGCATTTGGGCATTGATGGTATCTCAGTTCGTGGCAAACGACCCTTAACCTGGCCCGCAATAAGCCTACGCGTATTTATTTAAGCAAGCTGTTGTGAAAATGTGGGGAACAGGTAAAACGATTTATTTATGCAAATTTTCGATTTTCGGCCCCACAACTGTTTACTAGATTTCCGGTTTTTTTACAGGTACGAGTTTGCTTTTCATTATGGTTATCATTTGTGTACCTGAAGAAGGATTCGCTATACAGATTTAAAGATTTGTTTTACACTTAACTAATCTTCTGGCTTCATGAAGATGTAGACAACTTAATTTACATATGACCATGATTTATCGCATCAAAAATGTGTTGCCAAGTCTTGAATCTGCTTAACTGTCTAATTGAGTTGAACCTGAAATTAAATACGAACGTTGACCTCTTCTAAAAATATTTATTCCCAAACCTTTTCCACTCAATTGGTAGGAATAGGAATATATCATTATTATTAACTGCGTAGTGATCACATCACCAAAAATATAGATATTGTATTGTACATATTGTATAATTGACACACACTCAATTGGTTATGAATGCCCCTTATATGTTAGACAACAGACTTCAAGAATTACGAGAAGTGGGTAGGATTCATAGGTAGCAAATGCACATTGGTTTTGAATTTCTGTATATCATAATGCGAGGGAAAACAGAGCTGAGCGGAGCATTCCCCATTCGTGTAGTCCGGCTAAAGAAAGAATCTCTATACGTACTCGAAAGCTAATTGAGAGCTATTACTAAACGCCCAAGTTTTACGAATTGACTTTTTTAAGGGGAGTAATGTAACTGGCTATTTCACAATAGCAATGCCTATAAGGGAAACGATAAAAGGATGAGAGACAAGAAACATTACAACGGTGTTCAAGAGACATAAATGTTTCAATGATGTTAATACTCGTATCTCCATTCAATTTAAATGTCATTCTCTTAATACTAATCAGAAGACACAAGAGAGTCGAAGGACCCCCAGTCCAGTTGTGAGAGTTATACTCCAAGTTTCGACGGATATAAGTTTAAAATATAATAGCCAGATCATATGAAACAAATTTTCTGCATCAGTGGAGAAAACCCAAAGACTCTGTGGAGGTTTTAGCGAGATATCGCATGTGCTCATTCCTTAGGAGGTCGTTCGTATAACAATACCGAGAATTGAAAGTTGTGTCGACACAAGTTCTACTCATAGACAGTGGCAGGTGAGGTAGGTTTCGCTTTGAAGACAAGAGATAGCCTTATGCTTTCGAAGCATTACATTATAAGCGGTTTCTTAATCCCCATTGGACAATGCTTTCAAGATTTAAATTTGATGAGCAAATGGCAAAAGCTTAGAGCTTCAGCAAAACAATTTAATGGATTGGAAGTTTCAGACCGAAGATCATTAATTAAAATGAGAATGAGGTTCGGAGATAAACCGAGGTCCTGCGGCATACCAGCATTTGTTTTGTTGGTAACACACTTAAATCCATCTAGCACTACTCGCGTTAAACGGTTGGAAATGTAATTTTTAATCCATCCAAGGTGAGAGTAGGTGAAACAGAGGATAAAAGATCATGATGTCTAACTCTATCATGGTCTAAATATCAAGTGTAATAATCTTACTTTCTCCAAAACGATTTAAAGATATATGCCACTGCTCGGGAGATATTCGATCAGATCACCAATGGACAATTTGTTACGAAAACCATACTGCCGGTCATTAAGAAGCTTTCGTTCTTCAAGCTGATAATTTATATGCGTTTCCATGACTTTGGAAAGAAGGGACGTCAGCAATCGGACGATAGTTAGAGGGTGAGGAAGATTCGCATTTTTTAGAAACTGGCTGTATAAAATACATTTTTTATCCACACGGAAAGAGAACAGTACAGTACAAATTACAAAGCTTATGCTGTGGATTTGCCACCGTGGAAGAACACCTCATTAAAATAATGGCGTGGATACTAACCAGGCCAGCGGATTTGTGTATGTCAAGACCTTTCGGGACAGCAAAATCCAAAATCCAACTCGAGACTGTGATCAAAGTTGACATTACAATGATAGCGAAAACGAAAAAAGTGGGTCTCGAAATTCTGTCTGTCTGTCTGTCTGCAGCCTAAGCGGCTCGGCCGATTTTCGTTAAACTTGGTAGATATTGTCTCTAATTTTTCCCCCCACGCTTTTTTTTTTTTTTTTTTCTGACCAAAAATAACGGTACCTACCATACGATTTTTTTTTTCGAAATTTTATAAATATTTTTTTTTTCTCAAAAATTGTCGCACAGATTAAAAAAAAAAATTATTTAGCTAAAGCTAGGTAATGGTTGAAAAAAAAATCCAAAAAAATGGTTGTTTTTGGTACCCCTCTTGGAACCTTTCTTGCGATTTTTTCAAAAACGGTACAACCGATTTCGATCATTCTTTTTATGCTAAAGCTCCCCAGCAGTTTCAATATTATTATGTATTCAAATTTTCAACATTTTTTTTTTGTTTTTCAAACCATGCTTGATTTTTTAATAAGTACTTGACAAATAAAAGTTTCTTAACATAATCTACAAGATGTGAGAAAAAAAATTATTTTATTTAAATAACGGTACCCTCCATACAGATGTTAAAAAATGGTTTTCGAAGATCGTATTTTTCTCAAAAACCTCCGAGAATTTTGATAAAATTTTGTTCCTTTCGATAAATTCATACGATCTATAATTTAATAGAACAAATTTTAAAATTAAGTTATTACTGACTGTACCTACCTACCGTAGAACAATTTTTTCGAATTTTGAATTTCGTCGTCGTTCTATGAAAACTCCCTAAGTCCATTTTTAAAAAAAATGTGATTCAATTCTTATTTAATTCATTTCGGATAAACCATTTGCAAAAAAATTTATTGCACAATGGCTAAGCCAAACCCATTCTACGGTTGAAGCCTGAGATCGTGCTATTCTGATAATTTTTGGATTTTTTTATATTAATTTCCAAGTTTAAATGCAAATGTCTCAAAAAACAAAAACTGGACTTAGGGAGTTTTCATAGAACGACGACGATTTCTCATTATCGGAATAACGAATGAAATTTTTTATAGATCAGCTGCAACAAAATTTTTAAAAAACATTGCATTTTAATACTTTAAAAAAATTATTTTTGGAATTTTTGAAAAAATAAATCTATTTTTTTTTTGGAAAATTCGATATCTCAAAAACGGCTCAATATTTTTTTTTTGTTCTTGCATAAACTAATATTTGCGTGAATCCCATGGCATCCTGTTTTTAGATCCAATTACTAAAGGAGTTGGTTTAGTCATTTAAAAAATTAATTGTATCCTTGTGAACAGTTTTTCTCTAATAACATTAATTTTTGAAATTCTTAGTCGTTTACATAAGAATAAGTTCGTGCGACCCAGTAGTTCCCAGTAGTGCCCTATTCCTCGATTTTTCATTTCATCATTCATTTCACCATTCCAACTTTCAACCATTTCAATAAATCACACATACACACATCGTTTTCGCAATTTTCGGTCACGGTACATCAGCTAGCTGAAAACATTCTTCGATTCAAATAAAACCGACGTTTTTGAATCTCAAAGTAAACTTTGAACTTACATTAACGGACACAGCAAGTCGTTGGGTGTCTTTCCAAAACTTGCCGAATCTTAATGGCCGAGTTCAGACTACTATGAAACTAAATTTAAATAAATACTAAAAAGAATAAAATCGAGAAAAATCCATTTTCTAGGCATTCCCCTAGTTACTATTAAATACTCGTGAGCAGAGGCGTATTTGAGGATTTGGCGCCCCGGGCTGATAAATTTTGCCGCCATTTAGAACAATGAAAATAAAAATAAAAAAACACAAAATGCGTAATATTTGATGTTTTCGATTTTTTTTGTTTGTATATTCATTACAAAATTCATTAACAATAGATTCGTTATCTAAATTTTTTGTCAGTTCAGCTTCTATATTTAATAAAGCTAAACTATTAAGGCGCTAATGCAAGACCTTAAATAGGTTTTTACTCGTTTCAATACGGAAAATGATCTTTCTGCACTACAATTCGTCACTGCAGTAAAGCTGTGTCAATCAGGATCGATTCGATTTTTTCTATCCGATCATCGAAAAGTATTGATGATCGAAATCACAAATCACAATGAGTCTCGATCTTTAATATCCGTTAACTCGATTAACCATGATTTACTCGATTCGATTTGGTGTTATTTGAGGTATCAGGGGTGGAATCGCGTAAGGTGATAGTTGATTGTCAATGTTTTGATTGTCATTTTAAATATAGCTGTCTCTATTATATCAATAAAGAAATATAGAGAGAGCGATTGTAAAAACGACAATCAATTAATCACTTTACTCTTACGCGATACGGGCCCAGGATCTGGTATGGTTCCTGTGGGAATTGAACTAGTAATGAGACTTATCGAATATGTAATAACTTTCGACTTACAAATGCGATAGTATCCAAAAGTTAATTTATTAGATAGTACCAAGTCATTCAGTAACTATTAGTCCTAAAATTGATATTTTAATGAGCAACAAATGAAATCTTTTCAATCAATGAACATAGTGGCCATCATTCGATGTCATTTGGCAATTTATGGCTTACAATATAGAGTAATTTGTGAAAGCCTCAAATTAATCTTACAACGAAATCGAAATGAAAATCGAATCGGAACAGTATTGAACCATTTGAGTGAAATGAAAATGATCGATCGATTCAAATGATGGAATCATTTTCGCTATCGATTGTTGAACAATTCGATCATTTGAAATGAACGATTTACACATCTCTACACTGCAGTGCACAAGTATATTCTTAAAGCAACCTCAGCATATAAAAATGCTTCCTTCAATTATTTTTTTCTCTTATATGAAGGTTAAGCTGCCTTAAACTCATATTTTCAGAGTTGTTTTGCTCCAGAAAATGTTTAAGTAAGGCACACTCTTCTTGAAAATCTTCACCAAGATCAACCGGGTATAATTTCTGAAGAGTGGTTGCGTTTTTTCGAATTGCTTCTTCACTCATGTGATCAAGCTTAGATAAAAAAATAAAACCATTTGTTATTGCTTCATAGGAGGAATTTCTTCTCTTCAGCGCACTCAATAATTGGTCGCAAATATGGAGAAATATATTTATTTTGAAATTTTCACGACCACAACCTCCCCTTCGCGACACTCATCATCTCGTTTTTTCTTTTTGACGATTCTTTTTTGATCCATTTTGTAATTTTCAGATTTTTTGCCTTTTCCCATATCTTCAAAAATATTAAAGCATTCTCGTTTTTCTCTCACAAACGATATGAGTGCCTCGTAGAGCCTGGACACAGTTTCAACGTCTGTATCAACACCTTGAATTTTTTTGATACAATATTGAATTGCTTAAGTATAGAGCCCCAAAATTAAGACAATATTTCTGTCTCAAGGGACTTCAATTGGGACAAGTGAGCACGATACTAAAAAGATAGGTATTAGATAGGTATTCGACGATTTTAACATTAGTAAAATGTTAGAGATAGCATGATGCTAAATTTGATTAAAATTTTGCGCCAATAGTTTTTAAAATAATACCTATCCTTTTATTTATCCATCATTATAAACTATTGTTCATAAAACAATCATTATATTGTTTCTTAAGTCGTTCGAAACTATTGACGAAGGGAAGGATATTTGTATATAGGGACACGAGTCAGCCAAAACTAAAAAAAAATTGAGGCATGGGGCCTTGTGAATAAAAAAAAAGCTAAAGCTAAAACTTGGATTTTTAAGTAAAAACTTGATTTTTAGTGAATAAAAATAAGCTTAAGCTAGCTAGTTAAAGATGTTTTCTAGTAATAGCTATTTAAAAATAGCCAAATCTAAATTCATTTAGTTTTAGCTTGTTTTCCTAGCTTAAGCTTCAATTTGTGTGAATAAAAATAGCTTAAACTAGAATATTATAGTTAAAGCTACAAAAATTTCAAGATTTTTTCGACCTGTCTAGAAAGCTTTGACTAGTTCTTATTTTCAGTATTAACTTGTGCGAGTTGTTAATTAAACATAAGGGAATATCTCAAAAAATAGGACTGTGAACGTATAGACCCAGAAACTGACATACGAAATGTTAAACACATTTTTTAGCCGAAAAATACTTGCTTTGTGGAACAGATAACAAATTGAGGCAAAAAAACTTTCCTTTCGGTCATACATGTACCAGTTTTAGCTAAAGCTAACTAGCCGAAACATGTGAATAAAAAAACGAACACCTTAAATTACGAAGCTTAAGCTAGAACTTTCCAGCATAAGCTATTTAGCGTTATCATTTTTTTATTCACATAAAACAAAGCTTAAGCTAGTGCTGTCTAGCTTTAGCTCCTAGTAAAAGCTATGACTAGTTGGCTTTAGCTTCCTCCAAAAAAAGCTTTTACTTTTTTTTTATTCACAAGACCCATGATTTGCTAGGTATATAAAGATTAAAAAATTGTGTGTGACCTTATGTCTAGAATCCGGCTTGATGGATTTTTATACATTTTTTTTTAATAAAAAGGGACTTTTTGTAGATGGCTTAGAAAAAAAATTAAGATCCGTTCTAGCCCATTTTTGTAGAGCTTAATAGCAACAAGTGTTTTTTTTTTAGATAATGTTTTCGTTTCATTGGAATTTGTTCCAAAGAATAGGTACATGTCTGTAAATATTTTTTCTATGAATTTTCATTATAAAAAAATCGTTTGTAAAGAATAAGAATAGTCAATGGTGAAAAAAGTGAGTGACATATTACAGTGAACTCTCTCACAGCCGGACACTCACGGCACTGAAAAAATTGTCATGCTTAAAAAACTCAAAAAATCGTTTTTTTTTAAGTCTTTGTATTTTTTGTTTATCCTTCAAAAATATTGTAAATTAGATAATTGTTATGGGCGCCATTCGTCCTTTTGCTTGTATGTTTTGAAAGTTCAATCACTTCAAGAAATATTATAAATTGGTCAATTGCTAGGGGCGGCTTGCGCCCTTTTGCTTGTATGTTTTGAAAGTTCAATCGCTTCAAAAAAAATATTATAAATTGGCCAAGCGCAAGCCGCCCCTAGCAGCCTTGCCGCCCCGGGCTGTAGCCCTTTTAGCCCTAGGGTAAATACGCCCCTGCTCGTGAGTGTTTCGAAGGGCGAAGCTATCGTTACCAAATAAATAGCTAATGGACCTTTTTAAAAAAAAAGATAAGTGTTCAAGAGCTACTCTAACCATTAGCGACCCGTTTACTTACAAATAGAATAAAAGTAAGTTAGTAAGTAAATTAACTTAAGTTGTATTGTGTCATAGAGTAATAGAGTATTTAAGCATCCGCCTAACTCGTTACCTCTTCAGCTCATCTTTTGACATTTTTCCGTTTCATGAGACAAATTAAAAATTAATCATTAATTTTTTGGAACCGCTTGTTCCACTCTAATTTGCTCAAAACCTATTTTTGTGGCTTTTGCAAAATGTTAGCTAAGTAAAGCAGAATTGTTGCGGTAAATTTTATCGTAACAATATTTATTTTTTTTTTTTCAAATTGATTTTTTTTTTTTTTTCAAAAATCCGAAAAACGTTTTTTCGAAAAATTTTATATACAATATTATGTATTTTAAATTAAAAGGAACTCCTGTAAGAAAATATTGGTCAAAATCGACTAAGCAATTAATGAGAGAAAGTCGAAATTAAAAAATAGTTCTTTTTTTAAACAGGTACCGTTAGAAACATTTTGTCTCAAAATTTGTTTTGCTTAAAATGTAGACCATGCCCATAATTGCACACTTAATTTTTATTGTCAAAATCGTTAGAGCCGGTTTTGAGATAAATAGTATTTTGCATAATGGCTACATGGCATGTATCGTTAGTTTTGGAGCCAAACAAAATTTTGAATTTCTCCTCTAGCGAATCACAGAAGAACCTTAAATACCAAAGTTTGAAGAAAATCGCTTCAGTTGTTAAGGCTGTAGGTTGAAATATCGCAAGTAAGAACTGTAAAGTTGGAGTTTCGAAATAGGTATTGAGATTTTTTTCTACTATTCAGACTTTTTAAGAGCTTTGGCATAAACTAAACTCGAATCGAAATTAATGGTTTTATAGGAGTTACTATTAACTTCAAGCAGGAGGTAGCTTTAAGTAAATGAATTTTTTTGAATTTTTGTGGAACAGTTTTTGACAAAAACAATTTTCTAAAATAATAAAAAAAAGTGGATGGCAGGTATACATACCATTATTTTTGGTATTGGGCGAAGATTTTAAAATACTTTCTATCAAGTTTTAAAGAAATTGACCGAGCTGCTTAGGATATATAGTCGCATAGACGAGATCGTAATGCCAAGTTAATCAAAATCTCGAGTCCAATTTTTTAAGAATGCATAACTTGTCATATAGAACCTGTATATGATTCGCAAGTTATAATGCAGTTGAAAGATTGCAAAAATCGTGTCACTTTCCAAAATGACAGAAATATAATATCTACTTATTTTAAAACCCTGTGGGCAAAAGTCGCATACTTATGTACGTACGACACTTAAGGATTTCATTCGCGCAAACATACTATGAATGCCTTGCTCTTTTTCACCCATTGCTTTCTTCTTTTTTTAGCAATTATTGTATCCGTGGAACTGGCAGAAGGAGTCACTGAATAAAAACGCGATAAGAAATCTACAATTGTGAAAATTCACTTTTTTAAGCAGAAAATTCACACTACACCCACACCGAATAAAAACCTTCGTCCTGATAATAAAACCCACGCACCATAATGCGGGACCTGGTACACAATCCGGAGCCATCTACTCTACTCGTACTATATTCCCACCAAAGGACAAAAAGTTGTGGAAGAGTAAAAGTTGCTGTCCTTGTCGTCGTCGTCATTGTCGTTGGTATAGGGAGGCGATGCACGTTCATATAAAGGAGCAAAAGGATGGTTATTTTCCTGGCGGCACTTGACGTTAATTATCCTTGTTAAGTGTGAAGCTCATAATGTGACACGCCGGGTAGCGTTTAACCAATATTTATTGTAGGGAAATGAAAACACCAACTGCGGGCTAAAATGCTCATTATATGAAGGATGTGTGTTGCGGCGCGTCTATAGATGGTGGGTTAAATTCATGCAATGCACAAATATATTGCACATTTGTATTTATTTTTGTTCTAGTCCTTGAGGCATACTAATTTTGCTGGTGTAGAGGGTTTTTGAAATTGTATTTAATTTGTATCGTTTGAACAACTCAAAAAAAAAATAATTAGTTTCATTAAAAAAATTGTGAATCTAAATGCACAACTGGTTCCCGAGAAATTGTTTTTTGGTTCAAGGCTTTAAAGTAGGATATCATTGAAGATGTAATGTATCGGTATATGTATACAAAATTACTTGCGATATCCATATAGAGAGTACTATAGAGCAAGTTGTTTATTTGGAAAAAAGCCCGATAGCGAACACGAAATAGGGGCTCCGGCATTTTTCCGGCGATTTTCTTCAAACTTGGTACTTAAGGGTTTCCGGTGACTCGTTTTCGACATGTTTTTAGACCCCAAAACTAACGGTATCTGTCATGCTGCGGATATACAAAATTTTATAAAGGATATTTCAATTGGTGCGGGAAGGTCTTGGTGACCAGTGGCGGTCATGTTGTTTTGGTAATATCTGTCAAAGCGATCGAGCACGTGCAAATGATGAAACTTTATTATCAAAATGAGTGTTCATTAATGAAAACGCTACGTGTGTTGCCAAAATTCGAACGTTAAAATAACGCAAGTTTAGCCGAGTACATCGCTGCGTTCCATTAAAGAACAAGCGAAAGGCCTTTTGCAGAATAAAAATAGGGCCGGTGCGTCATTGGTCGGTACTTTTTCAAAAACGACGGTGAGGTGGTCACCATCAATGGCGAGTGATAGAGAATGATGATAGACAATTTCTTATGGTTCAAATTGAACCATATGGATCTATATGACATGGTGGTTCCAGGAGGACGGCAATATGTGCAACACAGCTGACACCACAATTGACATTCTACATAATCGATTTGAGGGTAAGGTTATCTGTAGTGGAGGTGATGTGAATTGGTCACCAAGGTCATGCGATTTGAGCCCGCTAGACTTTTTCATATGGGGTTTCCTGTAGTCGCAGGTCTATACGAACAAACCAACCGATGCATTTAAAGTGAACATAACACAGGTCATTGTTAAAATTTAGCCTTATCTATCCGGACGAAGCCGAGGCGAGCATTTGAACGATGTCATATTCCATACATAATTGCCTTTCAAATAAAAATAGAATTCTGATAATACCTCACTTGATTTATTCCATTTCAACATCTACCCGTCCTTATTGAATAAAAGGCTCTAAAGATTTTCATAAAAAAATATGTGCACTATTTTTCTTCTCAGAAAATGTTCCACAAATTTTCTTAAGGAAATTAAGAAAAATGAAATTGGTCATTAAAACCAACTTCAAACCTTTTTCTTTTATTTTCGATTAACAAATAATTTAACAAATAAATTTGTTTTGGATTTAAAAAAAAATATTTTTTTTAGTATTTCGAAAATCACATGCTCAATATTTTTATTAAATTCAATTATATTAAACTGTTATCTTATCGATCTATAATTCAAAACAAATTAAGTGCACGACTGGGTAGGACGAACTTGCTCTGCTGTAAAAGACTAAGAATGAAAATCAATAATATTAGAAAATAATATTCGGGAGCGGGTAAAAATACTGTACCTCGGTATGCAACGGTATTTTTAAAAAGTACTCACTTTTTTACATTATCAAAACGATTTTTATTTTTCAGCCTATTTACAGCATTTTGAAATACAGAATTTTGACTTGCAGTATTCTGATCATACAGTATTTAGAACCTGCAGTATTTTGAAATACAGTATTTTGAGACACAGTCTTTAAATACAGTATTTTGACCCCAACTCTACTATTCATAAGCATAAGATTCATTTTTCTTAAATCTTTTAAAAAATTTAGCAGTAAATAAATTTTTGAATAAAAAAAAAATGGTTTGGAAAATTTTAATGCACAATACAATACTCTACAGACTTTTGAGGAGCCTTAGTTTAAAAATAAGTTATCAAAATCGGTTGTACCTGTTTTTACTTTTTAAAAAAATCAAAAACAAAAAAAAAATGCACGACTGGGTCGCACGAACTTGCTCCTATGTAATAGACTAGGAATTTTAAAAATGAATGTTATTAGAGAAAATTGTTCATAAGGATAAAATTAGTTTTCAAATTCTTTTAGTAGTAAGAGACAAAAACAGAATGCTATCCAAATATGAATTTATGCTAGAACAAAAATTATAGGTCGTTGTAGTGGTTTTTTAAAAAAAAAGCTTTTATAAACAAACTTTTTAAAAACTTTTTAAGAAAAAATTTTGATACGCCAATTTATAAGTTTTTATTATTGTTCGAATAAAAATTTAATTTACAAAAAAAATATTGAGTCGTTTCTGAGATATCGAATTTTCAAAAAAAGAAAAAATATTTTTTTTTTTCAAAAACTCAAAATTAATTTATTTTAAGGTTTTGAAATGCAATGTATTTTAGACTTTTTAGAAACTTCTCTATAAAAATTTTCATTAAGATCCGTTATGTGGATAATGAGAAATTCAAAATTCGAAAAAATGCTTTTATGGTAGGTACAAGCTATAATATATTAATTTCAATTTTTTTTTATTAAATTAAAGATCGTAAAAATTAAATGAAAGAAAAAAAATTTTATCAAAATTCTAGGCGCCGTTTTACAGAAAAATACGATTTTTGAAAACCATTTTTTTTTATTTTTTAGCATTTGTATGATAGGTACCTTTATTTTTAGGTAAAATAATTTTTTTTTCTCACATCTTGTAGATTATATTGAGAAAATTTTATTTATCAAGTTTAAAAAAAATCGAGCATGCGGTTCTCGAAATATTGAGTTTTGAAAAAAAAAAATTGAAGTTTTTTTTTAAAATCCAAAAATTTTTTTTTGCAAATTTGAGTACACAATTCTATTTATGTTTTTGAGGAGCCTTAGAAAAAAAAATGAGCAAAATCGGTTGTACCATTTTTGAGAAAATCAAAAACAAAAAAAATGGTTCCAATAACCATTTTTCGGAAAATTTTTTTCAACCAATACCTAGCTTTAATTAAATGAAATTTTTTTGTATTTTTTTTAACATATGTCGAACGGTTTTTGAGAAAAAAAAATATTTATAAAATTTCGAAAAAAAATCGTATGGCAGGTACCGTTATTTTTGGTCTTACAAAAAAAAAAGAAAAAAAGCTGTGGGGGGAAAAAATTAAAACCCATATCTACCAAGTTTGAAGAAAATCGGATGAGCCGATTAGCCTGTAGTCGAACAGACAGACAGACAGACAGAATTGCCAGACCCACTTTTTTTGCCTTCGCTATCATCGTAATGTCAACTTTGATCAAAATCTTGAGTTCGATTTTTTTTACGAATGCATTTAACTTGCCTTATATTACCTTTAAGTCGCAAGTAAAAATGCTCTTAAAGGGGGTATCATTTAAAAGCATTTTTCTGATTTTTTTTAAAACTAACCTATGTAACTTGCCATATATGTAGTTACTATATGTGGCAAGTAAAAATTGAAATTATGAAGATTGAAACTGAAGAACATAACCAAAAAGCTATGACTATTTTTTCTACAAAAGCATTTAAGAAAATTTTAAAAGTTTTCCCATCAAAACTAAAAAAAATTAATTTTAGTTTTGAAAATTTGCATATGAAATTATTTAGAAATTACTTTTAGAAAAATTGAAAATAAATAAAACTCTCAATATTACCAAATAAAATAAGAGGGTATCTCAAGACCAAGTCCCAGTTTCCGTCGAAAATGGAAACCTTTCAAAAATTTTAAATTTCAATGCATATTGCGTTTTCTAAAAAAAATAAATACAAAAAAATCAGTTTAAAATATTTTTTTAAAATTCTTTTCAAATCTTGGAGTTAAAAATAAAATTCATTCAAGAAACTTGTGTTAAATTATAAATTATAATTATGTCATACCCAAATCACCCACCAAGAGTGTATGCTAAATATAAATACAAAAAAAGCACACTTTAGGCGGATCCAAATTTTGAAATTCTCTGCTAATTTTTGAAACAAATCGTGGAAACGGAACGAGCCCTCCTTCCGAATTATTTTTTCTCTTTTTTTTATCAGTGCGCCCCTGTATAGTGTATTTACTCGTATCGTAAGAAAACTTACAAAAAAGTTAATCTTATTAGCAATGGAGAACAATTTTTAATGCATTATAGTCTTATCTATATTCCATTTTTATAATTCCCATAAAACAAAAAATAGTAACAAAATAGAAAACCAATTTAAACAAAATTAACCACCAGTAAAATAAATCTGGCTTTAAGTAATTGGATAACCAAAAATAGGAATAATTAAAGAGCCAGCATTGTGGTAGTTTCAAATATCGAACATCCATTATTTATTCATAAGACTATTCGTTTTAATTGTTTGAAATTAAACTCACTTGCTTACGTATAGTTTGATATGTGAACCTCTAAGATTGAGTCAGTTCCTCTCTTACCATTTCTCTCAAAATCAAAACCCGCTTGTTTACAAAAATGACTACTCCGAATTTGTACGGCCACGTGTTTCGGAATGAAACAACACTTGCGCAGTTTACAAGGAATTATGATTCAAGCAAATTGAAATTTTGAAAAGGAATTTCCTTTACCATATTTACTCTCCCTCGCATCAAAAGTAAAAATTTACAAATTTTAGCTATCCGAATAGGATATTTCCCCAAAATACTGGGTTTTCGGAGCTCTTTCAGCATTGTTCGTTCTCTCAATGAATATACTCCTCAAGTGTGTTTTCAGTCGTTCTTTATATTTAACCTCAAGAACATCAAATGAATACTTGGGAGGGCTAATTTCTTTCTATAGTCTCGATTTCGCAGATAAAATCACTAGGTATAGAGAATAGCTCTTAACAAATATTTCGGTCGTATTTTTGTCTTGGGTTTCATTGAAAAAAACATCCCAACGCTCCAAAAAAAAAATAGAGGATGATTTTTCTCGGTAAATCTTTATCAAATTGGCGTCGAAAAATAACTCCAAGTTTGTATAGATAAGTCGAAAGACTTATTTCAATGTTAAATCGGAAACATACAAACCACAGAATATGTGAACTTGATCCCTTGGTTTATTTAAGGGTAAGTTTCAACTGTAACTAAAAAAGATGTTTTGAATTTAATTTTTCAAATTTTGATATTAAAAAAAAAGTTAAGATTTTCGAGGCCTTAGTATAATTTTTAACATAGTAAGTTCGATTATAATTTGTGAATATAAGACAAACATAAAAAATAAAAAATATTTACGAAGTTCAAGGTTTTGTTTATTTTTTTAAATAATTATACCATTTTGCTCATTAAAAAAAATAAGGATGTGCCTGTTCGTGCTTTGCAATTAGTAAAAACAATATATTGGAGTACAATATTTAAATTAGTTAATAAGATAAATTATTTTAAAAGTCTTCAAAAAAATATACTAACACATAATAAAATATTTAATCTGATTTATTAACAAAAATTACAATCTGTTGTGTTAAATATGAGAAATTAAAAAAATAGTTATATTACAGTTACACATTGTTAATAAAGTCTAAATTAAAAATTGCCTTTCACATTGAATAATAAATAAATCGATTTTTATCCAAATGATTGTAGACGTTTTCGAGAAAAGTTCGATTTTCAAAAACGATTTTCAAAAATTTATAGTTTTATTTTTGAATAAAATACCAATCTTTTCAACGATAAGCTACCTTTAAGTAAACAATTTTTTTAGCAAAAAATATTTTCTAAATTAAAAAAAAAATGTTTTTTTGAGGCATCGTAATTTTTGGTTTTGAAAAACGAAAAAAAAAAACTATATTGACGGACTTTTTTTTCGTTTTCTCTATGAAAATCCAATTTTTTTTTGGAGAGTGTATAACTCTCCGTATAGTGCTTATGTACAAATACAAACATATGTACATATATGGCAGAATAAAATTGGTAAGATTGTAATTTTTTCTAACTGAAATAAAATTTATTTAGGACTTTCTAATCATTTCTTAAATTGTTCTTTTTTAGCATTTAATGCACTTCAGGCATAGTGAAACCATGATCATGAATAATTTAAATGGAAATACGGATAATTTTAGTTTAAAAAAAAATTTTTAAAAATTTAAAATTAACACCTGAAGAAAAATAAGAATCGGTAGACATTTTCAAATTTCAATTATAATGATGAATAATATCTTGCAACCGCAAGATATAATGTATGCTTATCTAGAGCAAGTTAAGAATACAGATCATTGATCTATTTCTACAAATTTATTCGTTTCAAAATGCCTTCTTTGTTTACAATGCAGCTCTCCTAGTAGAAGACCTATTACTAATAAGGTCGTGTTCACTAAGGCTAATACTCGTACGGTCTGTGAAACAATCTATTTATTTATTTATTTGAATCAAGCTAATTAATATCTAGCGTACAAAAATATTTTTTAGAATTAAGAATTTATGAATTATACAATATTATAGAATATTTTTTTAAAACCAGTATTTGATACATCAGAAAAATTTATTAATAAATTATGATTAACGTTATACAAATTAAAAATGTTCGGTGAATTCTGCTCATAGTTGGTACGATATGTAAATTGGGTCACAAAAACCTCTTAGATTACGATTTGGAACATTAAAATTAACGCGAGACAAAAGGTTCAAAGCATCGATATTACCATCAATAAGATTAACAATAAAAACAAAACATACGAGTAAATAAGAACGTCTGCGCTCCAGACTGGGCAAATCTATGAGTTTTAGACGGCTACTATATGAAGGAAGAATCAATGGATTCTGCCAGCCTAAGCCTCTAAGAGCAAAATTTAGAAACCTTTCTTGAATTTGCTCAATTCTTATTTTGTGGCAACTGTAGTAGAGGGTCCATCTAGGTAATTGTTCCTAAGTGACATTTTAGCCTGTCTCATAGAGTACTTTCATTGTTGATACATCTTTTGGTCTCCTCTTCTTTTTACAAAGGTACTGTATGGCGAGTTATACATTAGTAAAAAAATCGAACTCGACATTTATACATGACTTGACATTACTACAAAAAAGGCTGTCTGTTCGATTGCAACCTAAATGCCCTGGCGGATTTTCTTTAAACTTGGTAGATATCATTTTTAACTTTTCCCCCACACGTTTTTTTCTTTTTTTTAAGACCAAAAATAACGGTACCTACCATACGGTTTTTTTCGAAAATTTTATAAATATTTTTTTCTCAAAAACTGTTCGACTGATTTAAAAAATAAATATATAAACAAATTTTGTTTAGTTAAAACTAGGTAATGGTGGAAAAAAATTTCTGAAAAATGGTTATTGAGGGTACCCCCCAAAGAACTTTCTTTTTTTTGTTTTCGATTTAATCAAAAACGGTACAACCGATTTTAATCATTTTTTTGATAAAGCTCCCCAAAAACTTGAATAGAATTGTGTATTCAAATTTTAAAAAAAAAAAATTTTTTTACTAAAAAAAAAATGTCAACATTTTTTTTTCAAAACTCAATATTTCGAAAACCCCATGCTAGATTTTTTTTTTAAACGTGATAAAAACAAGTTTCTCAATATAATCTAAAAGATGTGAGAAAAATAATTATTCTACCTAAAAATTAAGGTAGGTAGGTACCAGTGGCGTGGCGTGGATAATTTTAAATGGGAAGACGTTATAAAATTTTGTTACCAGTAAAAATGAAAAAATAATCTTAGAACCTTAAAAAGAACATTTCTAGTAGGGATATGGTATCTACAAATGCATTCCACATTGACTTAGCAAAAAATGTGTAGCTATATTTTTTTATACTTCAAGACATTAATATTTCAATCAACAATGAGCTTGAAACAAAATAAAAAAGGACCTCCTTTTAGACACCACCCCTTTCGTCGGACATAACTGCGGCACCTTAATAGGAATTTTCTATTACTATTTCCTTGCAATCATAATATGTCTCAAGAATATTAAATACATATATGATGGGACCACTCATCTGCATTAAGACTCGCCCTAACGTCAAAAAATACAAGATATCTTTCTTGTATTCCATTCTCTGACAAGAACCGAAATATGGCACTCAGTTGTCCCCTATGACTCAAATCTGATGTTTCGTCGATCATAATCGACACGAACCGGGCTTCTATGATTTCTGTTTTAATTTCAGATTTAATAACAGCCGCGATACTATGTATCAAGAGGGATTTACATGTATTCATGAAACACGCACATCTGGGATCGAAATCCCTGGTGTGTAAAGGAAATAAAATGCACGACTGGATCGCACGAACTTGCTCTTATGTAAAAGTACTTTGGAATTTAAGATACATTTTATAAATATAAAACATGAATTTAAAATGAAATTGCCGTCTGATTTCTAGAAAAGTATGAATTTATGCAAACAAACTTTAAAAAATCGTTTTATTATTAAATAAATTAATTTTTATATTTGAAATTTCTTTAAAAATTTTCAAGAAAAAAATGTGGGATGCGAATTTTAAGTATTTAATAATATTGATTTTAGGAAATAATTTCAAAAAATAATCGTTCATAGGTTTTGAAGATATTGATTTTTGAAAAAAAAATTTTTTTTTTTCAAAAAAACCCAACAATTAATTTTTCGAATATTTTTATATACAATATTATTTTAAACTTAGGGGGACTCCTGCTGAAAATTTTTGGTTAAAATCGTTAGAGCAGTTAATGAGAAAGTCGAAAGTCAAAAAAACGGTTCTATGACAGGTACCGTTAATAACATTTTGCCCCAAATCTTTTTTTTACCAAAACGTAGTCCATGTCCATAATATCACACCTAATTTTTTTTATCAAAATCGTTAGAGCCGTTTTCGAGATAAATAAGGTTTTGCATTACGGGTGTATGGGGGGTACCGTTAGTTTTAGAGCTAAAAAAAAATTTCAATTTCCCCTCTAGGGAATCACCGAAGACCCATAACTACCGAGTTTGAAAAAAATAGGTCCAGTGGCTTAGGCTCTAGATCGAGGTACAGACATACAGACAGACAGACAGACAGACAGACAGACAGACAGACAGACAGACGGACGGAATTGCCGGACCCACTTTATTCGTCTTCGCTATCATCGTAATGTCAACTTTGATCAAAATCTCGAGTTCGATTTTTTTTCCAAATGCAGAACTTGCCCTATAGTACCTATATCGCAAGTAAAAAGGATAAAATATAAACTATCAACTATCCTTACTAAAGGGTGATTCCGCTTTAGACGATTTTTGACACCAATTTTTGAATTACAATATTTTTTACTTTTTTTGACAAATATTCAAAGTAAAAATACTATATTTAATAATAAAAACAAAAACTGAGACCTAAGTTATAGAGAACATTTTTGTTTGCGCTTGGCAACATTATCATACGAAGAGTCGGTACGAACTGCAATTATTACAACTGGTAACATACGCTCAAAATAGCTATTTCCGGCAGTTTTAAGTTATGCTTTACTCAATAGACGTATGAAGCAACATGCCATTTAATCGTTTGCATAAAAACATGTACGAATTTGTTGTTATATTTTTAGAATTATTGATTGCAAATAGCCATTGTAAGTTTGTTGGACCCGCGATATAAAAGATATAAAAGTTTAATTTTTTGGCAGAAATAAAATGCTAGCGTTTTGAAACTTTCTAAAAGTAAGAAGAAAACAAAATTAAAATTAAATCAGTCGTTATTAGGAATATATTCTACGTTGAACGACAAAAAACGTTGATTTAAATTGGTTGCACCCGCGATCCCAATATTAAGATCGCGGGTGCAGCTTATTGACTACTAACATTATAACGTGATTTATTGTATTTTATTGATAAAATATGCTTTGAATAATAATTTCTGCTGCTCACGTTTTTTTTAATTATGTGTAATATAATATTTTGTTCTTTTTTATATAAAAATATGTGTATATGGTTAAATGGGAGTGAAACAAGAAAAAGAGACTGCTTTACAGAAAATTGACAAAAAATTAACAAATATGCTGAGCTTCATGCAGAAAAATGACGTAGAAATTTAATGTGGAGAGATGTATTGAAAGGGAAAATGAAGGCAGATACAAATTTTAAAATTCTGACCAGAATCAGACAAAACGAAAAAATGCAGGCAACAAAAAAAAAAATGCAGGCACTCATTACATCAGTCCCTGTAGACTGAAAAAGTCGCACAAGTGAAACGTAATCGCCCAAGGAGTCCCACTAACATATGTAGTTGAAGAGGTACAAAATGTATCTAAAAAAAAAAAACTGATTCCACCAAAGCAATGCCTAAAAAACTGAAGGAAGACAGGTGATTTCTATAAAAGGGGTAATATTAGCAGACAAGTGCCGGGTATAAAAGATGTGAAATCGATTAAGTCGGAAGTTAAGAATCGAGAAGAATACAATGACCATGAGCATTCGTGAAGTTAAGTTTTCGATGTTTTTATTGAGTCAGAAGACGAAGCATTAAATTCTAAATCTTCAACAGGGTGTTTTGAGCCCCCTATATTACCAGTAGATCCATGCTCTAAAATACCGTTCTGTTTTTACAGCAGCAGTATTTCCAAAAGTTATTTCCGCAAGTTTGTACGTTCTTGCACCAGGTAGGCTGCAATATCACAATATCGTTATGTGGGGTTATCCTTAACCGATATCGATGAAGATGGAGTACTTCTGACATACATATATGTATTTTCGAAAAATTATTGAAGTATTTGAAAAAAAAAACAAAATTATAATTAATAGAGAGTACTGACTTGTTACATATATGCCTTATTTTATATTTTTCCAGTTTTTTAAATCAGTTTACTAATTTAAGTTAGACGCGTTGCACCCGCGATAATTTGATGTTGCACCCGCGATTGATTTAAAAGTTAATATTTCGTTGCTTACTTTTGTTTTTTATCTTTATTTTTATTTATTTAGTTAATTGAATCAACGTCGTTCAATATATGTAAGAATAGCATGATAAATGTTTCACAATTAACAGAATTTGTGTTTTTTGTACTATGATCTAGAAAAGTCGGGCCGATTCTGTTGCACCCGCGATCGCACTTTGAAACCATTCTTCTGCCAAATTATTTATTATATTTTAGAATTCTAAATGGATTAAATATAAATAGGTGATAATGTATCCCTTCAAGTAATAATGTCATTAAATATTTTGCTTATTTTATTATTAAATGTACTTCAAATGAGTCTAAATGTTGCACCCGCTATAATGGAATCGCCCTAAAATTATTTGGTTTCTCCGATAGGTAATCTGTTAAACAGCAATCTACATTTATCAAAGACTATTCCAAGACAAAATCTAGAACTGCATTAAAATAAAGAAGCCAATTTTTTTTATCAATATAGTGGATAATAAAAGGAATTAAATCTTCACTTTAACATCTAACTTTTCACTTTTTTTAATTAAGTTCAAATTGGCTTTTCAAAACACTAGATTTATTTGAAGTTATTGAACCTGTGCAACACAGTCTTTTATTGAATGCCAATTGAATCTAAAATTAAATTCCTATTAAAAAAAAGCAAATGCATTTTATTTGACCAGAAGTGTTCTTCAGCGATATGCTAAATTTACACTGCTGACAAATTGCCATATATTCTACCATGATTTATTTCATAATTCAAAATTATCACAGTAAATTTTCAAAATTATCAATCGTGTATAAACTATCACGAGAGAGAAAAATGAAAGCATTTTACATTAACATGCAAATCAACATCAAATTCAAAATCAAGAATCAACAATACACACATTCCATACTTATATTTATATGACATATTAAAGAAAAAAAAAAACAAATAAGTCGAAGAACACCGTCTTATTTCTTACACAAGGTTGAAAAAAGGCGAGCACCTGAACTCCTGCAATGTATTATCTTCCTACTGAAATGCAATGCTAAAGGGAGAATAAAATACAAATAATTCCAACTCCTACTGGTATACATCGAAAATTTTATAAGACGGAATGTAGCGTCTTATTTTTTGCGGATGTTGAACAAAGAGGATCCGAAACACAATGCTTGGGGAAGAAAGGGATATAAAACAAATAAATAAGACGGTGATTGAAAAGTTTATGTCAGGGTATTTTTGTGACTCTCTTGGTTAATGTTGGTTGTGGATTGTGGAATGTGTTCGGATAATGTATAAGATACAAACGAGAAGCAGAATGGAAAACTTACTTATTCGATGTTTATTTGTTAGATTGTGTTATATGTGAATTTTCTAAAAGGGAAGACGATAGGAATCGTGTTATATGGACGCCACGCCACTGGTAGGTACCCACCATACAAATGTTAAAAAATGGTTTTCAAAAATCGTATTTTTTCTCGAAAACGGCGCCTAGAAATTTTATAAAAAAATTTTTCTTTCAATTAATTTTTACGATCCTTAATTTAATAAAAAAAAATTTAAATTAAGATATTATAGCTTGTACATACCATAGAACCATTTTTTCAAATTTTGAATTACTCATTATCGACAATAACGGATTTTAATCAAATTTTTTTTTATCGAGATGCTTCTAAAAAATTTAAAAACATTGCATTTCAAAACATAAAAAAAAGTATTTTGTGAATTTTTGAAAAAAAAAATCATTTTTTTTTTTTTGAAAATTCGGTATTTCAAAAACGGCTCAATATTTTTTTTGTAAATTTAATTTATTATTAATTTATATGAAAGCTTATTTTTTTAAGAAACCACTACAACGACTCATATTTTTTGTTCTGCATAAATTCATGTTTACATAACATTCTGTTTTTGTCTCTTACTAATAAAAGAATTTAAAAAAAATAGTTTTATCGTTATGAACAGTTTTCTCTAATACTCGTAACATTCGTTTTTAAAATTTGTAGTCTATTCCATAGGAGCAAGTTCATGCGTTAGTGGTGCATTTTAGTTTCCGAAGGTTAAGAAATTATTTTTTCCCAAAAACTGTTCCACAAATCAAAAATTTCATTTAGTAAAGAGTAGATAATGGTTGACAAAAAATTTTCGATTTTCGCAAAATCTGTTGAACAGGATTTTATAAATTTATTTATTCTAAGCATTCAAAGAAGTTAAAACACCATTTAGTTTTCAAATTAAAAAAAAAAATCTTTCATATTTTTTTAAAAATTCTTTTTTTTTTTTCAAAAAATCATTGTTTCGAAAACCACATCTTCGATTTTCTTAAAACTTGATACAGGATGTAGACATTTTTATGTTATCTAAAAATGCGATCCAATCGTTAAATTTATTTAGTAGCAGGCTCAGTGTGTGGGATTTCCTGAAGTAAAATTGCATAAAGGAAGGCTTTAAATCAGGGATATGCCTATTTTCATCTTCTACAGAAAGGGGCGATTTGAGATCACCACAATTCAATTCAATTTTATTTTATTGAACATACTATTTACAATTTGGCTTACAACTAATAAGATACTATATTATGTATGTATAAAAATTTACATTTGTGGGCTCATATGGGGTCTGACCCAATGTCAGCGTAGAACGAGACTACTTCCTTGTTGTCCATGATAACGTTGTCATCAAGAGTTTCCATCACACTGAGGTACCTCGGTTCGCGAAGTTGTTGTTATCTGGTCATCCTTGAATTGTCATCACAATTGTTGTTCACATCGATTCGAATCTTATCTAAACACACTTTATGATTATTTACATACATATGTACATATATGTACGAGTATATGTAAATGTATATTACTAAACGAATTTTTGATATTGTTCTTCATCTTTCGGATGATATCCATGATAAGCACATTAAAAATAAAAAAAAAATGACACAACAGATCGCACAGGTACCTTGCGAACTAAGAATGTCTTCCATTCCTCTGTGTGTGTTGTTGGCAGGAATAAAGGAGAACTACAATTTTCTGCCAAGTCCGAACGTCTAAGATGACAAGCATTTTTCACGACAAGAAATACTCTTGGAAGTTTTGTTAATTCTTCGTTAGAGGCAGTTCCCCCGATATATTTTTTTTGTTTGCTTTAAGGTGGTACGAGGAATTACCGATAAGTTCATTACGAGTATGTTTTCATATTTCTGCCAGATATAGAATTCGCATAATTCGACTCCCCAGGGTTGGAAAATTTTCACATTTGTCTTATTTAGACACTAGGTAGTGCGAAATTACTATATTTTTATTAACTGGCAATGCTTTCTGGTGCATGGTCCTAAGTTTCACAAATATGTTAATCGTGAATTCGTTAAAAGTGAGTCTGAGTGTTGCCATTTTGAAAAATGATCGCATAGTATAGATCATTAAAAAAAATGCTTAAACCTTTCCGCAGTAGATTTTAAATTTAAAAATTTAAAAACAAAGTTTACTGATTTGAACTTAAAATATTTTTGAAAAACAGGTATACAAATAAAAATTAGAAAATCTTTAGTATCGAGTGATTTTCTATGAACTATCGGAAATTAAAAAAAAAAAAAAAAACATAAAATTCAGAAAAATGCATGAAATCTTTATTTGAATCGGTAGTACGGTCGATATTATTTAATGTTTGAAGATTATTTCATATGTTGGCCGCAGTTGCGCCTCAAATGGTCCATCCGCTTAGTCCAATTTTGGCATACTCTTTCTAATATTTCGGCCGGTATCTCACGAATAAATGCTTCAATATTGGCCTCCAGTGAGTCAATTGAAACGTGCTTGTCGCTATAGACATGAGCCTTAACATAGCCCCACAAGAAATAGTTTAGAGGCGTTAAATCGTACGATCTAGGCGGCCAATTGACCAGCCCCAAACGTGAAATAAACTGTTCACCGAACTCGCCTTTAAATTGGTCCATTGTTACGCGTTCTATGTGGCATGGGGCACCGTCTTGTTGTAACCACATGCAAGTCAAGCTCTTCCATTTTGCGCAAAAAAAAGTTTGTTATCATTGCACGGTAGCGCTCACCATTCACAGTAACGTTGCGATTCACATCATTTTTGAAGAAATACGGCCCAATGATTCCGCCAGCCCATAATCCACACCAAACAGTGACTTTTTCTAGATGCATTGGTAGCTGTCGCAATGCTTCTGGCTGCTCTTTACTCCAAATACGGCAGTTTTGCTTGTTCACGTATCCATTCAACCAGAAATGAGCTTCGTCGCTGAACACAATTTTTCGATAAAAAAGTTGATCTTCGGCCATCTTTTCAAGAGCCCATTCACCACAAATTCAGCGTTGTGGTAGGTCTTTCGGCTTCAATTCTTGCACCAGCTGTATTTTGAAAGGCTTCACACCTTCACACAAAATTTAACCCTTAATTTCTGTCCACAAGAATTCCGTTATCATCTCGCGATAGCGAACACCATTCACGGTTACTGCTTGGCCGACCTCATTTTCAAAGAAGTACGGTCTGATGACGCCGCAGCCAGCCCATAAACCGCACCAAACAGTCACTCTTTGTGGATGCATCGGCTTTTCAACTATCACTCGTGGATTCTCATTTGCCCAAATGCGGAAATTCTGCTTGTTAACGAATCCACTGAGGTGAAAGTTTGCCTCGTCGCTGAAGATAATTTTCTTTGTAAACTCACCATTCACTTCTGTCTGTTCAACCGACCATTCGGCGTATTGACGACGCTTGAAATGGTGACTAGGCTTCAGCCCTTGAGTCAATTGAACCTTGAAAGCGTGTAAATTCAATTCTTTATAATTCGAATCAGTGATGTTCGTGAGATGATGAATTGTCTGGCACGACGACGAGTCAGGGTTGCGGGGCTTCTCCCACACTATCGCGAACAACAGCAATGGTTTCCGCAGAACGAACTGGGCGAGCATGCATATGTAGGTATTTTCACATTTCCTATAGTCCCGATTTGCTGAAATTTGCACACAATTCTTCTGTGGACACATTTGATCGATTATGCTGACCAAAAAAGTCACGATTTCTTATGTTATATATTTGGGATTACTGAAAGTTCAAAAACAAACTGGCAGCATTTAAGGAAAATGTACTGAGAATTTTTTGTGATAGAAAATAGGAATTTTTGCGGAAAATTCAGTAAGGCTACAGCAGTTGCAGCTAAATGGCACCGTTGAGCCAGACTCCAACTGACGGATTTTGTAATCGAGGTGAGTATTTATATAGCAATACATAGAACTGTATATTATGCGTGAAAAAACACCGAAAACTGTAATCCAGAGCATTCGCCTATTAAATCATTCCAATCGCAGAATATAGCGGAGTGTTCGTGTTTTTTTTTTACGGCCTCGTGCATCCCAGTTATTCTGAAAACAATTTCAGTAATAGTCATGTGGCGGTCATAACCTTGGTAACAGAAATATTGGGTCCTTTGACGAACCTGTTCAATTGTTTTCGCTGCTCCAAACTTATCCCTCCTATACTAGATCTCTTGATTGTCTTTTGAATGATTTTTGAAGCTCAACACTTTGTTCGAAATCATGATTTTCGTGCATCCAGTTTTACTAAACACAAAATCATCCAATTAAAAGTAATGAAATACGTCCATTGTGAATAAAAATCTTGCACTGTTGCTCCTCAATACTCGTAAATATACTTTCTTAAGTTGGCAGTCAAAGTATGTATTTTTTGAGACAAAAACTGGATTGTATAATCTCCAATTCCCAATAACAAATTGTGGTAGGAATCTTGTTTAAAATTCGATAAGAAGACCCTACCTATAAACTTTTATGAAAATCCAATAAAAAAAAGTAAATGAAATATCCCATATTCCTTGCGCCACAACAATGTCTCCCATATGACCATAAACTTCCCCCTCATACTCGTTACTTGGGGAATAATAAATCTAATTGGCAACCACTCTAAATTCGATCCAAAAGGTTCTATTGCTGAGAGCTCAGTATGAAAACGAAAAAAAAAGACCGAAACAATTTCTCGATAGTGATACCTTTGAAAGTTATATATATACATACATACGTACATATTTTGTTCATTTTCGTTCCCCAAACCAAAACCAGAAAATTCGGTTTCTAACCCTGGAGCTGACAAAAGTTTTTCCTGTTTTGGTTTACTTTGCTTAGTTCCGCACGACTGCAAAACATTCAATGCTTCTTCAATCCCGTGGAGGAGGCAACAAGAACAGGATTGCGAGGAGCCTTGGGCGACCGAAGGATCTAAGTCAAAAAGGTGCACTTAAACGGAAGCTTCATGGCAAGTTTCAACGTATCCATACCCCTTTGAAAGGGGCATATAGCTATAAGGCGGACCTGTGGGATCTCCAACCCAGATTGCAGTCCTGGTGATAATAGAGTTTTCATAGCCTCGATATTCGTTTTGCCAGGAACAGGAGGACCCCGCCATAATGGGAATGGGTATAAGAATGTCTGGAAGGGGTCTAACGTTGGTTGGTTGGTTGTTGCACAACGTGTGTAATTAGTATTCCTGGCATGTAAATGAACAAATTTAATTTTAGCTTGCTATTTGATTTTCGTGCCGCATGAATTCTGGGGTAGAAGAGCGAAGAAATGGCAGCAGAGCTCTAGTCGTGCGGTAGTTTAGGAGCGTGCTGAAGGGATAAGTTGTTGCTTTTGTCGGCGGGAGTGAGAGTGGGAGTAGGGCTTGGGGTATCCTTTTATGTGAAATAAATACCAAGAGGCGCATTGTATAAAGTGAATCAATTGCGGAAGTTGTCCTTCAGCAGGGCAATAGCAATGAGAAAACGATTTAGTTGGAATTTTCGGTTAGTTTTGTTGGAATGTGTAGACATTTATGGTGTAGGTACACTCCTTGATAAGAATTTTAGTATTGTTTTCTTTTTGTCGAATATAGGAAGTGATATAACTGTTGGATTGTGTGGGGACTTCATTAAAGGTTTATTGAGTTTTCATTAAACTTTTCGTTGATATCTCTATGTGTATTCGCATTTTTGGGTTGACAGTAAGAACTTTAAAATACATATGACAAAAAAAAAACGTTTTATCTGATGCTCAGGAATTCAGTGTCGAATTAAGTTAGCTTAGTGCACATTTTAATTTAAACGAATATGAACAAAATTTGAAAATTAATTCTATTTAAATTCAGTTCGATTGAAATTTGTAATGACTTCCGGGGTACGACAGCATCTAACACTTTCAACTGTAGTCGAAAGAAAGTCCAATAATGGTTTTAAGAAAAAAAATATTTTTTGTAAGTTTTAATATGGTTTTAACATATTTGTCTTCTATAGAATGTAGCATAAATTATGAAATAGTGGAAAAGTTTTATAAAAATTGAAGGAGCCATTTTCGAGAAACATTACATTTTTCAAAAGCGATTTTTTAATAACTATATGAAATTTTTTGAGTTTTTTTTTTAACTGTGGAACAGTTTTCGAGAAAAAAAATATTTTTAAATTTCGACAAAAATTCGTATGGCAGGTACCATTACTTTTGGTCTAAAAAAAAAGAAAAATTTTGAAATGATATCTACATAGATTAAAGAAAATCGGCCGTTTTTTCGTCTTCGCTATCATCGTAATGTCAACTTTGAACAAAATCTCGAGTTTGGTTTTCTTACGAATGCATAACTTGCCTTATAGTACCTTTAAGTCACAATTAAGAAATTAAATTAAGATATTACAAGAAACAGTTTTTTTTTAATTTTACATGCCTCAGGTTTTCAAAATGTATCATAGGTTTTTCCGCAAACTTGTCATTGAGTTGTAACGGAACCGCTGTTCCTAAACCACTTTATGGATGTTATGCTCTTTAAATGAGTTTCATTGATGCACAGGACCACAACTTTACCCAAAGAAAGGTGGCTTAGGTTGTCCAGTCGGCAGAGTGCGGTTAGGCGCGCTAGCGATTGCCATTAGGCTTGCTAGGCCACTGGACTGCCGTTTACCTTTAAACGTGCCTGAATAAATTAACAAATATAAAAGAAAAACTAAAAACCACTAAAAATCACCTGTCTTATCTAATAACCTTCCTTTTGGGAACTTAAGATGTGTTTAGTTCCTGAGTGTAACCCTCCCACTGTTTAATGCACTAGGCACAAACTCCATGGTTACCGTACCACTCTAGATTCACTCACGATAACTCCTATCTTGAAGTCAAGGTAAAATTTAAGCCTGACTTATCTCTCCACCGTCGAAACTACCCTTCAGCATCCCACTTCTCTAAGCTCACTTAAAAACTCAAACACTCATCATTGTGTATGACAGCAAAACTCTAAAAATTTCATCCATGATTATAAGTCATAATATTTATTTAAAACACAAATAGTATAATATTGATAATACATATAGATTTCATTTATGATCTCAGGTAAATGAATAAACGAACTATATATTTAATAAAACTAACGAGATAAAAAAAACGCGTATACGCCTCAGTGATCAATTGATATGTTCCTTGATTACGTTATTGTTCTATGTTTTTCATAGAAAAAAAAAATAAAAACCAACTCTGGACATAGCTCATTCAAATTCTTAATTCTAATAATTTCTAATATCTAAATAATGATACTTTAAAAAAAATCTACATTTAGAAAAATCGATTATAAAAATTGAAATTGCCGTAAAGCTCTTAGAAAATTAAATAAAAGGTCATTAACCTCCTGTATGGCTCTCTCAATTGTTGAGGTAGGTAAAGGTTTTAACGTAGACAACTTAAAATATGCAATAGTAGTTTAGTCTGTTAAATTTATGTTCATTTCTGGTAGTTCTCCTTTTTTTCACTCAATTAATTATGTTACTTGTTCTTGACTCATTTAATCTCCTCATGCACATGTTAAACAAAAAAAATGCTTACTTAAAACTTATTAACATAGGGCTCACCGAATCTCTCCTCCGGCGAAGTAGTGCGCACAACTTGCTGGTGGTTAACGGGTGCACGAATGAGTTTCTTTCTAAACTCTTATACTCTAATTAGCTAAATTTAAAAAAAACATGTTTATCATATGTATGTATAGGTGATCATGAATGAGTTAGAATTAATACTTATCTTATACAAATCTTTTAACTTTGAGTGACCACCATTTGAGAGTACCAAACATTTTCATATTAACTCAAAAAAAAAACTAATATGTATAATAAATCAGTTGATCTCAGGACTTCGATGGCGATGGTTGTATAGGTAAGTAATGGTTATGATGATGATGGCTTTAATTGGATGACGGGGTAAGTAATCGCGGGTAAGTAAATATGCATAGTGTACACATATATATTTTGTCTGGTGTGCTACCGTAGTCGAGTCGAAACTCCCACGGTACCCTACTCAATTTTAAAATCGATGATGCCTTAATTAAAACACAATTCGCACTTTAAACTTGTACGTTTAAGCTGGCCTTAGTTGGACATAAGCGTGGATCCAAAGGTACCTTTGCGATCCCCCTAGTGCTTCCCTCGCTGGCTGACCGTGCGTCGACTACGACACACGTGGCCTTGGCGACCTCTCCAAGTACCAGTCAGCAGGTATTTTCGAACTTGGGAAATGTGCGTTCGAATGTCACTTGTTCCTAAGTTAGCACATATGTAGTAAAAAAAAAAACAAATCAGAAAAATATAAAGGTGACTTTTTTTATAAAGATTACCTTACCAGATTCGATCTTTAGTATTTCGCTTATAAGAAGTACGAGTAAAGTCTAAGATTTGGTCTTTTGGGATTGGCTTACGTCAGCCCGAGTGCACGAAGCACCTTTTTACAGCTCTGGGACACGGACGGAGAATGGGCTTAGGGAATTAATAATCCTAGGGTAAGACACCCAGTGACCGACCCCCTTAAGAGAAATTTTGAGTTTGCAAATTCATAACTTTCCTTTCGCTGGATCGATTTTAATGATTTTTGTGTATTATTATAACTGTTGATAATTTCTTTTACAATATTAAAGAAATAAATATGTATGAAATTCCAAAAATAAATAAAACACAAAATCGTAAAAGCTTACCAGTTTTTTTGTTATGGACACCTTTTTTTCAGTAACCGACACCCGTCAAATACTAGTTACGGACACCCTTTTTCTGTAGCTTTTCACCCTTAATTGTAAGAGGAATTTTCGGCAACAAGTTTACATAAGCTCGTCAAACGTTAAAATCGAATAATTAAAAGTTTTAATTCGACATTTCAATTGACAATTGGGAATATCATGAAAACTTGTGGCTCGTCAAAAATGTATGCGAAAACTTCTGTTTTAAATTTGTTTTTCACCGAAACCGACACCGAAATAAAAAGAGAATATATTTAACTTGGAAGGTTTTTCAAAGTACTATAATTTTTGTCTAATATATAAGATAAATAAATATTAATACGCACAAAAACAAAAAGATACATCTACGTATGTATACAAGAAATCCATTTAATTACAAACCTTTAATGCGGGGATATTATACATATGTATATAAAATCTTTTTATGCAGTAGGTAGGTACTTATAAAGTTATGAATAAAGTGAAGATAAATTATTATTTAAATAAAAACAAGCAAACAAAAATGTAAAGGCACTTAAACTGTTTTCAACAAGTAATTGCAATTAAAAAAAATAATATAATTTGAATGTTAGTTATAGTTAGCTACTGAATTAAAAATATTTATATAAATATTGTAATTAATCAATACGTTAATATCACTAGTAAAGTAATCTATCTTAAAGATGGGAAAAGAAAAGTGCTAATGTATTTTTCTGTTTTTGTAGCATGGAAGTTTCCGAAAGTAAACGTTTTTTTTAACTTGTATTTTAAAAATCTTCTTCTTAAACTAATTTTGCCCAGTCATTTGTAATAAATTCCTAAAAATGTGGCTTTATAGCAATATAAAAAGCGGTTTGTAAATAATGAAAGGAAACAAGAAAGACAAAAACGATGGTGTCCGTAACTAACATCCTCAAAAACCTCTAATCGGGCCAGTAATAGACACCCCTGTCGGTCACTGAATTTATTGAACATTACATTTTAGTTATGAACACCCCACGTTAAATTAAGTTATTTTATTATTTTGATAAAAAAAAGTTAACAAATAGATCCACTAATTATTGTTTTGAAATAATATGCACTGTCCCATATATAAGAAACACGGATAAATTAATAAAATACTGATTTATACTCAAGTGTTTCTTAAGGAATTCACAAGTTTTCTTTGATTTACAGAGGTTTTCAACTTACATCTTTTATTACACGTCAACGATTGACTACAAAATATCAATTGAAGTCTTTTGTTATGACATTTGCACGTCTAAACACGTTAAAAATAGCCTCGGCAGTATCCAGCAAGAGGAAACCTTAATAAAATGAAAAAACAGTCATAGGTGACCATTACTGAAAGGGGGTCGGTCACTAGGTAGTTTACCCTATGCCTAGTATAAAATTTTGTACAATAAATAAAACTCAACTTCAATAAAATTAGATTCTAAAAATGTCTTACTAATTTAGGTCCACACTCTGGAGCTTACCAAGCTCTGTTTCGCTTCAATGCGAAATTTATTTCAGAACTTTTAATTAAGGTAAAAGGTATATAATAAATTAAATATTTGTGAAACAAACTCTTTTCTTGGATGCTGTGGTCGCGATCAATTTCTTCTTACTATGTGTGACGGAGTAAGATCTTCACGTGACGATGGTTTTGGTGGGAAAGGAAATAATTTTTGTGGTGTTTACTTAGGTATGGTCACCGGGTATTAAGTGAAATCGAAACGATACTCGATCCTCAAAAAAAATTAAAATGAAACAAATTAGTGGCTGCGTTCATGTATGTATAATTGAATGAAACAAAGACTTAAGTTGTATCAAGCAAAAAAAATTCTGGTGAGGTTGTGGCCCATACAGAGTTTTGTTGATGTGTAAACCTAAACATCTTTGCCGGCGGTAGAGTGAATCGAAAACGTGGGTAAAACTTATATGTTCCGTGTAGCCCGTTAGGGTTACAAATTACGGTCACACGTTACGGTTATACGGTTACACGTTCCGTATAGCAGCCTACCTTTCCGACGATTGCATTTAACACCCTGCTTACACTGGTATTATTGCATACTTACTACATTTTGTTTACATTGGAAACTTTGAGTACTGAAATCTCGATTTTATTACTTTTCATTGCTGGCTAGAACTAAATTCAATCCCCCAACATTTCTTCACCTCTCGACCAATTTATGTCAAAAAGACGAAAGACAAAATAACTGATATAAACTTTCATTGCGGGTTCATTTAATGTCTTAAAAAAATCCACTTCACCTTAATGATGGACGATTACATTTTATCATTTTATTTTTTGCTCCCAAAAAATGCATTTTCAGAGATGACATTTAAAAATCTGAAAAATGTTGTTCAGGGTAATCAGGTAATCAGTTGACATCTGCAATGGAATATTCTTGATACGTCAAAATTTAATACGTCCCTTATCTGTCATACCATATAATTATTTTAATTATCGAATAAAAATATATCAAAATATACTTTTATATCAAAATATAGATCCATCTGTCAAGCCATGAACTGGATGATTATTACAACTTCAGTGGATTAAACATTTATTTTTTGCCACTTCTATTTACCTTAACAATTTCCAATACAAGGTGGGAATGATATCAATCAGCTTATAAATCTCTGACAGAGAGAGAAGATAAAGTACAGAAACCTAAAAACAAAGTTAAGGGATTGGCTTGATTTTGATAACGCTCCATCTAGTGGCTTGCCAAACAAAAAATGTTTTGACATTTTCGCTGCATGACAAGCTTATTTGAGAATGTGAACGCATGTTCGTCAAGCATGTTGGTCCGCCATGGTCAAAATTCTAATGAGATTTGATGTTTGACAGCATGTTTAACGAATGTGAACTCTCCTTTTTATCCATTAAATATACATCATGCCGTGCTTGTCAAACAAATTTGAGAATGTAAACGCCGCTATTAATGCTCCTAGAAAATATGTAGTTGTAGACTTGTAGTATGACTGCTTTCAAACGATGCGATATCACTTTGCAATTTGTAAGCATGTGGCGGACTGGCGAGAGGGCATTGGCCATTATGGTTTTTTTTTTCTGCAAAATTGTGTTTTCTCGAATTTATTTTATATTTTTTCAATTTTATCCGAGTAATTTGTTTTATTTTGTCTGTCCATTTCATCATAAAATTTTTGTTTGCTGTTTTAGTATTTAAATCAGTGCTTATGCTGTGCTAGTGGGCTGTGTTCTCATCTCTTCAACGTTCTATAAGCAAATGAACCAATAAATGCATGATCAATCCAATCTTGCATACTCGTATAATCGTATAATATTTCTATGCAGTACGCAAGATTGAAAGAAAATCAAAATATTTTGATTTTTCTTCAAGCCTACATACATCCAATCTATACGTGTGACTTTTTCACTAATGCACTTACACGTGCTTGTCATGCATTTCAACAATGTATATTTTGCTTTACACGCAATTGCTGAGGTTGGGAAAAATGCGGAGTTATCGTTCATTCTTCTTTGTGGTTTTCATTATTTATATTTAGCCCGGTATTACACGGCGCGTGTTTAGCTTTAGCCTCGCGTGAATGAAGTGCAAAAGAGAAAGAAAGAACGAAAAGATGAAACAAAAATGAATCTATCTGAACACGCACGGTAGAAATTTGCTTGCGTGTTTTTGACGTTTCTCTTTCTACTCTTTCTTATTTTTTGGATTTGCTTTATTTCATTTTGGATGTTGATGAATGAGCACTATTTTTTGTTGAATCTAATACTGGGCAAAGAAGATACAATGAAAAAACCTGTCAAATAAACGCGCAGTACTGAAATGAGAAAAAGGCTTCGTGTGATAACAAGCGCGTCACGGAATGAATGTTCAAAAGAAAATAACTAAGAGTTGCGCGTTATACTACGTTTTCACCAAAAGATAATCTGAGATTTAAGGCAAGAGATTTATGTGGTGTTTTCACCGCACTGAAAGATTAATAAGAAGATTAACTTTGACAGCATGTATCAAAATGCTAATGTTGTTTCAATTTTTCTTATAAAGTAGAAGCGAGAGAAAGAAAGTTTCATTTGTGTCAAACGATGAAAAATCATTGAGATATCTTAGCACCGTATGGATGTTAGGTCAGTTCGAATTTCGACCGATCGATCCTATGAAGATTTAGTAGAGATTTATTTCTAATCTACTAGATTTACAAAATAAATTTGTATGGTAAATCTTCGAGATTTAAAGAAGATTTATGGTAAATCCACTTAAATCCCGGATTTACTCTTGGTGAAAACGTAGTATTAAGCTCACGCGCCGTGTAATACATGACATATCTTTCGCTCAATAAATTCGCTTAAGGCCAGGCGATATATAAGAGCAAGAGAGAAAAGAGTGTGAGCGTGAGTAAAGAGTTGCCAGTGCGCGGTTCTCTTTCAACTGGTGATTAAACTATTTGATTTCGATCACAGTTGCCAGTGCGCGACTAGCTTAACTGAGTAGAGTAAGGAGTGCGAAGAAATGACTCCTTTTCGCATGAACAGAGTTAACTTATATTAAAAATCGCTGTGTTTAAAAGCACCCATGCACTCGAAAGGAAGCCAAAAGAGAAACAGGGATTGAAATCGGACTCGTGTAAAAACAGTCTATTTTCTATCAAATAACATCTCTGTTTGAATATACATAAGTGTCAAAATGTAATGATACTCGTATCTCAAATAACCTCCCTGTTTAAACATAAGTCAAACAAACTTTACGTTACGTAGCGGAGTCCAATGTTCCGTTCTTTATGTTACAATATTTAAATTATGAAATAGATAGGTTTGTTCCTTTACTTTGAAACTCTACCACGTCAAAATAAGTCTGTAAGGTCAATCATGAGTTTTAATAATGGCTACGTATGCATGTGTATAACTGGCGCATGAGTCGCCCATATTTCTATCGATACGATAGTTACAGGGCATCGTTCAAAAATAATATATGTATGTGTTTTGGGGGAAAGCGTTATGTACAGCTACAATAGAGATATTTTTGGATTTAAGTATAAGTGAAGGGATAAATTGTGGGAAAAATATTAGATTGATTTGAATATATCTAAAGTCACAAACTAATACGATTGCATTGTATGTTTAATGGGTACGTTCGATAACAAAAATACGAAACTCGGACGAACGTTGATGTTTACACACATCTTAACAGTGAGTCCCGGAAAAAAACACTTTTTTTTATTTTTGTTACGTTCATTCAAAAGAAATAGTAAAACTGTATGTTTATTATTACGCTTTTTCTTGAGAAAATTAAGCCCAAAATCTAAAATTTAGCATGGGCAGGAAAAACGGACCATGCTAGAAACTGGATATCTCAAGACAGAGCTAAGATATCATATTTGTTTAAACACATATACACAGGCTGGTATTTCTTCTAAAAAAAAAACTAAATTAAGTTTCTATCATTAGTACTAACAGCGGAATTCAGGGTACACCATTTCTATCATTAGTACCAACATCGCAATTCAGGGTATACCAAATTAGGCCTTTTCTTAAATCCCCGATATATGATATAAAAATTGGAGGAAGGCCCTTGCCGTAGAATAATTTGTTCGTTAAAATATACCCAAGAACCGCGCCCTAAGATAAAATGCACGTATAAATGGACACCCTGTATACAAGGAGCACACTCTATTCATTAAATTTCTTTAATGAAAATAGTCAGTACAACTGACTAAAATCATAAAATGCAACTCCATATCTCAGACTATACTAAGTAAAATACAACTTTAACTGGCACATTTGAAAGTCTTCGAATAAGTGTTATCTTAAAATCTTATAAAACAAAAAACCTAAGACTTAAAATAGAACGTATAACTTTTTTCAATGAATTGAGCTGTTTCTTCTCATATTGTGCTAATTAATTTCATTCGGAAACATGCTACCCTTTCAACTGCACAAAAACAAAACTTAAGTTGAAATTAAATTTTGGGAAGAATTCAATGTTCCAGCTTTTTTCGTTTATTTTCCAAGAACCACCGTGGTTCGACTTTTTTATGGTTATTTCTGTTCTTTTGTTTTTCAATTGAAAATAAAGATAAAATGATGCCTTACTGGCGCCAGACAGAATGACGCGATTCCAGATCGAATTGAAAAGTTTTGGCTTTCCTGTGACTTCGGGCGAATGCATAGGTATACCCAGTGTCTTTTTTAAGGAGTGGATTAAGTACACTCATTCGCCATTTAGAGGTTTATAAAAGGGGGCCAAATATTTCTCTCGGCTCTAAAGAAATTTTAAGCGGTTTTTGAAATTATGTTTAACTGCTCTTGTTATTTACTTGAGTGTTTTGCACTATCGAACTTGCGGCTTGGATGGGACGTGTGATGACTCTGACTTAAATTTTTGTAGGGATGTTTGTCCAAATTACGACGCAAATTTCGGACAGTTTATGTCTGTGAAAGTTCGAGTTCTTGTGTGCTACGAGAAATTCACTGCCTCTGGCTCTCCTGCACAGTTATAGGCAGTGGCGATATTTTCATTATGAAGATCCATGATTGTTCACTGAACCAGTCTTCTAGAATTTGGCCAACGAACGTTGGTTATAGTCAACTGTGAAGGACTTGCCGTAGTGATTTGTCTTTTTGGTTTAAATAATTAAAATTATGAAAACTAACAACAGATAAATCGCTCTTATGGAAAAGAGCTTTAAGAGCTTTTAAATGATAGGTTATATAATTCTAACGGAAGCATTTGTATCTCTTGAGCACCATCGCAATGTTTAACGTCTCTAATTATTTCGCCGTTATTTTTTATATGTAAGGTCAATGGGCGGATAGTTAATATTGTTACTCGTACCTTCAGACTAAGAGCAATGTAGATCCGTTGCGATACCTTAAGGATTTTGAGTGCAATGTATTGAAATCTATTATAAATCCTATGTCATTCAAGTCCGTTAAGGTTGGTAATGAGTTTTAGCAAGCTATAGCCTGAAATATCGGAGGATACTTCTAAGTTATTGGCGTCATATAAGTTGAGGAGAAGTAGACGTCTTTTAAGGGCGTAATCCTTTCCTATACCTCACTTGAGAAATCTATAAGGCTTGAAACTAGTACGAGCATGTGGTTCCTTGATCTGTGATTTGTATATGTCCGTTTTTATGGTCAGGATTGGTGAATAAGTCAAGTGGTTTTACAAATCTTAAGGAGAGGTGGCCCTATCAACTCACTGACGATTGTGATCACCGCAGGAGTGGTAATCGCTGGTGTATAAGCGAAATGCCCGTTTCTTGATGCTCCAGAATATTGTTGTCCATTACCCTTTTTATATCTTTTGACTCTAGTTGGAGGCGATTTTCAATTTCGTGGTCGGCTGGTTGATAGAGGTTAGGAATTCTCAAGCCATTTGGTAGCGTTAACTAATTTCAACAGATTTTTGCTTAAAATATCAAAAAGGAGTGGTTGAAAAAGTGTCTCCCTAGGAGACTTTTCTCAGATTATAATACGCAGGGCAGGGCAGTGATGCGGGTAGTGATGTATTTCAATGCAGTCACCTGGTTGAGAGGAAGAGGCATTTAGGTTGCATGTAGGACTGGTGCTCAGGATGTTACCCGTATGCCTTTTACTTCTCTCAACCTCATCAGGGACTACATTACGGATGTGAAACAGTGTTCTTTTGAAATAGCCAATTGTATTCCAGTTGTCAACGACATTTAAACACACATATTAAATGAAAGCCTTAGAACTCCTTGACATATTGGTTAGAGCATTGAGACTGTCATACCGGAGGGCTTCGTTCAATCCTGAGTTTCTGCCATCTAAGAAAAAATAAAAAAAAAATTTATTATCTACTTCCGATATAGGCAGATACTATAAAGCAAGTCTAGCATTTGTTGAAACAACCACGACCTACAGCCTAGGCCACTAAAGCTATTTTGCTCAAACTCGGTACTTAAGGCTTTTTGGTGATTCCCTACAGGTAAGACACATTTCCAAAACTTTAGGCACTTGTCATACAGCCGTTATGAAAAATATTATTTATTTCGAAAACGGCTTTGCTTTTTGGTCAGCACAAAATTTCACAAAAAAATGATACTAAAGGTACCTGTCATACCATCGCCTTTTTTGATTTTTGACTTTCTCGTTTACGGCTCTTTCGATTTAGATCAAAATTTGTATACAGGAGCTCCATGGAATTTGAAATAAAATTGTGTTTAAAAAAAAATGTTCAAAAAAAAATACTAAAAAAACGTTACTTTCTTGTTCCATTTGCTCGGTTCATAAATCCGCTCCTGATAATATTTTCTTTTACTATTCGAATCATTCTTCACCTTTTTTTTCAATTTTTCTTTCTGATGAAACAATTTAAACGCTAAAATTTGATGATAACTTCGTCTTCGAACCTAGACGAACGAAACGGTTTGATATAAAATTGATATTCAAATAAGTTGTTTGAATTTTCTCCATATAAGGCTTGATAAAGCTGCATTAAAAAAAAAATGGCTCTACTAAAAAGAAATATCAGACATAAAATTTCTATGTTTACGATGCAAATACTTTCTGAATAAAATAAATCAAAAAAAACATGACATCAGAATTCAAAACAAAGACTTGTTCAGATTTACGTAAAAGTTCTTATGTTCTGAGAATATAAAAATAAAATAGGTAGGTATAGGTACATAGGTACAAGCCATTGCAAATTGTTATCCAACAAGGACAATAGAAAGCGAATATTTTCCTTGGTTAGTGGGTTTCTGGTTCTGCGTTTCATTTCTGGAAAACATTTCAAGTCACACAGTGGGGCAAATTGCTTACATATAAGGATCGGGATAGTTCAAATACACGACACTATGTCTCTGTCAACCACGTATAGTGCTTGTTCTTGTAAATTAGGATTTTCACAGATAAAATATAGTCAAAAAAGATTAAGCTTTTACTCTAAGAAAATCATCCGAAAAAAAAACTGAATTTTGGTGAAGAGCTTAATACCAACTTCGTACTTGCTATTAAACTAGAGAAGTTTAGAGTATTTTAAACGAAAAATTAAGGCCATCCACCAAAACATTAGCTCTGACGAATTTTTTTTTTTCGAGTTTGGCAATTTTTGTATCTCTAAAAATAAAACCTGCAAAAGGCAAAGTAAATTTTTTTTTAAAATGGGTGTAACTACTCTAAAAAGGTTCTATCACAATCCGAAGGCTTAGTAACATTTCTTAAATATTGCAATTAAAGGGACAGACAGGGCAAAAACATTCCACATTCGTTTAGTACTGCTAAAGAAAGAATCTCAGAACCGAACAGTGCGTCAAAAGTTAGGCAACTGGTATATTTCTGTAGAACAATGTTTATAAAAAAGCGATAGAATAATGACAACATTGTAACATTTAGGAGTGGGTTTTTGCTTTGTTCAGACAAGGGCATAAGCAAAAGCTGTTCTGTTTCCTCAATACTAGAACCACTCATAGATACTCGTATAAATAGTTAAATATATGTATATAGAAATATTGAATTCTACTCGACTTGTGCTTCCCCATTTCAAAATGCTATCGAGAATCTAATGAGGTTTTCATTAGTATTAGAAGTTTCAGTAAAAAGATCATTGATGAATATGAGAAAGAGACTCGAAGACAAAACGGAGCCCTGCGGCACACCAGTATTTATTTTACGAATTCAGATTTTAAACCATGAAACACAACTTTTATTTTGTGGTCCAAAAGGATATTTCTAATATAACGAAGGAAAGATTCATCAATGATAAATGCATCGATTTTCCATTAGATAGTTTGATGCAAAACTATATTAAATGCTTTGGAAATATATGATGGTAAATCTTGGTGACATAAACCATAAAATCACTAGTGGACCTATTACTACGAAAGTCATACTGCTGGTCTTTAAAAATTTCTCTATCTGGAAGATATTTACTGAGCTAATTTATCAATCAGCGTTTACATGACCTTAGAAGGAAGCAACGTACAGAAATGGGAATTGGGTGATAATTAGAGTCGGAAGAAATTCTTTTTTTAAGGGACAGGCTGGATAAATGCTGTAGAGTAGATTTGTCCCGTAAAATTCGAGTTGATTCGTTTATTAAGGAGGTTTAAATGATAAACGCAGCAATGATCTATACATACCTTCTTTGGGTATTGTCTCTTTAGAATATTGAAGATGAAGCAGAATATTCAAGGAATTGGTGAAAAACTAAACAAGGTCCAACGTTCAGTCTGTAGTGCAAGGACGAAGTACTTCGCACGATTCCCTCCGCTACACTTGACATTCAATTCCATATAACATCCCTCGATATTTTCGGCAAGCAGAAAAACAAAACCACCCCGCAGTGGACCAATGACAAAATTGGCCACTCCACCATTCTGAATTCATTCGGATCAATACCAAGCCTCAGTCACAACAATCACCAATTACAGTCCCATAAAACTGTGTGAGAAAGTGTACAGCAGAACCCGTGGCAGTAGGTTCCTCGGCGTGCACAAGAACTCGGCATTTTGCGGACTTCAACTTGTGGAGATTTGCATTGAGACTTCCTTCTAGACCTATACATGATCCAAATGGCCCAAAAACTCGAATTTATTATACCATAGACAACGCCATTTGTTCGCTGAGTGGCTTACGGAGGGTTTAGAAAAGGATCCCAACTTCAGCCGAAAAACATCTTTATTGACGATACGTACTCTGCAATGGCTTTTTTAACAATCAAAATTGCAATATATGGAGGAAACCATATAACCAATCACACAAAATTTACCAGGTGACAATGCATCCTCAAATATTAACATATTGTGTGGATTTTGAGTTGGCCGGGGCATTGGTTCTTGGCAAGTGCTACAGAATGATAATAACCATATATCTTATGGCCCGAACCCCGAATTATACAATATGGACCTACATGACATTAAGTTCCAGCAGGACAGTGTACATTATACAGATCATCGCTCAAATTCTACTAGATCTATATGTGAAAATTTTAACATCTACCCGTGCGTCGTTATTGAAAAACCACTTAAACATCCAACGAGACTCGGACTATATTCTCAAATGATCTCTGCAGTAGCGGTATGAACTAGGATGAAGAAGAATCGATTGCTCATCTTATCTGTACATTTCCTGCTTTATCTCGAAGACGTAAGCTCCATCTAGGAGAGCTCTACTATACAGAATGTTGATACTGTCTTTTTTCTTTGCACTGAAATATACACTACCTTACCATAAAAAGACATCTACCCGCTAGAGTAAGAACTAATTTTTAGCTCTTTGACATAAATCCATATAGAGACCAAGATCCCAAATTACTTTGTAATACTTGTTAAAAATTTATCCAGATCCGTAGATAATAACACGCACCAAAGATCCATATGGATCATCCCTGGAAATATAACGATACGGATTACAGTGGCAGAAGTATTGTATGCTCAGCTCTCTTTTTCTTATATTTGTTGCTTTAAATATGTTACTTGTCTCTTTTCTTTACTCTGCAGTTCACAATACCTTACCGTAAAAAGCCATCTACCTGCCAGAGTAAGAATTAATTTTTGGATCTTTAAAATATATCCAGATAGAGAGCAGGATCCCAAATTGTTTTTGTAATACATGTTAAAAATAAATCTGGATCCAGATCCGTTGATAAATAAAACGCACCTATCATTAAAGAAAGAATTTGAGTGCTGTAGAAGTGCTCGTAAGCACTAACTAATTCAGACCTGATTATAAAGCTTTTTTGCTCCACTGTATTCCGTACATTTCTACTAACTTCATTTTATTTTATTTTTTTTTTCATAGCGGAAATAACGGTAATGAATGAATAATCAATGCTATGTCCTTAACATTATAGAGTTTGTGTTTTTGCTTCTTGTGTGAATGCCTGTTGCAGTGAAATGAAAATGCGTGCATTATTCTGGAATGAATTTATGTACGGGGTCGTAAAAAAATAGGAAAGCAAAGTTTAATTGACGTTTTTGCGTTTTTCACTCGTAACGAATGAAGTTTTTTTTTATTGTTTAGAAGAATTGTTTTTTGTTTTGCTAACTCAACACATGATATCGCAGGTTGTGTGGAATTTATTTTTAGTTAAACTCAGTAAAAAATGCTTTTCATTAAAATGTTTCACCTTATAGCTGGGAATATAAATGCAAAAAAAAAAGAAACAATAAAAAAAATTTGAAATTCATGCGGAATGCTAGTCATGCGAGTGTTGAAAATAAAATACAACATTTCTATTCAAAAGATATTTCTAATTTAGTTTGCAAATTGAAATTCGCTTGGCAAATTCCATAACCAAAAAAAAAAAACTCAGTTATTTGAAAAGAAAACTGTTTATTTATAGGCAAATGATTTTAAATTAATAAATCTAAATGTGTGTGGTTTCGTTTATTTTGTTGCCGACTGTGTAATCGAAGTTGTGCTTCCCCCAAAAGTTGTGTAAGCTGATTAATTAAATTTTTTTCGATTTTATTTCGGTATAGTTTTTCAATGATTTTTTTAAAAAAAGAAATTAAAATTTTTTCATTGGGCGAAATCTTCAAAAGACACTTGGTAATATTCGGTACCAAGTAATGTGAGAGTCTTACAGCACCAAAACCATCGGAATCAGAACAAATTTATGAAAGTTCGACAAATGATTTGTTTTTTTCTTATTTTAAAATCACTTTGGAGGTAGTTTAAACTTTTAATACTTTCCCATAGCTTTTAGACCATCATATCATATAATAAGCCTTGGTTCATTTAAGACGGTTTCCATCTCGAAGTTGGTATGACTTCGCAGTCGCTGATTGTGTGATGCAACGTGTTTTTTAACCACTTCTGTGACCATTTCAATTTGAAGTTCACGTTGTAGATCGCTATTTCTTATGTACCAAGGGAAATTTATTATTTCATGAAGGACTTTGTTTTGAAATTTTTGGATGAGTTCAGCATTTGTTTTCCTTGTAAAGCCCCATTGCTGGATACCATACGAGTTTCAGCACTTAGGTTAGGTTAGGTTAAGGTGGCTGCTGACCGGAAAATATCAACACACTTATACCAATATTTGGTCCGTTGTGATGCCACAGGATTTCTAAACTCACCCTTACTCGTAAAACCATTTTTAATATAATGAAGCGTTTGAGGCAGTCAATGTCGGAATTATTTAGATCACTAGGATCGTTATAGTATTAGTCTCCCAAGTGGTGTCTACGTCTTTGCACTAGGGCAGGACAAGAACATAGAAGGTGAGAAACTGACTCCTCTTCTTCTTTATCCATGCAGCTTCTGCAAAAATCATTTGCAGGAACTCCAAGACGGAAGGCATGTCTTCCTATTAAGCAGTGTCCAGTAAGGACACCTACGAGTATAACGGAGTTAATATGCAATATACCAATAGAAATTAGTTGTTTTGAGCGTTTAGCATCAAACAATGTCCAAATCAGTTTAGTAGACCGGCAAGTTGGGGTGCTGGTCCATCTGTGGTTAACTTTCTTCATGGTATCATGCTTTAGCATAAGTTTACAAGTAGCTAGAGGGATGCCGATGTTAGATTTGCTATCCAACAAAGGTAGGATTCTTCCGTGTTTTGCAAGTTCGTCGGCTTTACAATTTCCTGGAATGTCTCTAAGCCCCGGCACCCATATAAGGTGAATGTTAAACTGTTTTGACATCTCCACCAGATATGATCGACAATTTTGGGCTGTTAGTGAGTTAATGGAGACAGAGTCCAGTGACTTTATGGCGGCTTAACTGTCTGAGAAAATACGTATATCAGTAGTCGACATAACGTTTTCTTTAAGCCAAGAGAGGACTTCTTTTATTGCTAGAAGCTCTGCCTGGGAAGACGAAAAGATAGACAAAGATTTAATCTTTCAGAATATACGCCTCCACCGACCCCGTCATCGGTTTTAGATCCATCTGTGTAGAAATGAATCGCTTCGTCTACCAACAGTGACACATTTTCCCAGGTAGACCTGGAAGGGATGGATACTTGAAAGTTTTTATTAAATTTTGGATGAGGGGTGGTGTAATCGACGTTACTAGGTAGGGATCTGAACGAGTTCAGTATAGTGGAGTGGCCAATATCGTTATTGATCCACTGCGAAGAGGCTTTAAGCCGAATGGCTGTGCCAGCGGCCGATTGCTTACTAAAGATATCTAGCGGTATGAGATGAAACAGAACATCAAGTGCAGCGGAGGGAGTTGAGCGGAGAGCTCCACCCATGATTAAGCAGGCTATTCGTTGGACTTTGCTGAGCTTATCGCGGTTTCTTGCTGTTTCCAACGCAGTCCACCATACTGTTACTCCATATGTAAGTATAGGTCTAATTACTGAGATGTATAGCCAGTGTGTAATATGAGTTTGTAGAGTTTGTTACCTACGGCTTTTTTGCAAGAGAATAGAGCTATGTTGGCTTTGTTGATTATCTCTTGTATAAAATAAGACCCAGATATTTTGCTTTGTCTGAAAATTTAGGCGGTATACCTTTAATGTAGGGAGGGTTTATGTGTGGGATTTTATATTTCCTGGTAAATAGGACAAGTTCAGTTTTGTGGGGGTTGACACCGAGTCCACATTGATCTGCCCAGGTAGTAAGCTTGTTTAAAGCATTTTGTAGGAGTTCCTTTAGAGTGTTAGGATGCTTACCAGATATCGCTATCGCAACATCGCCCGCATAGGCAATCAACCTGTGCCCCTCCCCTTCTAGAATCATTAGTAGTTCATTTGCGACTAAGTTCCAAAGGAGAGGAGAGAGGACACCGCCTTGCGGCGTACCCCTACTGACAGTTCTTCGAGTAGTAAAATCGCCCAGTTTTGAATTTATAATCCTGCTTATCAGCATATGATTTATCAATTTACTGATTGACTTATCCACCTTCAGAGATGACAGCGCAGATGTGATTGCGGATGCGTCGACATTGTTGAAAGCTCCTTCTATATCTAGGAAAGCATCTTAGGTGAACTCTTTATAATGAAGGGAATGTTCGATACGATAGTACGAACCAGCTTATGTAGAGCGGTTTCTACAGATTTCCCTTTGTTATAGCCATGTTGAGCATTGGATAGTAAGGACTTGTCAATGTTTGCCCTCAAATAGATTTCAATCAGACGTTCAAATCTTTTAAGAAGGAATGATGAAAGGCTTATAGGTCTTAGATCTTTAGGATTAATATGGCTAGGTTTGCCATCTTTGGGGATGAAAACAACATTGACTTTTCTCCATGACAAATGAATGTGAGCCAGAGCGATACAAAGATTTAGGATATTGACCAGAATGGGTATTAAGATATCGAAATTTTTCTGTAATTCCTCTTTAATTATTCCATCTGGCCCAGCAGATTTGGCCCAGAGTTTCAGCACTTGCTTGTATAACATTATTTTAATTTGTATAGATAGGCCAGAGTTATGTTCTAGTAAGTTCAGTTCTTCTCTTTTCTTTTTGATGTGCTCTTTCCATTTTTATTTTGTATCCAAGGTCATTCCAAGGTATTTGGCAGTAAGGTACAGGTACCATTGATTTTTGTTTGTTAAGTTTATATGCGCCGATTTTGCTTGGTTTAATTTGATACGCCATCGTTGCGCTTAATCTCAAACTTTATCGACTGCATTTTGCAGTTTTTCTGCAGCCTTCGGAATGGATTTTTCAAGAACCAACATCGCAGTATCGTCAGCAAAGGTGGCCATTATAGCGTTTATGTGCACTGGAATATCCCTAATATATAAAACATACAGAGATGATCCTAAGACACTTCCTTGGGGTACAAAACCTTCAATTTTCTTTAGTTTAGAGTCACTTCGTAACGTAGAATTTCAGGTTTTCGTAGTACTGCCTGGGGAGGTACCTATGCAGTTTGTACTCAAGTCCAAAATGCCAAACTTTATCAAAGGTTTCAGCAGCTTCTAGAAATAGCGCTGCACATACTTGTTTTTCTTCAAGTGCTTTTTCTACGACATCTGTAATTCTGTGCACTTGGTCTATCGTGGAATGTTGATTTCTAAATTCAAACTGATGGCTGGGGATTAGTCTTCTTTCTTCTATTGTTTTACTAAGCGTCTTCAGGGGCAGATTCTCTTGGTATAAGCGATATAGGTCTGTAAGATGTTACTTTTGTTTTGGCTTGTATTGTTTAGCTATAACAATGACTTCTACAATTTTACAATGATGTGGCACATATCCAAGCTTAAGGCATGTGTTTATTATAGATTGTAATTTTTTTAAGGCTTTTGAAAGCATTTTTTTTCACAGCTTGAGCAGTAAGTAGAATGAATCCTGATGATTGATCTTTTGTTAAATAACTTATGTTGATACATGCTTCTTACTTCCTTGAGATTGACAATAAGAATTTCACATTCATCGCTTCTGTCAGCAAACTATAGGTCATCTGTAGATGTATTTGCTGAAAATGGCTTAAGGATATTCGCAAGATGTGCCGCTAAGATGTCAGCCTTCTGTTTAGGGTTTCCGATCCAATTTCCATCTTGATTCCTTATTGGCAGGTTTTGTATCTGTGGTCTTTTAAGATGCTTGGCTGCTTTGCATAAGGAGTTTTCGGTAGAATCATCCAACATCAAACTTTTTGGGAATCCAAAGGGTAGTTCAGTTTTAAGGGCCGATGTTGATTTTGAATGAAATACAAATTATTTAGGAAATTATTGTCATTTCTTTTTATTATGATAAATATCGGCCAAATGACCGCCTACCTCGGCGGCACACCTCCATCCGATGGTCCAAATTTTCGATGACGCTGAGGCATAATTAAGGTTCTATGCCGTTAATCTGCCGAATTATCTCATCCTTTAGCTCTTGAATTGTTGCTGGCTTATCGACGTACACCTTTTCTTTCAAATAACCCCAAAGAAAGAAGTCCAACGATGTCAAATCACATGATCTTGGCGGCCAATTGACATCGCCACCACGTGAGATAACAGGGCCATTGAATTTTTCGCGCAAAAGAGCCATTGTTTTGTTAGCTGTGTGGCAAGTGGCACCGTTCTGTTGAAACCACATATCGTCCACATCCATATCTTCCAATTCGGGACATAAAAAGTTCGTTATCATCTCACGATGGCGAACAACATTCACAGTAACTCCCTGACCGGCCTCATTTTGGACAAAATACAGCCCGACGACGATGCCGCCAGCCCATAAACCCCACCAAACAGTCACTTTTTGTGGGTGTATTTGTTTTTCGACAATCACTCATCGATTATCATTCGCCCAAATGTGCCTCATCACTGAAAATGATTTTCTTTGAAAATTGATCATCCACTGTTGCCATTTCTTGCCACCATTCTGACCATTGACGACGCTTGAAATGGTCAAGACCCTTTAGTTCTTGAGCCAATTGCACTTTATAAGCGTGTAAATGCAGGTCTTTATGCATAATGTTCATCAACGACGAGCGTGAGATGTGCAATTATTGGGCACGACGACGAGTTGAGGTGGCTAGCTCTTCAGCCACACTTTCGCGAACAGCAGCAATATTTTTTGCAGTACGAGCTGTACGAGCATGCACTAGTGTTTTCACGATTTTGCCGATTGTACGCACATTTGGACGATTAAACTGACCGAAAAAATCACGAAGTGCACGATATGCATTTTGATTTGAACGCCCATTTTCATAATAAGCATGAATAACTTTAACGCGTTGCTCGATTGTGTATCTTTCCATGGTTCAAATTGAATTAGTCTGAAATTGAGAAATGTCAAATGAAATGCAGAAAAAAACTTGACGTTTAGATGTGGTTCACATTCAACATCGGCTCTTAAAATTTAACCACCCTTTATAAAGTGAATCATTTTTTAATTCACGGATTTTTTTTAGTTTATTTTGAAGACGGTTGAATACTGCCTCATCGCCTGGAAATCTCGTAGTTTGCCATCTTCTTTGATCTCTTCTTTTTTCCAATATCAGATCCTTTACTTCGCACAGAGGAGTATTCGACCTCAAAATCCAGTCAAAAATATTTTTTATGTTTTTCTTATTGGAATTGGCCTAAAATATTATTTTATAACTTATGATGCATTAAAAAGTTACACTGAAAAAAATTTTCGGGTTAAATAAAAATTTTAAATTAAGTATTTTTTTTTTTTTCAATTTTATTTAATTCATTTTAATTATTTATACATGAAATTTTTTCGTTTGTTGCTTTCCTTAAAGATCATGAATAATGATCTTCTCGTCATTTGGTTCTACGAGTATATCTAAATTAAACATAATATTTTAAACAACAAAAGGCAAATTGACTAAAAATACCTCAAGACTAAAAACCCCATTAAAAAAAATGTGACAAGATGGGTGACTTTTTTTTTATGTATATGAGATGACAAAAATGTACAGTTAAATATAAAAGAAAAATTTTTGCCCGACCATACCCGGAACTATAACAAAAACACCTGTTTTTCCACCGAAAATTACATAAATTTTCATGTTTTTCTATGCATTCTTGTTTGATTTCCTAATTCGAAACAATGTTGACATAGCTTTGCTTACAGAAACATGGCTTAAGCCCGAAATAAATTTATCTCATTCGAATTACAACTGCTACAGACGTGATAGAGAAAGTGTCTTGGGAGGAGGAGTGGCAATTTTGGCAAAAAAAGATATTTGTCAAGAAATGGTAAGAACATTGAACTTAGAAATTGTTGAATGTATTGGGCTAAGGGTAAGAATAAACGAAAGCATATCTCTTGATATATTTTCCGTTTATTTTCCTGGTAAAAATAGTAATAACGAAAGAAAAATAATGTTTAAAAAAGATATTTTAAAGCTTATGCGTATCAAAGAAAATTTTTTGATAGGTGGCGATCTTAACTCCAGGCATCAGTCGTGGAATTGCGTAAGGGCAAATTCTTGGGGTAATATTTTGCACGATATTTTGACTACACAGAATAGCAACTATTTAATTAGTCCTGTTAATCCTACTTATATACCAATTGACCGAAATAAAACTCCATCAGTATTGGATTTCTTTTTTACGAACAAAATTGACTATTTTGCGCAACCTATTACACTCACAGCTTTAAGTTCTGACCATCTACCAGTGCATACATCTTTTACAGATACAGTTTCTAGTCTTAATTTGCAAAAAAGATATATATTCTCATCTGCTGACTGGAATCTTTATAGGGCGCATGTTTCAAATAATATCGATACACAAAACTTAGCGTTGAATGAAGTTAATCAAACTTACCAAATTGATGTGTATTTACAAAACTTTGTCGATATCATAAATGATGCAGTTCATAAAGCTGTTCCTCAAAAAACCCTAGTAACCAAATCTCCAACTCCTTTACCAAACAACATCTTAGTACTCATACGTTTGAGAAACACGGCTAGAAGATGTTGGATAAGATACAGACAGTTCTACTATAGCGATATGGTTTCACAACTAAATAAGCAAATTAAAAATGAAATTCTTGCCCACCGAAATAAAAGATGGAATGTATTGCTTTCTTCTTTCAAAAAGAGTTCCAAACCCTTTTGGAAAGTAAGTAAAGTTATTTCTAAAAAACATTCTAATATTCCAGCGCTTGCTAATGGTGATGTTAAAGTTTACAACCAAGATGAAAAGTTAAATTTACTTGCATCTTGTTTTCATAAAAACCACATAATTGCTGCTCACTTGAGTGACGATCAAACAATTTCCATAGTGAAAGAGTCCATAAATGAAATAAATTCAGCTGAATCACATCTTGAAAATAAGTATCTTATAACACCTACTAAAGTCCGATATATAATAAGAACCAGTAAAACTAATAAAGCTTGACAAAATTCAAAACAAATATCTTAAGGAACTTCCAAGAAAGGGGTTGATTCTTTTAACTTTTATATTCAATGCTTGTTTAACTTTGAATTATTTTCCAAATCAATGGAAAAAAGCAAAAATAGTTGCCATACCTAAACCTGGTAAGCCTAAAACAGATCCATATAGCTATCGACCTATAAGTCTGCTCAGCAATATTGGAAAAATATTTGAAAAAATACTTAAAAACTATTTAGTTAACCATATAACTGTATATAAAATACTGCCAAAACAACAATTTGGTTTTCGATCAGGGCATAGTACAAATCATCAAGTTGTTAGAATAAAAAATCATATTAAGCAAGGCTTGGCTTCTAAAATGTCTACAGGGTTGGTTCTGTTGGACATTGAGAAGGCATTCGATACTGTTTGGCATGGCTCTTTTACATAAAATGAAAATATGTAGATTCCCTTTATTCTTGATCAAAATCATCCAAAGTTTTTTGAAAGACAGACTTTTTTCTGTATTTATTGGAAATTGCAATTCAGATTATTTAGACATCCCTTTCGGAGTTGCTCAAGGATCAGTCCTGGGTCCTATTCTATTCAATATTTATGTGGCAGATTTTAGGATCACTGGTAATAATACACTTTGGGCAATGTTTGCAGATGATACTGCAATATACTCTTCCTGTGTAAGCCCTGTAAATATTATATCTTCCCTACAAAAATCACTTAAAGATATTGAAAACTATTTTAAGAAGTGGAAAATTAAAGCCAATGCAACTAAATCCCAAGCCGTTTTCTTCACACGTCGCAGAAAAATCAGTTATTTACCATCTACTTGCCTTAAATTTTTTAATACCGATATACAATGGGAAAATCAATGTAAATATTTGGGTATAACATTGGATAAAAAGTTAACTTTTCAAAATCATACTGCAATTACTATTAAAAAAATTAATATGTATATAAGAATACTATATCCATTTATCAGTCGAACTTCAAATTTGAGTACAGAAAACAAACTTATTTTATTTAAAACAATTTTTCAACCTATCTTATTATACGGTGTACCTGTCTGGTATGATTGTGCGGCCTGTTATAAAAAGAAACTACAAATCATGCAAAACAAAATACTTAAAATAATCTTAAAGTTACCTAAAAGATTTTCAACATTAAATTTACATGAAAAAGCTAATGTCAACCTTGTGTCGACCCTATCTATAAAATATGTATCAAATTTTATGTATAAATGCCAATTCTCGGACAACAGTCTAATTAATGACCTATGTGCAATTTAGATTATAAGTATTACATAAGGGTTTTATTTTGTAGAATTTTCCCTTTATTTAATTTTATGTAACCTCATGTATTTTCTCGATTATTAAAATATGAATTAAAGCTGAAAAGAACAAAATGTTAAGTTCTAAAACTCTTAAGAATATAAAAGTTAAATGTAAGACATTTTGTATCTTAATCTACAATAAAACAAATGAACTGAACTTCTATGCATTCTTGTCATCTCAATTTTTAATACTTTATCAATAAAATATATAGAAATTTCTGTATTAAAATGAAGTGCATATCTTGACCTTGGACATCCATTAGAAATTTTTCACAATTATCACAAATCACAATAAAAAAAACAGACTTCAGTGTTAATGATTAGAAAACAAAATAAGCTTATGTGGCGTGAGCTTATAAAATCGACTAGATTTAGACTAAGATCTTGGGGATTGGGGGGTCAACAGTTATTATTTGAAACCGGTTTTAGTTAGCATGGGTATTGAGGAATGCGAAAAGCAAAAATTAACGGGTCGAATGCGATTTTTTTTTTTACTTATGACCGGATTTTGGGGTCGAATACTCCTCTGTGCTTCGACAGGATATTTTTTTGTTACTCTGCATATTGAAATAGTTGGAGAATTTTTTTCTGCAGCCTATTGATTCCATTTCCATGATAGTTATGCCACTGGAGCACCAAAAGTATAGAATTAGAATTCACCATAGTTTCCTTAGGACAGCATATAACAAATGGTCAATAATTGACACATGTCGGGTTTTAAGGAATCTTTTCCGAGACATAATATGTATATATATATAAGAAAAAAATAGAATATAAATTACTGAAGCTTAGTAAATTCCAATTATATCTCTTGGTTGGAACACTTATGGGTCACAACTCAATGGGAACACACATGAGCAGAATGGGCGACTCCTAATTTTTGCCACTAAAAAGCATCCTTAACTTCATTTAGAAATCAGGATGGTTCAGAAAGCTATAATATACCTAAGACTTCAACTTAATCTTTTCTCCTACTCTCTCCATTTCTGCGGAGCACAAGTTGCATCGCAAAGTTCATTTATTGAAAAGACCTTATTACAATAATAAACACAAATAATATGACCATAGGATTGACATTTGATTATAAAATTTTTACCAAATTAAAAAGCACTTAAAGTGCCACCGAAGCAATCATATTTCGACGTAAGTCTTAGCACCTAAGAGCAATAAAACCCAAATAATTTTTGTCCTGTAAGATATAATCTCACTTAGTGAAAATGGGCCTGCTTGATACCTCGCCCATCCAATTCAGAGAAGAAAAGCGCAGAGCTTCTCCCGCAACAGAAGCTTTGCCATTCCCAGTACCCTCTGAGTCGAAAATGTCATCTCCAGTAATAACTGTTGATATCATAAAGAAAATCTTAGAGGACAGCAACAGAAAACTCGTCCCTTCAAAAGCTGATTTTCAGGTACTTCATCCAGAACTTTCTGATTAAAAAAGAAATATGACGAAATTTCGGCGAAGGTTGTCCACTTGGAACATCGCAACAACACATTAGAGGAACAGGTCGACAAATTAATGCAACAAAGCTTAGAGGCGAATGTGGTGGTGCATATGCCCACAGAAGAAAATACGGACATGAAGGAAGAAGCAAAGTCCGTTTGCGCTGACCTATTAGGCAATACCGATCCAAAGTTTAGAATTGAGTATGCGCACTCGTTATCTTACCAGAATAAACAGACTGCAATGAACGTTGTGAAACTTAATTCACGTAGTTCTGCTTGGGCAGTACTGCGTAGCACAAAACAACTTTAAGGTACACATATGCACATCCATAAGGATCTCCCGTATAACGCACGACGAAAGATAAATAACTTGCTACCTATTGCCAAATTCCTACGTCATAAATTTCCCCTTGTGAAAACCCAGCTGAAAGATAATAATTTTTATATTAACAACACGCTTTTTAATTGGGATTTGTCGAACGGATTAAAATGTGGCATAAATGATCCTGTGGAAGTTTTACAAAGAATTTTTGGTTACGATCACAATTTATTTTCCAACAGTGATAATTTTATGAATGAAGTTAACCGAGCCCAGAAAAACATAAAAAAAAGTAAATGTCAAACCTAAAACGTCAATAAATTATATAATATATTATATAAATTATATAAAGACTTTTGTTTGTTTGTCAGTTTGTTTGTAAATACTCCAATAGCAGACAAAGAAACAAAAGTATTACTTTATAAACATTTTATATACTTACCTTTGTATGTCGATAGTAACATAAGGTCATCAGAAAATGAAAAAAACTCTTCTTGTTCTCTTTATAGACGGTGCTATACTTTCGCTTTTTATTAATTTTCTCTGACTTTCACTATGGAAGTCCAATGTTCCGAGTGCAATTTCCTTACTTCCAAAAGTGATTTGATTCTTTGCGGAGTTTGTCAATCGGGTTTTCATTTTAAATGCACAAAACTCAGTGAAACTATACGAGCTACCCTTGAATCGGACGATAATTTATTTTGGAAGTGTAGTTCTTGCAAAAACATTTCCTTCCTAAGTTGCATACCTAAAATTAAAGACCTATATCGATTCTTTGTTGATAATAAAGCTGAGTTCGATGGTCTTGTGAAGCCTCCGCGTATAACTCGCTCTCAGGGCAAGTCGCCGGCGATAGTACAAACCAACAACAATAAACAAATACAACTGTTCACAGGAAAAAACATTTCTCCATATACTCGATCTCTATACTCTCCTTTGCATTCAAACAGCCCCGCTTCATCTCCCGCGCTTAAAAGTGGAAATAATAAACCCATCTTGAAAAGTAAAAAACCTTTATCCACGTCTAAGCTTAACACAAAAATAGCAAGTAAGTCACACTCTTCTACGAGTACATCACAGAGCGATGATTTTGCTACAGCTAATGTGTATAGTGTGAAAGCTACGACATCTAAAGCTGCTGCCGTTGGTGTGCCGCCTACGCTTTCATCTTCTCTGTCCACTGGTTTTGACAGTTCTGAAACTGATGTTGATGTAAGCTTAATACCCAGCAAAACTGGTTTAGGAAATGAAGTTGTTGTTGTTGAGGATGATGATACAGCTTCTTCTATGAAAGAGGTTGTTGTTGTTGCTGATAGTGAAGCCACTGAGAAAGAGGTTGTTGTTGTTGGTACGGATGGTGCTGGTGATGCTGCTGTGGGTGATTGTGCTGCTGTTGACGTTCATGAGGTAAATGTTGCTGGTGGTGTTGCTGCTCTTGTTGATAAGGATCATGTTGCTGCTGCGGTGAATGCTGTTCTCGATAACAGTGTTGCCAATTTAGCTGATGGGACTAAATCTAAAAAGAGTGTTGTTGGTAAATCTCAGAGTTCAAAAAAGATTATGTTTGGCACTGCTGCTGTTGTGGAAGGTGAATTTACTCTGCAGTCTGTTCCTCGTCTACAATTTTTACATCTTTCCCGCTTGGATAGTAATGTGAAGGAGGAAAATGTAATTGAATATGCTGCAATGAAGTTAAATCTCGAAAAGAATACCATGCGCTGTTCAAAACTTATTAAAAAAGGAGTAGATTCAACTTCACTCCGGTTTGTGAATTTCAAGTTAGGAATTCCCGCAAGCCATTTTGATGCTGCTTTGGATCCTTCTATGTGGCCTAAACATATCCAATTAAAGAAATTTGTAAATTTTCCGAAAGTGCAAGGCAACACCAAGATGAAATAGCTGATCCAAAGTTAAAAGCGAATTTATCTGAAATTCGCGTATATTTTCAAAATGCTGGTGGTTTACGTACAAAAACTAACGAGCTCTTCTTATCATCTTCTCTTCAAGAGTTCGATGTCATTATCATCGTTGAAACATGGCTGAATTCAAGTTTTACATCCTGTGAACTCTTTGATTCTTCGTACAATGTGTATCGTAAAGATCGTTCAACTAAAACAGGATGGGATAGAGGAGGAGGTGTTTTGGTTGCCGTCCGAACGACTTTCAACAGTACTCAATATAAATTGAAGAATGATGCAGATGATATTGAGCAGCTTTGTATTTGTGTAAGTTCTGAAGATTCTGCTGAAATTAAAGATTTATTTTTTATTGTAAGTTATATCCGCCCAACGAGCGGAATAGATTTATATACCGAACATGTTTCTAATGCTCAAGCAATTTTAAGTGAATTAACTCATAACCAATTTCCTTGTATACTTGGTGATTTCAACATTGGTGATATCGACTGGTGCTACATGGAAGAAGATCATATTTTGATCCCTTTTAATGTAAATAAAGATGTAGAAATTGTAGTAGTTGATTCATTTTCTTCTATGGGCCTGTTTCAAATTAATAATGTTAAAAACAGTTTAAACAGAATATTGGATTTAGTGTTTATTAACAATGATTTAAAGTATTCTTTAAAAATTTCTGATTTTCCTCTTTTAAACAACTCTATTCATCATAAGGCTATTTGTTTCTCTTTTGATTATTATAATTATGCTTCTGTCTGTCTTAAAACACGGAAAAAATTTCATTTTGCAAAAGCGGATTTTATGGCACTTAATAATTTTTATAATGCTGTTAACTGGAAGGATTTATTTGAAGGCAAGTCTCTAGAGGATATGTTTACAAGTTTTAAAAGTATTCTTAATGAAGGCATAGAACGATTTGTTCCTACCTTAACTGGGAATAAATTGTTTAAACTTCCATGGTTTAACAAAAGAATAAAAAATTTGGAGAATGCTAAAAACAAGGCATTAAAGCGTTTTAAAAAAACAAATCTTTCCCAGGATCGTTTAGTATTTTTTCAGTTGAGAAAAGAATTTGATTTTCTTAACAGGTTTTTATATAGGCAATATATTATCAATACTGAATCAAATATAAAAAATAATTCAAAATCTTTCTGGGTATTTTTAAACTCTAAAAGAAAGTGTTCATCTCTTCCTCAATGTATGGAATATGATGATCTTAAATCCAACGATATTCAATCCTCATGCGACTTTTTTGCTCGGTTTTTTCAAACTTCATATAATTGTGATATTTTAACAAATATTGATGACCTGTACCCTGATATTAGTCCTTTGATAGATTTCAATCTACAAAGTTTTTCAGTACAGGATGTTTTGGAAAGCTTAAAGGAAATTGATATTTCAAAAAAATCTGGCTTTGATATGATTCCTCCTATTCTTCTGTCAAAATGTTCTTATTCACTTTGTAATGTTCTGACCCTTATATTTAATAAATCCTTACAAACTGGTGTTTTTCTAAAAGAATGGAAAATATCTTATGTAGATCCCATTTATAAGAGTGGCCTTAAGCACTTAGTGAGGAACTATAGACCAATCTCAAAACTTTCAGTTATACCCAAACTTTTTGAAAAAATGGTCACCGAAAGACTTTATTTTGCTGTTAAGAATCCGTTGTCTCAAAAACAGCATGGTTTTGTAAAAGGTAGATCAACTTGTACTAATTTAAGTCTTTTTGCAAATTATTGCAATAATCACGTGGAAAAAGGTAGACAAGTTGATGTCCTTTATACTGATTTTGTGAAAGCATTTGACCGCGTACATCATGATCTTCTCCTGCAAAAGCTTAAGATGTTGGGATTGAATGTTTCATTTTTAAAGTGGTTGAATTCATACCTATCTGATAGAAAACAAGCTGTTAAGATAGACGAATGTGTCTCAAATCTTATAGATGTGGTATCAGGTCTTCCACAAGGCAGTCATTTAGGCCCACTTCTTTTTATAATCTTTACCAATGACTTACCATCTATTTTCAAATACTGTAACTGCTTGATGTATGCTGATGATGTAAAATTATTTACAGCAGCATCTTCACTTGAAGATTGCTTTTTAATGCAGTTGGATATCAACAATTTTCTTAAATGGTGCGACTACAACCATCTTCAGCTGAATTACTCAAAATGTAAAATTTTTAATTTATCTAGATCTTCATCTCTCATTGATTTTGAATATAAATTCTATGATGTTAATCTTCTGAAGGTAACTGAGGTTAATGATCTTGGGGTGATTTTTGATTCTAAGCTTGACTTCAGATCTCATGTTGACTACATTGTGTCTAAAGGTAATTCACTTTTAGGTTTTTTGAAACGGAACTCCAATGATTTTAAGGATGCCTATACTTTGAAGATCTTATTTATGTCAATAGTTCTACCAGTTTTGGAATATTGTTGTGTCGTCTGGTTTCCATTTTATGAAAATAATATTTTGAGAATCGAAAGTGTTCAAAAAAGATTCACTCTTTATGCATTACGCAAACTTAATTGGGTTGGGTCTTTGCCAGATTATAAATCAAGGTGTTCTCTTATTGACTTAAAAACGCTTAAATGTCGCAGGCAAGTCCAATGTATTTTGTTCATTAAAGATATTATTGATAATAGAATAACCTCTTTTGAACTGCTTTCATTGATTCCATTCTATGTTCCATCAAGAGTTTTTCGCAACAGAAATGAGTTATTTTATCCTCCTCTTCATAGAACGAATTATGGTCTTAATGAACCAATAACGCGTTCTCTAAATCTATTTAATAAGGTTTACAATGAAATTGATCTTAGCATGAATAGAGATTGTTTTAAGAAAAAAATTCTTCAAATATGTAATTGATTAATTAATTCACTAAAGTATTAAAATAATTGCTAACTCTAGTAAATATGTATATATCTTGTATCTTTATTATTTTATTTTTATTTTTTTGTATTTTTTGTAATCAGCAGATCTTCGAATCAATTGATGAAATAAATAAATAAATAAATAATAAATACGTAATATATTAAAATTTAAATTACTTTCACTTACCTCCAAAAAATATTTCCAAAATAGAAAATTGAAAGCAGCAGATTGAGAACTGTCTGCCGTTTCTAACTATTCCGCATTTCATTTCATTTTATTCCTCTATATATTTTGAGGCTGAACACCTACTTGGGCTATTGGAGTAAGAAACTGTTTATGGATACACGGAAGTTCTAGCGCATGATTTTTTCGTGCATATAAATTTTGTAGTATCTATCAATATTTAAAAAAGGCACGGATTTTAGTTTTAACTCTCTGTGCATCAACAGATCGCAAAATCGTTGTTAGATAAAGTCACGGACTTCTGTTAACACTTTCCACACGACTTTGTGTGCAAGAAAATTCGTTAAAGAAACGTGTGGATTTAAGTTTACAAAGGAAATGCCTTGCAATATTGCCTTCGTCAATTTTTGCAGAAATTATGTTTCAACATTCATATTCAAGTCATAAAATCATCGATTCTCAGAAAAAACAGCTTTTACATATGCAAGTTCTTGCGCACGATTTTCTACGTTGAAAATTTTGCCAAATCGAAAGAGCACTGATCTTAGTTGACACATTTCACACGACTTTGTGTGCAAACAAACTTCGTTCAAAAAACGTGTGGATTTTAGTTTACACATAAAATGCCTTGCAATATTACTTTCGTCAATATTGTATGATGTTAATTTTTACAGAAATTATGTTTTAACATTCACATTCAAGTGATAAAATCATCGATGCTTACAGAGTCAGCATTTATGCATGCAAGCTTTTGCGCACGATTTTCTGCGATCAAAATTTTTAAATATCAAAAAAGCACAAGTTTACACATTGAGCACATCTTTTTCTGCATCAAAATTTCGCAATATCGATGTTCGATACAGTCAGTTACTTGAAAAACCATATGGCCGCAAAAAATGATCCTTAAATTTGGTGAAAGAAAACAGGAAAGTGAATAGTTGTTTCATTTCAGTTTAGGCTTGAACCGTTTATTTTTGTTCCATTTCAGTTCAGCATGTATTTGTTTCAATTCGGACAGATGTATCTACTTACACATGCGCAACTATTTGCAATGGTGGCAAGGGGAAGTTTTGACTGCGTTCAGACAAATTTAATCCTCTTTGGCTAAAGGGTGCGTCCAGAAATATATAATGTTTATTTTTATCGTTGGTAAAACCCGATAACATACCCAAGCAACACATAAACTCTTGGAGAGTACTTCAATAAATGCATCAGGTCTTAACAAGCTATTAGTTAAATCTTTTTAATACCATTTCACTTTATAATCTCCTAATTCACTCTTTAAAAGTGTTCTTTCTGTTATACTATTAATAAAACATCTTTTAAACATCTTAAAGATATTCATGACAAATGTCATTATATTGACTCTCTACCCCCTTTAATACCTTTTTAAAAGGAGTAATTTTAAAATGCTGAAAGAGTTTTTCATTTTAATCTTTCGAATACATCTTGAAGATATTCTGTGGACGTTTTCACTAAAACGTCTTTATGATATCTTAACAGGGTATCTTCAAGTAGTACTATTTTCCTCTTTGGTTGAAAAAAATGTTTTGTTTCACCCGAAATATGTGAATTGTGCAACACTTCCCATGCAATCAAGAACATATGAAGGAAAAAACTAGCTAAAAAACAACTCAAATATTTAGTTGAATGTGCGCGCAGTTGCATATGATTATATTAAACAGAAAATAGACAGAAACTGATTGTTGTGAATTTTTTATCATTTTCTTTTACTCTTTGCTTACACTTTGTTTGCTCTATTTTCTTTGAATTTGACTCGCATTCGTCCTTTACACTTTGTTTTCACTTTTTTTACTCTTTGTAGTTATTCGCAGGCTGAGTTGATGGAACTCTCGAGCTTCTCTTTTGTTAATTTTGAAGATGACATTTTCGCTCTATCCCAGGAAAAAGAACATACAAATAAAAACGATGAAAATGAAAAAAAAAATAAAAATGAAGTAATAACCGACGAAACAGATAGTGATGACTATGGCAAAAATATGCTTTGAAATATTAGTGTTAATAAAATATGTTATTAATTAAATACATACATAATGAACATATGCTTCAATAAAAATTAATTTAAAAATTATTTAAAAATTCAATAAAATTAATTACTTAACGAAGTTAATAAAATACATTTTTAAAGTATTTAATGGCCAATAATTTAAAATCGCATGCTTAGGTATGTATGTATATTTAAAAAAATGAAATCGACAGCAAAAATAAAGTTATTCCAAATGCATATTTCTTGAAAGTATTAGTGGTTTCAAGCAATTTCATTTTAAATGTAGAGACAAATTTTTTTTTTTTGAACGAAACAAAAATGGAATTCTTCGATAATTACGGAGTCTTTTCAGAAATATTATTAAAATCGATTTAGAATCTGAAGGCAAGTACTTTTTTTAATCAATTTTATGAAAATGAAAAACATAAATTAAAATAAAGTGACTAAAGAAGCCCAAAATGAAGAAACATCAGATAGTGATAACTACGGCAAATAAAAATATGCTCTAAAAAAAGTTTGAAGCGCTTAACATACATATGTTAATGGTGCATATGCTTCAATAAATTTATTCTTTTTCAATGTTTACAAATAGTAATCAATACTAAATATGTTTAGTTCACCTATTCTACGTGTGCATGGTATGCAAAAATATTCATTTTGGATGAAATATGCAAAAATCTACGCCAACAATAAATTTGTGGTTTGATAAATCATGTAACTGTAAAGGGCTTTCGCGAATAAATTTTCCTCGGAATATTTCCGGTTTACTAAACTTACGGTAGGTGAATGATGCTCTAGAGATTGTCTCAGAATTTGTTAGTATCGGAAATAAACTTTCTAGGATAATTAGTTGTTATTACATAGGACTTTCTGTGCGAAAGAAATTTTCTCCGCAAGAACCCGGCAACGCTAGTATTTTATAAATATACAACGGCACTGAGCTACAGAAAATGTATAGGCTGGGAACTATGCCGTGCCCTTTGATTACAAGGAGACTTTTAATCGAACAAATATATATATGTATTATGTATATTATATTATTAAATGAACAAAAAACTGTAAATCTGGTAGACGGCCTCTGGCCAAACCATATTACTTAAACTTAAGATGGAATTGAATTGTAAATTTAAAATTATATTTTGCTTAATAAAGTTTTCAACTAACTAACTAACTAATACGACCATATTATGTGCATAATATCGACTAAAGAGTTTTTCATTAACATAGGAAGAGTTAACGATTCAACTTTAATTAAAAAAAAAACATTCATTTTCATAAGTTAAAGGCTATTTATGGGATATCCTAAAATGTTTCTTGATTTTGCCCAAATTAAAGCATATATGCATGTATAAAAAAAATGAAAACCTTTCCAAAACAAAAACAGGTGTTTCCCAAAAGACGCTTCATCAAACATTTATGAGTCTTGACCAAAAATTCACCCATGAACAAGAAATCTACCTTTCGGCTTACAGACATAGATAATAGGTTAATATAAACACACATTTTACAAGAAAGTATCCATTGGTCAAAATTTAAACATATTCATCCATGATTTGCTTGCAATTTAAAACCTTGAAAATTTGGTATTAGCTTGTTAAAATAACCCCACTTTGGAAAACCAACTCGAGCTCCATTGTTACATAAAATACCAGTCTGGTCGTATCACATACCACCTTATGGAATTGAATTTTGATAGATTGTCTGGCTAAAGTCCTGACTCATATACCCGAAACTAAGCCAATCGAAAGCCCTTTGTTTATCGATTTGGTATCGATATCCAGTTTTCTTCCTTTTTCTATCAGATATAAGGTGAACGTATCACGGATGGCCTTAAATGAATTTCACAAGCAATATTGCTGATTGGCTTTCTCTTTGTCGAGTGAAGGGAAAATCTAAAGAGAATTTATAGTAGATTTTCAAATAATACTAACTTTGGATTTTTTTTTTCTTTCACAATCTATTCATTCAAGCAACTTAATTTAAGAACCCCATAATCCAAACCTGCATCATAATCAATCATTGGCATGATGTTTAATTCCATTTATAATGGCATTTATCAGTCGCAATTTATACCATACAAGTTCGTCCACTTTCTCAATAGTGGAAATGTCTATGAAAATAGAAACGAATAAGTCTATAAGTTTCTAACGCTGGTTTTTAATGGATCAAATAATGAATAATAATGATTTTGTCACTGTCATTTTCACTCTTTGTGGATGCATGTACATTGTGCGGTACTGGTTTTCCGAGCCCTAGATGCGGAAATTTTGTTTATTAAAATATCCGTCGAGATGAAAATGCGCCTCGTCAGAAAAGATGATTTTTCGCCCAAAATCGTTGTCCAATCAGCTTCATTTCGGCCAAAACTTCTTTTCAAAAAAACGCACTGCTTGCGCTACACAGCATTCACATTAGAAATAAGTTTTCAATATTTGCCAACCTTGATCAAACGAAAAATGTCTCATTTTCCTCCGCGCATGTATTACGAGTATAATGACTTTCTGTCAAGATTTCGAGCGGAAAAAAGCTGTCAGTGTCAAAATTAACTATGATTTAAAAAGAAACCACTTGATGTTATGTATGTAAGTTAGTTTCAATTACTAGAGAAATATTGTTTTGTATTGTTAAATATAACCTTATGCATTTCAATTTTTAAAACCCAGTCTTGCATTTAATTGAGTTTTAAAAAAATATTTTTTTGTCCAAGTGTATTCTCTCCAAATTTAAGAAATTCACCTCCTTGAGGTTGTTCGGCTTAATTTCACGGCAAATGGATATTATTTCGTATTTTTGCTAAAACACAAACATATAAGGCAGTAGGAGGCTTGATAGACTATGTATAGGTACGTGCATGTTATCAAAATTAACGATAACGATTTCTTCATTATTTGAATCCTTTTTCGAAGTTTATCGTCTCCCATCGATTGAATATCTTCATCGAAATAAAGTTTGCAATTTTATGGCCCTGTCATTACGTCACACAGTTTGATTTTAAGGATGGTCTTTTTAGGAAATCCTTTGTCTTCTCCCATTAAATGTTGCTGAGAAAATATGATATAATATAATGCATAAACAAGTTTTATATACATACTTTTTATAAGGAGGCCGAGGTGTGTAAGTTTGACGTAGGAGCTAGGCTATTAAGATTCGGCAATGTCATTGATTTAATTGATTCTCAAACCAAAGGTTTTTTATATGGTTTTAAGGACGAAAGAAGCCATTGACTACATGCCTGGTCTTTAAGAAGAATTTTTGATTTAATTTTAGGAAAAAATAATTGGATCTTATAGTTAAAGGAACGTCATATTTGTACGTTAAGTAAATAAAATACCTTAATTAGAGACTCAACAAATCGTAGGGAACTTGAGCCTCAACCATTCTTATAAATATGCTGTTGGCAAGTTTGAAGTTTGAACAGCATAGATGAGAAACACTTTTCTTTCCAAGAGGTAGGCTTTCTTTATTGTTTTTAGATGACAGCGATCGATAATCAATCGCATACCTTTAGAGTGGAGTCAAGATTTAATCTGATAATCTGGGATCTTGCAACCGCGGCAGAACAATCGTACTTGTTAAAAATGCTTAGATGTATTAAAAACAGAGGACTCATCAATCTTTATAAGCTACTTTGTAACATCTTTGTTTAAAGATTCTCTTTTTAGAAACCTTATTATCGAATTGTTAATAGAGTATCCACTTCCGCTGTTTGTCCTCTCAAATCGGGAAAATCCTTGGTTAACGTTCTAGTCCATCACTCATCATTTTGCTTTCCATGCTTGACGAGCACCTGTTGCTTTCTTACCATTGCATGTTTCTTGTGATAATTACCGCATGATTCTTGCAAAAGATAGTTAAGTGACATCTGTCAATTCTGTTTTCATTCCGTTATTCATTTCATAAGGTAAGGTAAGGCTCCTAGAAAAGTTCGTATATTCTATGGAGTACTTCACAGTTTAACTTAGATCATCAGAGTTGTGTTTTTGAAATAGTAAGTGAGTTTTGTGTATTGTTTTCCAATGTGCAAGGGTCCCAAACTGATAAATAAACTAGGTTGGTGGAAATACAGATCTTTTAGAATTTCTCTTACCTAATAAGAACTTAATTTAAACTTAAACTGTAATTTAAATAGTCTATTTTGATCGGACTGTAACTTTTAAGACATTTACATGTCCAAAACTGTACTCACTTTGTTGGAAAGATACTGGATAGAATCCAGAACAGAGCGTTTTTTTTTCATATATTATACGTGCACTTAAAGGGTTATGAATGTCCTTATAATGATAAACACAGTGCGAACAATCAGGAAAGTAGGATAGGATTAGAAAGGATATACTGATGCACATTGGTTTTGAATATCTGCACTGAGGATTTGGAATTATTGAGCCAGGTAAGGCATTCCACATTCTTGTAGTGCGGCTTAAAAAAGAATATCTGTAACTGACAGACGTCCGAACTGATAAGAAAGTGAACTATCGTGGAATCATTCTTGAACACTGTTAGAATCTTTCATGTATTTCCTTGTTTTATCGTTTCTTTCACAAGCAAGGCTCGAAGTAGCCAGTTGCAGTCCTCCTCTTAATCAATTCACATGTGATACGCGTTTCGCTAGGATTACTCATCCCTTGGGCCTTATTTTAGAACAACCGTCCCATAAAAAAAAAGTTGATAGAGAAATTTTTGTTATTATAATTATTAATGTTAATGTTACATTTCAAGAAATAAATTATGATCCGTTTTAGAGATATCATTTTCTCAAAAATTCAAAAAATATTTTTTAAGTGCTTTTAAAAGTTCTTCTACGATTTTATAGAAAAACTTTGATTTAAATCCGTTTTAACGATAATGAGAAAGATAAAAGTCGGAGAAATGCTCCTACCCTTCTATGGTACAAACTATTAGTAAAACCTACTTAATTTTAATTTTTTTATAGAACTAAAGATTGTAAGAATGAAGGGCAACAGAAAAATTTTAATTAAAATTTTAGAAACCGAGAAAACTACGATTTTCGAAAACTATCTTAAAAATTATTTTTCGATAAAATAGAAAATTATTTTATTATTTTTGATAAAATCGGTAATAAAAAAAAGGGTTCTATTCAAAGTACCAACAATAAAATTTTTTTTTAAAACATTTTTTTAAATATTATTATATTATATTACTAAATGATATTTTTGGAATTTTTTTCAATTCTGTGTAATAGTTTTAGAGAAAAAAAATATTTTCTTAAATTTCGAAAAAAAAGCTGTAAGTCAATTACCGTTGTATGTGGTCCTAAAAAATAAAAAAAAGCATGTGAGAGGGGGGAATATGATCACTATCATATCTACATACAGACAGGTAAGCCGAATTGCGAGACCCACTTTTTTAGTTTTACCTATCGTCGTAATGTCACGTCTGATTAAAATCTCGAGTTTGTTTTTTTATGAATACATAACTTACTATGTAGAACCAACATACATATATGTTTATCTCAATTAAAAATGATTAAAAAAAAACATTTAAATTTAATTTAGTAAAAGAATAAAAATATTAAATAATATCCAACTCTTGAAAGTTTAATTTCTTCCCACTTAAAAATATAAAATGCACGATTGGGTCGCACGAACTTGCTCCTATGTAATATACTAGGAATTTTAAAAACGAATGTTACTTGAGAAAACTATTCATAGGGATACAATTAATTTTTTAAATTCTTTTAGTAGATAGTAAGAGATAAAAACAGAATGCTATGCAATATAGGCGCGGTTTTCGAGAAAAATACGATTTTTGAAAACCATTTTTTAACATTAACATTAACCTTTAGTTTTAGGTAAAATAATTTTTTTTCTCACATCTTGTAGATTATATTGAGAAAATTTTATTTATCAAGTTTAGAAAAAATCATGCTCGAAATATTGAGTTCTAAAAAAACAATTTTGAATTCAAATTTTTTTTGGGGGGTATCCTGAATAACCATTTTACGGAAAAATTTTTTCAACAATTTCCTAGCCTAAACTAAATGAAATTATTTTGTTTTTTTTATTTTTTAAATATGTCGAACAGTTTTTGAGACAAAAAAAAATATTTATAAGATTTAAAAAAAAAAACGTAAAGCAGGTACCGTTATTTTTGGTCTTAAAAAAATGTGGGGGGGGGGAATTAAAAACTATATCTAGCAAGTTTAAAGAAAATCGGCCGAGCTGCTTGGGCTGTAGTTGAACAGATAAACCGACAGACAGACAGAATTGCGAGACCTACTTTTTTAGTCTTCGCTATCATCGTAATGTTAACTTTCATCAAAATCTCAAATTCGATTTTTTTTTCGAATGCATAACTTGTCTTATAGTACCTTTAAGTCGCAAGTAAAAATGGATTAACAAGGTAGTGCAAAATTAATCATCCAATTTTGTTTTTCAATTCCTTTTCTAATAAACAAAAAAAAATAATTTTGAGTGGAAATCATTATTTGGACATTTTCAACAAACCCCTCTCATTCAATTCCGTCAGTAAGAAGTTGTTTATCATGGCCCTGTAGCATACAAGTAACAGTGAACGTATTGCCGATGTCGTCTTCAAAAAATATAGCCCAATCACTCCTGCCGTGTGAACGCCGCACCACACAGTGGCTTCGAGTAGATGTAATGGCTCTTCGTGCATCACACGCTGATTTTCGGTGTTCTCTTCGATGTTGAGATTGAGAATGGCAAACATGACGGATGATCGGCAGGCATTAACTAATGCACTTTAAGCACTTTGTATCGGGATATGTGTAAGTCTTTGACTAAAATTCGCTGTAGGGTCCGTCTGGTGGTATATAATTGCATAGACCATCGTCTGGTTGGTTGATGTTTCTTCGTTCTCAGCAACATCGGCAGCCACAGCCACGATATTCTCGGCCGAACGACCAGTCCGATAGCGGCCAAGCACTGCATGGTCTCATATGGTTCCAGTCTGTTCAAGTCGAGTAGCTAAGGTCCGGAATGTTTGCTCAGTTGGCACGACACGATTAGAAAATCGACTTCGACATTCACGCTGCGCTAACACCACCCACCGACTATTGGTCAAAAAGATCGCTCTTGCGGAGTATAGCATTTCTTGTCTGTTTGTATTCATACTGCAGCTGTCTAGTTCACAAATGTCAAATATGATTGACGTACGACGCCATTTGCAAAAATTATAGCATCTAACGAAAGGGTGATTAACTTTGGGCCACATTGTATTAAACAAAAAAAAATAATTGAATTAATTAACTTTGGTTTTCAAAATTGATAAAATAAGCTTAAATATCTAATGAAATATAAATTCACGACTTGAAGCATCATGTATTTTATTCAATTTGAGCTTATTTAAATTCATTTTATTCAAAATTTTTAGATTTTTTTTGAAACGAATTTAAAATCAAATAAAAAAATAGTATATTACATTACATATTTCACTACTCAGTAGATAAATCTACGATGTAGAGACACTGACAGCACTGGCAACTGAGGCCATCGGCTTAGACAGTACAACAGAGAGCGACACACAGAAAGAAAGAACAACAGAAGAAACACATGTCAACAGAACACGGTACTAACGGAAGTACTAACCGCACACAATAATGCTTGAATTCGCTCATCGATGGAAGGCGATGCTTTCGTCAAAACCATGGTCATTGACAAAAAAAAAAGTATACGCCCCAGTGACCCAGTGACTTTTGTAAGAAACTTGCCAATGCTGATTAGAAACAATTGATAAAATTGAATTTAGATTCACATTCATGATTTAGTAAATTTTTCATTTTGATCGCCTTCTTTGAGCTAAGAGCTTAAAGACTTCTTCAGACAGTGTTAGTAGGTACATATATACTTTGTCGACATTTTCTTTCCTACAGTAAACAAACAAAATCGACTTAAGTAAATTTAGAAAGTTTGTGTATTTAGTTTCTTCTAATAATTAACATAATAATTCTATACCATAAAAAGTGGTTGTTCAGCTACCTCATTTCACGAAAACAATTAAAAAACCATGTACAATTGAAAAATCCTTAAAATAAAACATTAAATCGGCCACAGGCAAATCAATTGTGCATAGAGTATATTAATGACATTTTGTGGTGCTCCACTAGTGATTGTGGTCAGTTGAACTCTGATTTAAGTTTAATTAAAATTTTATTTCATTAGAGTAACGGTTAATCGGAATTTATTGATTTGAAATTAATTTCACCATTGCTTGTTTGCTTAAAGTCTGTGTATATATGTTTGTGTGTAGTTCATTTTTTTTTTCCTATTTTAAAATCGCACCCTGATTATTGTGTCGATAATGATGAGGGTAGGTGCAAAAGACCAACGCACTCTATCAAGCCTAGTAAATCCCTACCAACATTCTGTGTTTTAATTGTGAATTCTGTTTTTTTGTGCAGTTTTTGTGGTTTATTCGTAATACAATTTTCACATGGATTTAATGGCTGAAAGACCACACAATCGGGATATTTTTATAATTATGTTAATGGAATAGCATTGTTTGACAATTATTATTTATATAAGCACATTCAACTTTGAGGAAATGTTTTTTTATTGTCATTACTTGTTTACTGTTAAGTTCACCATATTTTAGTGCGAAAATTGTTATTTATTCTGTTTTTTGTTTTTAATTTTTTCATTTCAGATTTTGATGAAGAATTACGAAGTGGCTTATGGTGGAATGGAAAACGTATTTAAAACCCAAAACCGTATTAAATTAATAAAAAATAAGCTTTAAAAAAAACTACTTTTAGAAATTTTGCTCTTTCTTTAACTTAGGAAAAACTTCCTAAATGAAAAAATGTTTGGTCTCATGACGATTTTTAATGGTAAGTATGATTGAATGAAATATTTTTGGGGCTTAAGTGTACTGAAACCTTTAGATCTTTTGTGCTCCTGTGCTGAATGAGATCGGTCATGCAACAGCTCTTCCTCCAGGCTTGCTTCCTTGAGAAACTTAATTATCTGGAGTAATTTCGAGTAATGGATTTCTTTCTCTTGAGTCTGGTGACGACCCACTTGATGCAAGAGTACATCACATCAGGGTGCGTTTTATGTTCCAGGTCGACTATATTTGGTTGTCTTTTTTGTGTGAATGAAATTTGTTTGTTTGCATTTGACAGTTTTAGAAAGTTGTCATTAAGAATTTGTCATAGAATATCTAATGCAGCAACAACGTGTTGAAGTTCATGTTACCAGGAATGGAGGCGACCTACAATTTTCTGCCGATTCCTAACGGCTAATGAGCGACACTTTTCGTTACATTAAATACTTTTAGAGATTTGTCAATTCCGCAAAACAACCCTGAAACCCATGACCTTTTGTATCAAAGGCCAATGCACTAACCATTATGCCAAGATATTAAAAAAAAAATATGTGCTGAGTCCTAACCATCCCCTGATCTGCCTCCTCCAGATTTATTCTTATGGGTATACTTGAAAAAGGTTTTTATCAACAAACTTACCAAAAGCTGGATGCTTAAGGACAACATTAGAAACGAAATTGCTAGAATGACAACAGAAGTAATTATTCCCTGCTTAAACCGATACAGGATGTATAGAGTTCTATCTGTATTAGTAAATGGCATACGAGTTAAACGCTTTGAGTCCTGCTGACTCTCCGACACAATGGGAATTTGTTGACGCGGTAATTTTTCGAGATTTCGTTCGGCATATATTTTCAGGGCATTTACGAGTACTTCGCTTGAGACGTTCTCAATTCATCAGTTTATCGTTTGATCGCATCGGTATTGGGAAAGTTGTTCACTGTTTCGTCTAATCAACAACTCTTTTTATAACAAGGAATCCTCCATCTTAAGACCGTGACTCAGCAAACTTCAAGCTGAGGGGAAAACATGAATCCCTCTACATATCTCATTAAATCTACAGGTCAGATGAGTTTAAGGTATAAAAACGGCGCAACAAAAATAATTGGATCACTGAGCAAGACTGCTCGTAGCTATCTACCTATTTTTGATCAGTCACACTTTATTACTACTAAACTCCGTTCTGTTGTTAATCGTGTCATCTCTTGGGATATCAAGTAAACTTGATACTAAAGTTGAGTGTTTTTCTTTAAGTTTTAAGATTGCTTCCTTAGCTCCTTTCCCTATGATCACATGTAGTGGGATTAGGTGAAGGATAACCTCCATTACTGCAGCTATATTTAAGTTCCCATGAGAGCCTTTTAACTTTTTCCAGTAATCTTCTAGCTGTTGATAGTTTGGTTCTTTTACGCCACGCAACTGTACTATAGTTGATAATAGATCTTACCATCAGAGTGTACAGTAATGTGAGAATGTTTGGTTTGAAACCCAATTATTTAACTGCAAGTTTCTTGCATGTTATTAGGGCTCTTGTAACTTTCCGGATAGTTATTTCGAGGTGTTTATTCGAGAGAAGTTTGCTACCTGGTACTTTAACACCTTCTGAGTATCAATTACTTTATCAGATTACCTAATAGCTAGAAGTCGTTGCAGAAGTCGTTCCTTAGTGTGAATGTTGTCTTTGTAAACCTTATTTTCTTTTAATTGAAAGTTTCCTCAAACTTCCCTAAGTAAGCTGTTACGGGGCTCTGCGTCATTAGTCTGTAATTCTTTGACGTTTTACTTGCGTTATAGGTGCTATAGGGTAAGTTTTGCATTTGGAAAAAATAACGAACTTTTGATGAGAGGTCCCTGAACTCGTGCGTGAAAAAAAAAAATAAACGATACGAACAGCTTTATAGCAACCGATTTATATATCAGATGTACGATATTTAATAAAAATTGTTAAAGACATTGGTAGTACCCCTTGGCATAATGGTTAGTGCGTTGGACTATCATACGGAAGGTCTCGAGTTCGATTCTCAGCCGCTGCAAGAAAGTTTTATTCAGGGGTGTACTGCCTCTTGCGAGGAATTGACAAATTCTCCAACAGTATCTCTTGTCATGGAAAGTGCTGCTCATTAGCCGTTCGGAATCGGCAGAAAATTGTAGGTCCCCTCCATTCCTGGTAACACGCACACAGGAATGGTTGAGAGTTGTAAGTCACTAGGTCCTGGTTCACTTCGAGCTGTTGCACCACCAAATTTATTTTTTATTTTATTTGTTAAAGACATTCAAATTTCTCATCTAGAGAGTCATAAAATACGCTTTGCCAAATTTTAAACATATCGGCTTAATTGTGTATACTCTTGCTCGCCAAGAGCGATGGACAGTATGATGGAAACCACTTTGTTCGACTTCTCTATAAACATTGCTTTAAGTTTTATTGAAAGCTCATTTTTTTCTACCCGAAACACATAGTCAATTTTTAATGTTGAAATTCGGTACCAATTAGTGTTTTGACTCTTTCCGCACGAAAACCACAAGGATAAGGACCAATCTTTTCTTTCATAATTTAAAAACAAATCGGGTCAAGTTTGAACCCTTAAGCTTTTACTTTATAACCATAAAAGCCTTGATCTTCAAAGTCTCGTACATTTAATATGTTTTACATTTTGGAGTGGGTATGACAGTCGCTGATTGTGTGATACAGCGTGCACTTTAACCACTTCTGTGACCAATTCTATTTGAAGGTTACCTTTTCGATCACTTTTTCTAATGTACCAAGAGGCATTTATTATTTCACGAAGGACTCTGTTTTCTTTCAAAGCTTTATACCATTTTTACTAAGGCAAGTTATGCATTCGTAAAAAAAATCGAACTCGAGATTTTGATCAAAGTTGACATTACGATGATAGCGAAGACGAAAAAAGTGGATCTCAAAATGTCTGTCTGTCTTTCTGTCTGTTCGACTACAGCCTAAACGGCTTGGCCGATTTTCGTCAAACTTGGTAAATATCGTTTTTAAAAATTTCCTCCCACACGTTTTTTTCTTTTTTTTTAAACCAAAAATAAAGGTACCTGCTATACGAGTTTTTTTTAAATCTTATAAATATTTTTTTACTCAAAAACTGTGCCATAGATTTAAAAATAAAATTGATTTTATCTAGTTAAAGCTAGGTAATGGATGAAAAAAAAATCCAAAAAATCGTTATTTTTGGTACCCCCCTTGTAACTATTTTTTTTATTTTGATTTTCGCAAAAACGGTAGGTACAATCGATTTCGATAGTTTTTTTTATGCTTAAGCTTCTCAAAAGTTTGAATATTATTGTGTATTAAAATTAAAAAAAAAAAAATGTTTGCATTAAAAAGACAAAAAAAAATTAAAAAATAAAATGCACGACTGGGTCGCACGAACTTGCTCTTATGTAACAGACTAGGAATTTTAAAATCGAATGTTATTAGAGAAAACTGTTCATAAGGATCAAATTATTTTTTAAATTCTTTTAGTAGATATTAAGAGACGAAAACATCATGCTATCCAAATATGAATTTATGCCAGAACAAAAATTATAAGTCGTTGTAGTCGTTTCTTAAAAAAAAGCTTTTATGTACAAGCTTTTTAAAAGCTTTTTAAGAAACAGTTTTGGTACGCCAATTTAAAGTTTTTATTATTGTTCGAATAAAAATAAAATTTACCAAAAAAAATTTTGACCCGTTTCTGAGATATCGAATTTTCAAACAAAAAGAAAAAATAGATTTTTTTTTCAAAAATTCAAAAAATATTTATTTTAAAGTTTTGAAATGCAATGTGTTTTAGACTTTTTAGAAGCTTCTCTATAAAAATTTTCATTAAGATCCGTTGTGTGGATAATGAGAAATTCAAAATTCGAAAAAATGGTTCTATGGTAGGTACAAGCTGTAATATCTTAATTTCAATATTTTTTTTATTCAATTAAAGATCGTAAGAATTAATTGAAAGAAAAAAATTTTATCAAAATTCTCGGAACCGTTTTCGAGAAAAATACGATTTTTGAAAAGCATTTTTTTTAATTTTTTAGCATTTGTATGGTAGGTACCTTTATTTTTAGGTAAAATAAATTTTTTTTTCTCACATCTTATAGATTATATTGAGAAACTTTTATTTATCAAGTTTAAAAAAAATCTAGCAAGGGGTTTTCAAAATATTGAGTTTTGAAAAAAAAATTTTGAAGTTTTTTTTAAAAATCCAAAAAAATTTTTTTTGAAAATTTGAGTGCACAATTCTATTCAGGTTTTTGGGGAGCCTTAGCAAAAAAAATGATCAAAATCGGCTCTACCGTTTTTGAGAAAATCAAAAACAAAAAAAATGGTTCCATGGGGGGTACCCTCAATAACCATTTTTCTGAAATTTTTTTTCAACAAATACATAGCTTTAATTAAATGAAATTTTTTTGTGTTTTTATTTTTAAAATCTGTCGAACAGTTTTTGAGAAAACAAAATGTTTATAAAATTTCGAAAAAAATTCGTATGGCAGGTACCGTTATTTTTCGTCTTAAAAAATCAAATCAAAAAACATCCGGGGGGAAAAAATTAAAACCCATATCTACCAAGTTTGAAGAAAATCGTACGAGCCGTTTAGCTGCAATCGAACGGACAGACAGACAGACAGACAGAATTGCGAGACCCACTTTTTTAGTCTTCGCTATCATCGTAATGTCAACTTTGATCAAAATCTCGAGTTCGATTTTTTTTCCGAATGCATAACTTGCCTTATAGTACCTATAAGTCGCAAGTAAAAATTACAAATAAAAGTTTTTCGATATAATCAACAAGATGTAAGAAAATTTACATAAATTCTCTTTTCTCACTTCCAATAATTGGGAGAATCAAAGCCTTTGCAGATGACCTTGGAATTGCCTATTGTTCATCTAGTCCTTTATATCAAATATGTGAAATAAATCATGATGTTCATCTGCTTAGATGTTGGTTTGCGAAACATGAGCTTATAGTTAGCAATAAAACTAAACTTATGTTCTTTAGTCTTACTCGTAAAATATCGCCTGACATTCCCATAGTTTTCCATTCACATGAATGTACTAATTATCAAGTTTGTACACCCAGAGAAAAAAGCACGTAAAATCAAAAAAAACAACTTTGAATCAAAGTAAAACCAATATGATTTGGCTCTAATGCCGAAAATATTTAAATCAAAGTTGTTAATCAATGAAAAGTGATTCCCTACTTCATTTCAAATCAAATTTGAAACCAATATGATTTAAAGTTGTAGCATTATAGTTTCAAATACGATCCGCATTTGATTCAAAAAAATATCAATTAATTTTAAACACGCTTTGCGTTTAAAGTAAATAGAAATCGGAATCAAATCAATTAGAAACATATTTACATTAATTACTACGTAACATTGAATTGAAAAGCGCCATTATAGTTTTAAATACGATTCGCATTTGATTCAAAAAAATATCAATTGATTTTAAACACGCTTTGCGTTTAAAGTAAATAGATATCGTTAATAAATCAATTACAAACAATTTAATAATATTTACTAGCATTTATTGATTTAAAGTCATTCTCACTATATTCAAATCGATTAAAAACAATTATTTTTGCAAAAGTATTTTCTTTTTATTGTAAATAAAATAATAAAAAATTCTTATAAACTAACTTAATAACAAAACAACAAACAAAATTTACAAATATTTGTGTCTTACATAATGTATGTAAGTCTTGCCATTATTAATTTGATACAAGTGTAGTGGAGGGATTGTAAAGACTGGATCAATGATTTCCCTTTCGATGATGAGTTAAAAAGTTTAAAAATATCCTATAAAATATTACATTATAATTTTTATATTGAGAAAAATGTATGTATGTATACTTACAATTTTAAGAAATGATTTTAAACTTGAGGTTGGTGTTGACGGGAATCAGAACTGTTGCAATTTTGGCACTACCAATTTGCCACTTTGGAGATCTCTGAGAGGGTTTCGTCATCAATTCGGAACTTGAATAAAATTTATATAATAAGAAAAAAAAGAGATAGTTTAATGTTACCTTCAAATTTCTGAATAAGTATAGTTCCAGATCTTCATGCAGCTTTGCGGAATCGTCGCGGTTGCTCTCGTTAGCAGGATTAAAATAAATTAGACTTCGAAGCTGTCCGCTTTCGTCCACTACTTGAATTATTTCAATTTATTTTATTACTTTTAGGTTATAACGTTCGGTAACACTTCACAATAAGTACAGCTCACAAGCTCTAAAGAGAATGGCAGATACATTTTCCTCGACCGGCAACAACGACAGCCGCGAACACACATACATATGATTTCTTTCTTATACAAAATGTTTACTGTTATCGTTCACAAGTCAAAAGGATTACAACTTTGATTTGTTGTACTTTAACTTTGGTTCAAAGTGAATTATGTATACGATTCAAAAAGGAAAGAAAATCAAATAAGTTACCACTTTGATGTATTAAGTTTCAAGTTTGATTCAAATAAATTAAATATCAAACGTCTTTAAATGAACAACGAAAATGCCTCGATTACATTTCAAAATAGAAAAACATTAATTCAATGGTGTTTAACTATACTGTGATTAATCAAACATTTTTCTTATTTGAAACAAAGTTGATCGTATTTAAATTAAAGCGTTAAAATCAAAAGTTATAGCAACGTAATTTTAAATACTTTCCTACTTAATTTTATGATGTTGTTTTTCTCTGGGTGTAGTAAAAACTGCTTTACAATCGAAAGTGTAGAAGACTTTAAATATCTTGGTATTACTTTTGACCAAAATTTAAGCTGGACCAAACACATATCGCTTTAAAAGAACTATCTGTTTTCATCTAATCGCAATTTTTATCATTTGAGGAATCATTACTCCTTGAAAATGTTGAAGATGATCTACTATGGAATTTTCCATTCAAAATTGGAATATGGTATTTGTTGTTGGGGTGGAGCATATGTGAATCATCTTAAACAGCATACTGTCTTACAAAAATCAGCGATTCGAAATGTATGTAAAACTCATCGACTAGCTAACTCAATGCAATTATTTAGATACCTGCAAGTCCTACCTGTTCGTCATTCTTTTTATTTTAAAGTTCTGAAAGAGTTTTTTAAAAGATCAGGTTATTTGCAAAGTCCAATTTCGGACTTAAGAAATCTTCGTAGCAACTCTGCTTATTTGGTCAATATTCCCTCTTTTCGCACCACTAGTTACCGAAACTCTTACCCAATTATTTCTTGTAAACTGTTTAATACACTACCGGTTAATATTCGTAAGATAAGAAATCTGAATGTCTTTTTGAAAGAATTAAAAGTGTGGCTTCTTGATTTGGATCATCGTGCTATCGAAATGTTAATTCAATTTCCTTTATAATAAACTAACCTTGTTTCTGAAATTTTTATTAAATTCTTTTTTTTGTATTGAATTACGATAATAAATAATAATGTTGACCTTCTTGTTTAATTGTATAAATACAAACCTTTAATTGTACACCCCACACAAAAAATGTATTAATTAGATGTGCTATTAACGCTATTTTGTTTCTTAAATATTTTTGTTTCTTAAATAATTCAGTCACTGACTAACTCTTGTGCAGTCAACTGCTTCTAATTATTTTATCTTCACAATATTGGATTTCAATTTTACATAAATCATGACTACTAATTGTTCCAAGTGTGATGTCTTATTATCCAAGATTGACTTTATTAATTGTGGAATTTGTAGAGCCAGTTTTCATTTAAAATGTGCAAATGTAAATGACACAATTTCTTCTTCTTTAAAATCTAATGACAATCTATGTTGGATATGTGACAAGTGTAAAAAAATCAATATTTTATCTTGTGTTGCAAGAGTCAATGATTTATTTGTGCTCTTTTCTAAAAATTGCTCTGATTTTGCAAAGTTCTCTTCGTCTCTATGTGGAGATGCATCAGTGGTACCCCCGCGCACCCTTCGATCACAAACAAAGCTTAAAAGCAATGATCAGTGTAAGTCGAATCAGTCTGTGTTTATGAAAGATCGACAATATTCATCCTCCCCCGCACTCAATAAACTTCCATCATCACCTCTGCCCTCTTTAAGTCATGGTCTTGCCCCCTCACCATCAACTCTTAAAAAAAATAGTGCGAAAAAGATTTCCACTAGCCTCATAAAACCGGTTTTGTCTTCTAAAACTAAAACTAATAAAAAACCTAAAACTAATACCATGAACAATCCCTGCTCTTCAAATCAGAGTGATAAGATTGTGACTAATACAGAAGACGAATCAACTGCTGATGCTGTATGCACTCATTCGTTGTCTGCTGGAACAGATAATATTGAAACTGACGAGATAGTTATTCTTGACGATGCTCTTAAACCTGCTGGTGTCGAGGATGTTGCAGTTGCTGGTGTTCCTAAGATTGTTGATGTTGATGAAGTTTGTAAAAGAGGTGTTGTCGTTGATGTGAATGCTGCTGTCGGTACTGCTGCAACTATTGTTGATGTCAATGCTGATTTTGTCGCTGTCGCTAAACATGCCGAGGACGGAGTAGCTTCATCAAGTAATTCTCTAAGACTTGCTGCCGGCGCTATCCCTTCTGCTCCTTGTAATGATGTAGCTGTTATTCATGATGATAATGCCGAATTTATTAATGTTGCTAATAAGGTCGATATGGGAGGTACCGTGCTTAATGAATCTGCGAAACTTGTTGCTGATTTAATACCATCTAAATTAAGCAATTTTGTGACTGCTGATTTTAATCCCACTAGTTTGGTTGGACTTTCTAATGATGATATCTATACTTCAAGTTCTCATACTGATTCCGTTGCTCAATTGCAAGCGGCCAAATTAGCTGCCTCTAAATTAATTTCAAATTCAAACAACACCTCAAACATAACAAATAAAAAAACTCATTCTGTTCTGATTGGTGCTGATTTTAATTCTAAATTGAATGTAGTATACAAGTCGAAATGGATACATGTTTCTAAATTTCATCAAAGTACGGAGCCGGAGGACATTATTAAACATATTGTCTCTAAAACTGGTATCTCTTCTAATGCTTTTAAATGCTTTAAGTTAATCAAAAAAGGGATTTCGTTGGATCATGTGAAATTTGTCAACTTCAAATTATGTGTTCCTGTTGAATATGTCGATTATCTTTTGAATGACTCATCGATTTGGCCTTATGCTGTCAAGGTTAAACCATTTGTTGACCATCCAAAAAACAGAACAGTTGCCTCGAAAGCGATAGAAGAAACATGACTCTCAATAATGTGGATTTAATTAAAGATGGTGTTTCAAGAGTAAATGATGTATCTGGTGCTTTATTGACTTCATCGAATTCATATAATTTATCAATTTATTATCAAAATACTGGTGGTGTAAGAACTAAGTTAAATCAATTATTTTTATCTCTTTCTTCAGAATTATATGATATCGTTATATTTACCGAAACTTGGTTAAATGAAAATTTTCTAACTACTGAAATTTATAATTCGTCTTATACTATTTTTAGAAAAGATAGATGTTCACAAAAAACAGGTTTAGAGCGTGGAGGAGGAGTTCTTATAGCTGTTAGATCGAGCCTATCTTGCAAACTTGTAGATTTAGAATCTGATTCCTCCGCTAATAATAATTGGAATTACGATATTGATCAATTAATTATTAATGTTTTATTGTGTAATAAAGAAGAACTTTTTGTTATGTGTAGTTATATACCACCAAGAAGTACTATCGATCTATATGATATACATCTAAGTAATTGTAAAAACATTCTAGAAAATCTTTCTAGTACTCAGCATGTTTTTTATGCTGGAGATTTTAATTTAAGTGAAATTAATTGGATCTTTGATCAGGATGAGAAATACTTAATCCCTTTCAATATAAATACTGATTCTGAGGCACTGTTAGTAGACTTTTTCAGCCAATTTGATATTATTCAAACTAATAACTGTCATAATGATTTTGGTCGTATACTTGATCTTGTTTTCGTCGATAAACAATTTAATGTCGATGTTGAAAAATGTTTGCTACCAATGCTTCAGAACTCAGTCCATCATTGTGCATTAGAGGGAAATCTTACTTTCTATAGCTATTTAAAAAAGAGCAATTTAGTTCATTCAAAAGTTGTAAATTGTTTTGAGAATGCTGACTTTGATGCAATAAATGCGTACCTTGCCTCGTTATCTTGGGGGGATATCATGAATCAACCTGATTTAAAAAATGCCTACAATACCTTCAAAGATATAATTAATAACACTATAGAACGTTTTGTTCCCAAAAAAACAATATCGTGTAATTCGAATCCTATTTGGTTCAATAAAAGGTTGTCGCGTCTTAAAAATAAGAAAAATAAAGCCTATAAGAGATACAAATCTAATAAAAGTAATCAAGATCTTCATAATACGTATCTTGCATTGCAACGTTTGTTTGATTCTCTTAATTTAGAGTTATACAATGATTATATTACTTCTACTGAGATTAAGATCAAAAATGATAGTGGCCATTTCTGGAAATTTATTAACTCCAAACGAAAAAATACAGGCCTTCCAAATTGTATGAGTCACGCAGGAAAAATTTCAAGTAACATATTAGAAATATGCAATCTTTTTGCCAAATACTTCGAATCCGTCTATACTAACGAAACACACTCTCAAAATCTTCCTAACATACCTGAAAGATTTAGTATGGGTTACCTTCATATCGACGCTGATGAAGTTTTAGTTGCCTTGAAGCAAATAGAAACTTCAAAGTCGGCTGGACCGGATGGTTTTTCACCACTTTTTTTAAAAAATGCAGCAAACTCTCTAGCCGAACCACTTACAATTTTGTTTAATATGTCATTGGTTAATGGTTTATTTTTGAAGGAATGGAAAATTTCTTTCCTTACACCAATTTTTAAGGCTGGGTCCAAACAAATCATATCAAATTACAGACCAATTTGCAAAATTTCAGTTATCCCAAAAATATTTGAAAAAATCATATGTGACAAAATACTTTTCGTTGTCCGAGAGCATGTATCGATCTTTCAACATGGCTTCATACCAGGAAGATCTACAGCAACTAATTTAGCTATCTTTGTCAATCATATAATTTCGAATTTTGAAAGCTACTTACAAACCGATATCATTTTTACCGATTTTGCTAAAGCATTCGACAGAGTAAACCATAAGATTTTACTCCATAAACTTGCTTGTCTTGGCTTTCATTCTAATTTACTGAAATGGATCGAATCGTATTTAACTGGTCGAGTTCAAATTGTGAAAATCGATACAAGTTTTTCTGACCCTATCTATGTGCCTTCAGGAGTTCCCCAGGGTAGCCACATTGGACCATTGCTATTTATTTTATTTATTAATGATATATCAGATATTTTTATTCATTCTAAATGCTTGCTTTATGCCGATGATCTGAAGCTCTATAGAAAGATTGAATCCTTTCATGATTGTTTACTCCTTCAAGATGACTTCGAAAGACTCTCGCAATGGTGCGACATAAATTCCCTTCATCTGAATTTATCTAAGTGTCAGGTTCTAACCTGTTCTCTTAAGAAAATCTGGATTAATTACAGATATAATTTGAATAATATTAACATAGAAAGAATTTCTCAAAAAAAAGATCTGGGCATAGTTCTAGATGATAAATTATCATTTAAGCCCCATATAGATCATATTATTACCAAAAGTAATTCTATGCTAGGTTTTATTAAAAGAAATAGTCGTGAGTTCTCAGATTTACTAACTCTTAAAACAATTTATTTTTCACTGGTCCGTTCAGTTCTAGAGTATTGCTCTATTATCTGGAACCCTTATTACAATAATGCTTCGGATAGAATAGAAAGAGTCCAAAGGCGATTTTCCAGATACGCTATCCTTAAACTTAATTATTGGAATAGTAATTTACCGAGCTATAATGCGAGATGCTTATTAATGGGAATCCAAACTCTTGTTCTTCGACGAAAATATTTCTCTATTATGTTTGTTCGTGATGTATTTTCTTATCGTATTAAATGTTCATTTCTTTTAAATGAATTGGGTCTCCGTATCCCCTCAAGAAATATAAGGGTAACAGCTTTGTTTTTCGTTCCTTTTCATCGTACTAACTATGGTTACAATGAACCAATTACAAGATGCATCAAAGAGGTAAACTCAGTTTGTATGTTAATTGATATTTTTGAGAATTGCTCAAGAGTTGCTTTTAAAAATAAACTGTTGAATGTATTAGCTAATCTTTAATCTAAAATTGTTATTTGTATTTATAAATTTCCTATCTACATTTTCTTTTTATTGTTAATTTTTTATCAATATTAATTATGTATTCTAGTCTGTAAGAATTATTTCTGATTGACTAATAAACTAAACTAAACTAAACTAAACTAAATAAATTATGGCACTAACTATTCTTATTTTTATATTTAAGCTATTAAGGATTAACATGTAGTTTTTGTAAATAAGAATAAAGAAATTTGAAATTGAAATTGAATTGAACAAATAACAGAACCCACCATACAAAAATGATAAAAAATGTTTTTCAAAAATCGAAAACGGTTCCGACAATTTTGATAAAGTTTTTTTTCCTTCCATTGATTTTTACGGTATATAATTTTATAAAAAAAAAGAGGCTGGGTGCGACTCACACTGATAACTTCCCATTTGTGGTTTTGTAAACTTTATATTTAGTTTTTTTCAAATAACCAAATTTTCAGCGAAATAAACTTTAGCTGTATCTGTACTGTATCTGCTGTGGTAATTGGTATGATATTTTGTATACATATTTCGATCATAGAGCAGTAGATGGAAGATCGAAGTAGATGGTTTCATAGTGTAATTGTTGTTGCGGTTTTTCCGGATTGAAAGGCTGTGATCTGCACTGGATATACAATGATTCCTGTTTTAAAAATCGATGATGCTTGTGGCATACTATAATATAAGGAAATTTGCTTTGTTTTCTTGATGATGAGGATACTTAGTCGCTCATTTTATGTTTTTTTTTACAGAAAATGTGTTTAACTAATTTAAAACTTTTCTATTTAAAATGTTAAATTTCTTGTAATAATTATGAAGGTTGGTAGATACATATTATATACTCAATTATAGATTTCAGTGTTTTTTAATATATCTGTGTTCCTACACCTAAGAAAACCTTTAGTAGTATTTTTCATGGACAAAAAGATAAAAACATATTGTGACGTTTTCTTCAATAATTTTACCATAGCTATTAATGGAATTTGAATATGTGGGACTTGGGTACAACTGAACAACCTTATTCATATATGTACGTATCTACAGTACATACATTCTTCTAAAAACTAAGTTGATAATAAAGTTATAAAATTATGTATTATATTATAGACATTACTTTATTATTTCGGTTCCAAACATTTTAATTGAAAAAAATTTAAAACCGAAATATTCAAATATAAAAGATATGGTTTGGTTATTGATAGAAGGGTACTTACAAACTATATCCACTCTAAAACTAGATATATGTCAAATATAAACCATTTGTTAGAAATTGTATTATGTATAAAATTAAATAATGGCTAAGTCAATATCATTGCTCGTTCTCAAGATATTCTAGCCGAAAAACAAATATTACCACTTTTTAGTAAATTTTTTTTATATTTTTGTTAAAACTGTCAATTCGATACTTGTCAAAATTTAACCATATGTTAATAATTGTATTATGTCGATACCTTCCCGTAAGAATGTACTAAGCGACACTTTTTTTCGAAAATGACTTTTTGATGAGGAAATATACTATATGTACCACGTTTTCTCCTGGGTTTCGCCAACCTATTATGCATGAAAAGGAAACTAGAGTACAAATAAAAAAATTTATCAACTGCCATGTTTTCTCATTAAAATAATGTTGCTCCCTGAAATTTGTATTATCCGCCAAAAAAAATATGCTTAGCGACATTAATAAAGATCTCATTGCCGTGAGCAACAAAAAATTTTGTTAGATGTCACTTGGTTTAACCAAAATTGTCTCTTAGCACACTATGATTCAACTAGAACTTTCTTCGTTTTTTTCATTTCCTGAACAATTTTAGAAATGTCGCTTAGTATACATTCTTACGGGAAGGTATCGATGTATAAAACAACATACTTTAGAAGGCACTATTGGTGTTCATTCTCAAGAAATTCGAGTTGAAATACAATTTTAACTAGTTTTCACTAGAATTTTTAATAGTTTTTTTATTTAAAAAAAAAAACTATTTATTCAATATTTGTCAACATTTTACCAACTGTACAAAATTATACTATGTATAAAATAAACTAAATTAGAAGTCAATATCGCTACTAGTTCTCGAGAAATTTGAGTCAAAAAACAATTTTTAGCAATTTTCAATAGAATTTTATATAGTTTTTTATTTTTTGTAAAAAAACTATAAACTGATTTTTTTTGAAATTTTCACCAGTTGTCAAACACATTATTTTTCGTAAAATAAAATTATTTTGAGTTTCAAATTGTTTTCCGTTCTTAGAATATTTGGGTTATGAAATTTTTTTTTTCAGTTTTTTTTATTTAAAAAAATAACGGTATGTTCATTTTTTTCCAAACTCAAACCAAATCTGTATGACCTTATAATGAGTACATTAAATTTTATTTTAAATCAATAGCATTATTTTTTCGTGAGATATTTGAAACTAACCAAAATTTTTACTTTTTTTTTTAAACCGTTATAGTGAAAAAACTACTCACTGAATTTTAATAAACGCCCTTTCAGCCTCTTTCGTAGTTATTACCTATTAAACAAAATTTATTTGAAGTCGATATCTTTACTCGTTCTTGAGATATCGACGACGAAAAATGGTACAAGAACGTACGGACGTACGAACGTGCGAACGTACGAACGTACGAACGTACGAACGTACGAACGTACGAACGTACGTACACACACACACACAGACATCTCTCTAAAAATGATTGATATAGCCTCTAGGGACCTTGAAACGTCGAGAAATGTCAAAAATTCCAATTTGACAAATCGGACCGATTACAATAACTCCCTATGGGAAGTTAAAAATTTGAAATCAAGATATTACTGACTGTACCTACCATTTTTACGAATTTTTAATTTTCCATTATCGGCAGAACGGATTTTAATGAAATTTTTTGTCGAGAAGCTTCTAAAAAGTTTAAGAAACATCGCATTTCAAAACTTTAAAAAAAAAAATATTTTTTTGAATTTTTGCAAAAAAAAAAAAAATTATTCGATATCTCAAAAACGGCTCAATATTTTTTTTTAATTTATTTTTTATTTGTACAGCAATAAAAACTTTAATTTGGCGTACTAAAATTTTTTCTTAAAAATGAGCTGGGTAGAGCATTCAACATTCGTGTAGTCACACGGGAAAAAGAATCTCTGTATTTCTCAGGACGTTCAAAGTTGGACTCAAGGCTAAGCTGATGAGGAAGTGAAGGAATGCAATTGGCTATGTTTATAGAAATATCGGTAATATAAAGAAAGACAAGAAACATTTCAGCTGTGCCTGAGAGATGTAAATGTTTCCTATCATTTTTGAATCTCGTTTTTGGATTCTATCTCAAGTGAGTTATTCCCAAATATGGGAATTGTACGCAAGCTTTGGACGAAAACCATACGTCCAAACGGGTTTCAGCTTGTATTACATTTTTTTTTCTAGATTGATAGGTCAGAGTTCTTTCGTACTAACCAGTATATTTTTCACTACTTTAAGTTTGGTTCTTCTATTTCTTAAATGTGCTCTATCCATTTCAGCTTTGAATCCAAATTCATTCCAAAGTATTTGGCAGTATTGAAGTAAGGTTGATAAAAATTGGAACACTATTTACTTTTTTGTTTGTAAAAATTGTATAAAATCACTAACTACATATATCCGGCCGATGGCAACGCCATTACCCAATTTTTATTTAATTTTTGTAACAATATTTTAATATAAAGAATTGTTTAAAACTTAAAATAAAGTAATATCTATGTATCTATCTATCTCTATCTCTGACTTTGGCTGGAACCAGTCTTCTTTCTTCTATTATTATGCTAAGCCTTATGAGGAGCAGTTTTTCGAACAATTTTGGTACGATTCATATAAGCGATATAGGTTTGTAAGACCTTACTTCTGTTAGCAAGCCATCAAATATTGAACAACAAAATTGAAAGAAAACGCCAGTTATACAGAGAGTAAGAAATTGTTCTGTCTTCTTAAATGAACAGCAACATAATAATGTACAATTTTGTAAGCTTTTCTTCAACTCAAAGGTTTGTATAACGTTATGTATTAATAACCAGTAAATAACAAATTATAAGTCTTACCCTTCTTAAAAAAAAAAACATACAAAAAGTCTTTTCCTTCTGAACGTTTCAATCTACTGATAAGAAATTCATAATCTTTTACGTTCTATTTTATATAGAAGGATCATGTCGTTCTATCGTTCTATGCATTTGTAATAACTTTTTTCTAAGTAAAGTTAAATCTTAAAAAAAAAGTATATACTTCCTAACAGATTGTGAATGAATTTGCAAAAGGGATAAAACTCACAAAATAAAAAAAAAACCGATATTTGTGTTCAAACCAGCACACAACGTGCCGAAATCTCTTCCAGAACCAGCATCATTCAAAGGACTCACTATATATGTATACATACGTATATATGTACTTCAACCTAAAATAAGACGCAAACACAGAACTTTTCACGAAAAGGGACGTAAATTGCATTCGAAATTATTATTCTTTGCATGCAAGGAAATTCACTGAGACACACATACGAGTACCAACTGCATACGTGGATTACGGCAAGGCGAAACGAATACGGAAGGCATACTATTAGATTTTTATATTTGATATTCGTGACCTAGCACATTGACTTCCGTTTTGAAAAAATAAAAAAAAAATATTTTAAACACAAAACGAATCAAGAAGTGTACACAATTATTTCATTTCATTCTAGTTTTGGAACTTAAGTCGTAAATCAATTTGCATTCAGAGTTACCCCACAAATTAACTTAGACAAATCTCGATTAACTTAGAAGATTTTTGAGAACTGTTAATCCACTGAAGAACTTTTTAATGAGCAAACTTGGAATAAATATATAATTTTTAATTTATTAATTTTATCAAAAATATGGACTATAGAATATTGACATAAGGGTGATACTTATTTTTGAATCGTTTGAATTTCCTTTCCGCCGCCTTAGGCTACACGTACAGTAGTGCGACAAAGCGATGCGATGCGAGAAGCGATGCGACAAGCGATTCAAGATGCGAGAATTAGTGCGCACGGTAAAAGCTATTTTGTGCGATTGTGTTGTTAATTCCTTGATAATCATTGCCACCAAAATTATCAAAAAGTGGCACCACACAACATAAGCACTAAAATAACAAAATTTTACTCATTTGATTTTTTCTTGAAACCTAAAAACAAACAATATGAGCCTTCTCGCACAAACTCGCTTGAAAAAGTGGTCAGAACAGTTTGTGTACGAGATGCTTGCGATAGGCATGCGAGAAACTCGCAAAACTCGCATCAAATATCGCTTCACTGTGCGCACGTATATAAGAATCAATGTAAATATTTTTCTCGCACGCAAACGTTTCTCGCATCGCATCGCTTTGTCGAACTACTGTACGCGCAACCTTAAGCCTACATAGATAAAGGGAATTAAAAGATATGTGTTTAGAATTCTACTGACATCAATTTAATAATAAAAATACTAATAATACTTGAAGTTTTTCATTATTATAATTTGTACAGTTCAGTTCAGTTCAAATTTATTTGCAGTTTAAATTTTAGGTTATTTTACATTGATTAATTAAGTTAAGAGTTGCAGAACCTCATTCTTTACATCTATAATATAATTATTTTATAACAAAACTTTAGTATTAATACAACAAAAATATATTTAAGGGAAAATACTACAAGAAAAAAACCCTTACATAATACTTAAAAACTAAGATTGCACATAAACCCAATTTTACTGAAGCAGCAAAATTTAAAGATCAAGTATAAGTTCATTATCTGAGTAAGAACATCTTGCAAAGAAATTTTCTTGTTGTTTGTAAAGAACAAATTTAATTGGGTTGACATTTGCTCTACTGTGCAGCCGGGCAGTTGAATAGAACGATGGCAAGCTAAGCATAAGCTTAAGAACTTTATTTTGGCTAATTTGTAATTTTTGTATGTGGGTCTCAGCACAGTCAAACCATACTGGGGCCCCATACGTTAGCACCGGTTGGAAAACAGTTTTAAAAATTAAAATTTTATTATGTATGCTAAGTCTAGACCTTCTATTTATAAACGGATATAAAATTTTTACTAAAAGATTAATCTTGTGAATTGTGGTTGGTATATGTCTTTCAAAAGTCAATTTTTTTTCAAATATGACACCTAGGTATTTACATTGTTCCGACCATTGTATATCGATGGAATTTATTTTAATCATAGATTGCGGGAGGAGACTTTGGTTTCTGCGTCGAGTGAACCACATAGCTTGACATTTGTCAGCATTAACTTTTATTTTCCACTTAATAAAGTAGTTCATAAGGGTATCTAGGGAACTCTGTAAACAAGTCAGTGCTTCTTGAGGGAGAACACATGATGCAAAAAGCGCAGTATCATCTGCAAACATGGCGACTTCAGTATTATTTCCAAAACGGGGAAGGTCTGACATAAAAATATTGAAAAGGATGGGCCCAAGTACTGAGCCTTGTAGAACTCCGAAACTAATACCGTGCATGGAAGACTTCGCAATTCCGGTTGAAACGAAAAATTTTCGATTTTTCAAAAAACTCCAAACAATGTTGATAAGGTAGTTAGGAAAATTACACAGAATTAGTTTGAAGATAAGTCCTTCGTGCCACACTGTATCGCAGGCTTTTTCAATGTCTAGCAATACTAGACCAGTTGAACGTTTTGAATTAAGGCTGTTTTTTACGTACTGTTTAATTCTAAGTATTTGATGAGAAGTCGAGTGACCTGCTCTGAAACCGAATTGCTCAATAGGGTATATATTTTTCTCCACGACATGCTTTAAGAGGCGATCCTTTAAGACCTTTTCAAATATTTTGATTTGTACAGTATTTAACTCAAAATTTTAGTAAAAGTAAATAATTTTAGCTTCGTTCTTTTACAAATACAAATTTGTAGAACAGAATTCGATTTCACAAAGTACAAGTAAATGTTTCACAATTTTGTGATTATTGCAAAAAAAAAATTACAACTAACTTTTGAAAGCAACAAGTTTGTGATAAAACGGTTTCACCATTTTTTTAATTTCTTGTAACAACAAGTTTTCCTTATTAACTTGTAAAACTCGTTAGAATAATGTCTACAATGGATAACTAAATTGTTTTTGCATCTTTAGTGCACGAGAAAAATGATGCAGCATTTAATGACTTTTATTACTTTACGTGGTTGTAGCCGCAACTGTTTAAGGCAAGGAAAATTTTCTTTTTGAATGCCAATTGAATTTTCCATATTTTGGTCCATAGCAATACTTCTAGTTCTAAGATTCGGTGAACAAAACCAATCTAAAGATAGGTACCCGGTAGCGTGAGGAAAAGGCCTGAAACCACTTTCAAAAGGCGTATAAAGTAGGCTTCTTCTTAGTACTCTTGAATCATGCACACTTCCAGACCAATTTAAAGCATTATAAAACGTTAAATCTGGACCACACACTAGCATATAATTATTAGAATGATTTCTATGTCTATCAACATACGCAGGTTCGAAATCACGCGGTGCATCTATACTGATTAAAGTTCCTTCAATATATCCACAAACAGAAGGCATGCCTTTAAAAAATATAATATTCTATGTACTGCATGCCGAACTTAAAAAAAAATTACCTGCAATATCATGAAAGTTTTCATGAATTATATCCATTTCATCAAACCATTTTACAACATCTTCAAACAATATATCACCAATTGCTGAGAAAACCCGGTAACGCAGCGGCATACTGTGGCTTTTGAGATACCATGCTTATCGGAAACACTATGATACTGATAAATCTTTACATCGTTTTGGAGAAAGTAAGATTATTGCACTTGATATTTCAAAAGCATTTGATAGAGTTTGGCATCAAGCTCTCTTATCGAAAATGCGTGCATTTGGTATTGATGAATCTCTTCTTCGTTGGATTAGAAATTACCTTTCAGGCCGCTCAATACAAGTTGTATTGGATGGTCTCAAGTCTGAAACTCATAAAATAAATGCTGGTGTACCCCAGGGCTCCGTTTTGTCTCCGACTCTCTTCCTCATGTTTATCAACGATCTCTTATCTGAAACTTCTAATCCACTAAATTGTTTTGCTGATGATAGTACCCTCAGCTTTTCATATTCGTTCAAAGATTCACTTCCTTGTTCTTAGGAAGTGGAACTTGAACGGCAGCGTATGATAAGCTCATTAAATTCTGATCTTGACAGCATTGTCCTTTGGAGAATAAAAAACCGTGTAGAATTTAATGCTTCAAAAACTCAATGCTGTCTCCTGTCGTTAAAGCAGAACCCACCCCCTATGCCGCTATCCATGAGTGGCACTTGCATTGAGGAAACTGAACAGCTCTCTGTGCTCGGTATGTGCATCACAGACCACCTTGTGTCGAATGACCACATATTCGACGTTGCCAAAAACGCTGCCAAGTGTTTAGGTTTCCTTCGACGTTGCAAGAAATTTGTTACCCCTTCTGATCTGGCTGTAATCTGTAAGGCTTATATTCGTCCAAAGCTCGAGTACAATTCCCATATTTGGGCAGGTGCTCCAATAACACACTTGAGTCTCTTGGATAGAATCCAAAAAAGAGCTTTAAAAATGATAGGCGATAGAAGTACTCGTATAACAGAAACATTTGAATCTCTCGAGCACCGTCGCAATGTTTCTTGTCTTTCATTATTTTACCGTTACTTCTATAGACAATGCTCTAGCGAAATAGCCAGTTGCATTCCTCCCCTTAAACAATTTAACCGCAATACTCGCGCTTTTAGGAATGCTCATCAGTTTACCCTTGAGTCCACCTTCGGACGTACTGTGAAATACAGAGATTCTTTCTTTAGCAGGACTACACGAATGTGGAATGCTTTACCCAGCTTTATTTTTCCTTCCCATTGTAATGTTCAAAAATTTAAAACTAATGTATTACTAATTATACAAATTATAAAAAAAAATGTGAACACGATAAAATTTTGTTATAATTGTATATAATTTATTTTATTTATTTAGTTTTAGCAAAGTGTTAACACAACATTAATTATACATTTAATAATAAGCGACGCGTTTCGGATCTTATTCTTATGTATCCATCTTCGGGCTTGATTTCTTTTGATTTCATAAGAAATCGTCTCGGTGAAACGGAAACTTACTTTTTCACAAATTTAAAATTGTAATTTACAACTACAATTTTGTAACTACGACAAACTGGTGAAACAAAATTTATCGGATTTTCACAAATTTTGTGAAAAAATGCTTGTTATTACAATTTTGTAAGTTGGTGAAATAGGCCAGATGAGATCAAAGTTCATGACAAGTGACAACACCGCCGCCGTTTGTTCGCTGACTGGACTTTGGTGCGTTTGAAATATAACCACAATTTTGGGCGAAAGATCGTCTTTAGCAATAAAGCGCAATTTTGGATGAATGGTTATGTTAACAAGCAAAATTGACGTACATGGGATGACACCATGTCACAATGAATCGACAAAAATTTACCGTTTGGTTTGGATTTTGGATCAACGGTGTCATTGCTCCGTACTTTTTCGAAAACGACGTTGATGAGGCTGTCACCCTCAATAACGAGTGTTACAGAACGATGTTAATCAATTTCTTATTGCTCAAATTAAACCATATGGACCAAGATGCATGAACGATTTGAGGGAAAGGTTATCTTTTGCAGAGGTGACTGAATTTTCCACCAAGGTCCTGCGATTTGGCCGAGCAAGAATCTTTCTTGTGGGTTTGCTGAAGTCACAGGATACATCACAATCAACCGATGTCATTAAAGTGAACACAACACAAGCCATTGCTCAAATTTAGCATCAATGCGGAAGTCATTGAAAATTACGATTATTGCACTTGATATTTCAAAAGCATTTGATAGAGTTTGGCATTAAGCGCTCTTATCGGAAATGCGTGCATTTGGTATTGGTAAATCTCTCCAGCAAGTTATGTTGGATGGTTTTAAGGTTTTAAGTCTGAGAGTAATAAAATAAATGTTGGTGTGCCACAGGAATCCGTTATGTCTCCAAGTTTCTATCTGATATTCATCAATGATCTTTTTTCTGAAACTTCTAATCTACTAAATTGTTTTGCTGACGACAGTTTTCTCAGTTTCTCATAGATGTGGATTTTGAGCGGCAGCGTATGAGGTAAGCTCATGAAATTCCGCACTACCCACCCCCAATGCCACTATCCATGAGGGACACTTGCATTGAGGAAACCTAAGAGCTCTCAGTTCTAGAAGATACATATGTGCATAAAAGACCACCTTGTATGGAATGACCACATATTCGAAGTTGTCAAAAACGCTGTTAAATGTTTGCTCATATCAGAAGCTTAAGAGACCAGGATTCTTGAAAATGTTATAAATACATAAAAAATATATAAAAATAGATGTTTTTACAAAAAAATATAAAGAAAAAAAATTAAAATAATTTTTTTAAATGTTGATTTTTAGGCGAATTTGAATGTATCCATGAACAAAAATTTGTTGTTTTTTTTTTTGTTTTTTTATTTTCAATAAAATTTTTAAAACATTTTTTAAGAAAAAATTAAACTGTTCATTATAAATAAAAATGAAATAAAATTTTCGCAACAAAATTTAGGCTTTTATTTTAATCTAAGAAATTATTTTTTTTCTTCAATACGTATCTAGTATTGATTTTAAAACTTTTTTAGAGTTTCGGAACACAATTAATTTAAAAAAATGGTTCTATGACAAATACTGTGAGTAATGTCCTAATTTAAAATTGTATTTCATTGAAATATTGTACTCGTACACATAAAAGGATAAAGAAAATAATTTACCAAAACTCAAAAAGACGTTGTCGGGAGATATACGAACCTCGAAAAGGCTACATGTAATATGGCCCCCAAAAAAAATGGCTCTGAAACAAAAATAACAAAAAGGCAACACACTTTTGTATATAGAACCCAAAACAACAAAAATCGAAAAGATTTTGCTGAATTGGGGTGAGTCTTCATCTATTTGGGGTCTTTTTTTATTCTAATTTTGGGGCAAAATTTCATTATGAAGAATGGCCCCATGTTTAAAATCTTACAAAAAAAGAACAAAATGGCTTCAAAAGTATATATACGAAAAAATATAATTTAATTTTCAAAATGTAGCTAAGCAAACAATTTATTGAAAAACACTAATTGGCAACTGCCTGACCTGGCTCAGAATGTCAACACCCTTATTGGTACCGTTTTTTTATAGTGTTCCGTAGAACATTTTTCATGTTGCTTTTCGAAAATATTTTTTAGATATTTGTATGGTAGTTACCGTTAGATTTGAATTGAAGGAAAATATTCTTTTCTCAATATTTTAAATAAATTTCTAAGATATCAAGTTTCAAAGCTTCAAGTTTTCTCCAGTTTTTTTTTTTTCAACTATTACCTCGCTTCTCCTAGAAGATTTTTTTTGAATGTTTTTCAAAAATATCTTGCAAGAGTTTTTGAAAAAAAAAAATGTTTGTTTAGTATCTCATGTTCTTAAACCGATAACTTCGGGTTGGTTACGATATCCCACTTTTTATAATCCCGTTTCTTAAAATCCCGCTTTTTATAATCCCGCTTTTTAAAATCCCGCCTTTCAAAAATCCCGAAAAAAAAGTTTTAAAATCCCGTTAACTTGAATCAAAGTTCTCATTCCACTAGATCGGTATCTAAAGAATTAAACGGAGGGCACGGCAAAAAAGTAATTTCCGAATGTTCGACAATGTCGTCAAAAAACGCCCTTCCTAATAATTATGCTTTAAATTTGGCCACAGCAGAGCGTATGTAGAGGAAATGGAAGACTGTTTCCTTTTCCCGCTGGTCCCCACAGTAATTTATTTTGTATATGTATATAATTCACACACGCTCAAGAACTTTTTAAGGTCCCTTGTAATGTTAAACATAGCACGGGCAATGCAGAAATCAGGAGGGGCAGAATGGAGGTTTCGAAGAACATTGATGTTAAATGTATGCAAATTGAAATGACACGGAAAACCGTGCCGGGTAAGTTATTTCGTAATCATGTTGTGTGACTAAAAAACGAATCTATATATTTGACGACGGTACGACCAAAATTAGGCTCGAGGGTGAACTGATAAGCATTCCTTACGAAGCGTGTATCACGGGTAAAGTGATAAAAGGGAGGAATGCAACTGACTACTTCGAGTGAGCATTGCTTGTGAAGTAAGGTGTTCAAGGATGGGAATGAATCCAAGATAGCTCTGTTTCCTATAAGTTTGAACGCTCTGTTCTGAATTCTATCCAATAATTGGAGAGAAGTGTGTGCTGAATCTACCCAAATATGTGAGTTTTATACGTTTAAACGCCTTATAAATGATGGCCAGATCAGAGGGGGTGAGAAATTTGTTACTTATATATAGAAAACCTAAGCATTTAACAGCATTTTTGGCGGTCTCGAGAATGTGATCATTCCCACGAAGATCGTCGTTGACAGACATACCGAGTACTGAAAGCTTTTCAGCTTCTTCGACGCAAGTGCTATTCAAGGACAATGACTTAAGGGGTACATTTTGCTCTAATGACAATAGACAGCATTGAATTTTCGAAACATTTAACTCCACATAGTGAGTGTTGTGAAGAATGCCGAACTTCGCTCCATAAGGACTAGTAGCCGCTACAATCCTGGCTATATCCTGCTTTAGTCTGCATGTCTGATAAAGTGTTTGGGATTTATCATAGGTGAGCCGAATTTTTCTAGATATAATGCAGTGAGTGAAACTGCTGCACCTACGGTTTTATTCGCTAAGAAAATTTGGGAGAATATTGCCCTTCATATCTCTAGCGGAACGTTGATTTTTTTTGCAAATGACCTATGAACGCATGATCCTTACCTGGCCAGCATGTCCACCCGTTCATTCCCATCAATGCTACAATGACCCGGTGCCCAGATAAGAGTGACATTGTGGTTAATATAGACGATAGCAAGTTCATTCCGGCATTGCTGGACCAATTTGGAGGATAATGTACTACAATTCTCAGCTGTCTGACTATCTGTTATGATAGCCGTATTCCGGTTTTTGTTCGGATCTAATTTTAGGATATTTCATGCTCCCCTAATCGCCAGTTATTTAGCTTGAAAAACATTAGCAAGGTCGGACAGCCTACTGTTATGCCACCAATTTGTTATAAAAAATAGAACACTATTTATTACGATTTTGTTACGTCCGTTTTAAATAAAAAAAGAACACTTTGGTTTTCTTAGAGATTTTAGTTTTATTAAATTTCTTAAATCGTAGAATATGAAATTACTTGGGTATTACTTAATATATTTTACTTTGAGATTACTTAATATAATTTACTTTGAGATTTCTTAATATGTTTGAAAAAACGTCCGGGCTTCACTAGCTGTATAATCTGACTGATGTCTTCTTCCAAAAAATGTTCACTCCTGCATTCGTGTTTGACTGACTTTCTTATAGGGAAAGGGATACAAGCACTCGATAAGGGATGACGCGTGATAAGATGCGACGATTAATCGTCGCGCACTGATCTGTGCATGTGGTTCGTTTAATGTTACAATCTCACATTCTTTCTATTGAATTTGGAGTCATTTCAAGTACTTAAACATTTATGACAACAGAAAGATTTTTAATGTGAGGCAATAAATTGATGAATTTATGATATTCTGGTATTCCAGATTGTTTTAATCTCACATTTCTTCTAACGGGAAGATTTTAATGTTAGGCAATAAATTCATGACTTTATGGTATTCCATATTGTTTTAATCTCACATTCTTTCTATTGAATTTTGAGTCATTTCTAATGTTTAAGCATTTATGACAACGGAAAGATTTTAGTGTGAGGCAATAAATTAAAGTCTTTTTGGTATTCCATAAAGAATGAATGCAGCATAAACTATGTCATCCTATACTCTAAGTTATTTAACATATAGAGTATCTCGAGTGGCCTGATAAGGGTGTTGGATAGGAAGATAGAGGGTTAGGCATAACACTACAAGACTTAGAAATATTCAGATTTTCAGAAGAGTTTCCTGGACCAACACCACACTCCATCTTTGAGCCATCAGTAAAGGTAGTTGTGTCGAAGTCTTTCGGCCTACCTAAACTATCGTTTAAGCCATCAAATATAAAATAAGTTCCTATATCATTAAGAACTTCTAGTTGAAATAAAGTCATGAAAAGTTCTTTATTAATATCAATTTATGATACATTTCCCCATTTTAAGAACCACTCTACTCTATTTATTTCTTTCAAAAACTTAATTAACCGAAAAATTTCGAAATATTCGTAAGAATTATTCATGTTGAAACATCAATACGCGGAAAAGTCAATATCATACAATCTCATTTTAAGACCTAAGTTAACCTCTATTAACTTATATGCCCGTGAGCATAAACTTTATTCACGAGTAGTTGTCAAAGATAAATTTGGATTCCATTAAATCTTCCTTTAATAGTTTCATCGGATGTGGGAGTGGTCGAAGTTAATAAAGAAATCAGTAAACAGCATAGTAATGAATGATATAAATACATTTGTTATGAAACATTGCCAAATCCAGTTATAAGACTTTAAAAAGCTTTTTTTTCTTAAAAAACATTTAGTAAATCCAAAAATTTCAGTAAAAGGATAACATAAGTAATTGACTTTAAACTTAAAAAAAAATGTATTAAAAGAAACCCAGCGGCAACACTTACAAAATGTTATTTCGAAGAGAAGTACTAACTTCAGACTAGAACCTTAAACGGATTACTCTTACAACGGATTAGATTAGAATTTTCGAACTATTATACATCAAATATACATGCATCGTATTAAATTTCTGTTTTTCTTTTCCGAAACCGAACCTTCCAAATAAATTGTTTGTTGGTAACACTGTTCCCCCAAAGGAGGCACTGCAAGTCACTACATTTAATGAG